>CP136891.1:17042500-17427500 GCA_034359265.1 Canna indica
TTAAGAAACTACATGAAAAAAATATATGTTTTAATAACCTAAAGCATTATATATATATATATATATATATATATATATATATATACATAAAGAGTCAAAATAGTAAAAAAAAATAAGGTCAAAGAATGAAGAAGGGGTAGAATTACTGAATGAATACGAGCTGTGGTTAATACCCGAGGCATAAAAGACTCATTTTCTACGGAATCCCGAAACCACCTGCCACCCCGACCTAATTCATGATGAGCCCACCAACTTATATATATATATATAAAAGTTTTCTCATCTTATTCACTAATATAAAATCTCATCAATTTATTTTTTCTTATTTCAAAATATTCACCTCACAAATCTACAATAAATTTATGACTCACACTCGCGCCTCCCTTGCGCCACCACGACTCGCGCTCGCGTCGTCCTTTTTTGTGTCAGCACCTTTTATTTTCTTAACCCTTCTTTGCCACTATGATTTATTTATTAATTAATTTCATAAAATCATGATGAAGAGAGCGAGGTCGTTGTAGTGTTACATGATGATGGGCAGTCTCACGAGCAGCAAGGGGTGACGCGAGTCGTGGTGGCGCAAGGGGTGGCGCGAGCGTGAGTCATGATGGCACAAGGGCGACACGAGTACGAGTCGTAAATTTATTGTAGATTTATGAGATTAATATTTTAAAATAATAAAAAGTAAATTGATAAAATTTTATATTGGTGAATAAAATGAAAAAGTATATATATTCTTTTAAAATATTTTTATCTTTCTACTTGGTCTCTCATTTCATCTTTAATTTATGTCATCATTGACACTTAATAGTAAAAGTTAACGGATGGACCAAACGAAAACGAAAATAATTTTTGAATGACTAAATATAAAGTTTTTAAAAAGAATGGATCAAACAGAAAGAAGATGATATTTTGGAGGATCAAAAATATAATTAAGCCTCAAAAAAAAATATCATAATCTTATAACAATTATGCTAATATATGTTAATAATATAAAGAGAAAATATTTCCAGGTAGGAAATATGCTGGGAGATATTATTATCGTAAAATAAAATAATATAACAGAACCAGCGAAGCTTCCCGTTTTAGGATCTACGTGAACGCAGCGCGCAGCCAATGCCGACCGCTTTCCGTGTCAGCAGCCCCCAAATGCTGACGTCAAAAGCCTAACGCCTGCTTTGCGATGCGTGCGCTATTTATTTATTTGGAGATTTCTCCCACGTTCACAACATGCACGTATGACTTCTTGTTCCTCCTCCTCCATTGGACGAAGCAACCACGAACGCAGCACGCGACGATCGAAGACGGCAAACTTTTAATTAATTAATCCCTCGAGATCGACAACTGCACTGCCGTCCCTTTTCGCTATATAAATCCCTTCCAACTCCCAATCCTTTTACCCTCGTCGATCGATCGATCACTTTCTCCTCACTCTTTCTTCTCCGCAAAGACGTACGTCTAACGAAGCCCTTCGCCGATCAATGGAAATGCACCTGCAACAGCAACGCCCAGGCGACCTCGCCTTCCTCGAGATGATCCGCCGCTTTCTCCTCGACGAGGAACTCGCCGTTGCCGCCGCCGCTGCCGCGAATGTCCCCTCCCGCTACCCGTCGACGCTGCTCGCCGATGCGGGTGCTCTGCCGCAGCTTGACGTCGTCGTGGTGGCCGAGGCTGCGCCGGCGCCGCAGAAGCCGGCGAAGCAGGAGAGGGGGAGAAACTACAGGGGAGTTAGGCGGCGGCCGTGGGGGAAGTTCGCGGCGGAGATCAGGGACCCGGGGAGGAACGGCGCGAGGGTGTGGCTGGGGACGTACGCGACGGCGGAAGAGGCAGCCATGGCCTACGACCGCGCTGCCTTCCGCATCCGCGGCGCCCGCGCGCTGCTCAACTTCCCGCTCCTCATCGACTCACAGTCGCCGGAAGTCGGGGTGAAGAGGGAGATTACGTCGCCGCCCGCTTCCTCCATTGAGTCGCCGTCAATTTCGGGGAACAAGAGGAGGAAGAGAGTGGCCGAGCCGGTTTCTTCAGCCGGCGCACCGCCGCCGACGCACTGGAACTTGGAGTGAGCAACCAGTTGTTTATTTGATGAACTAATTTGTTTCCTTAATTTTTGTTATGAGTTGAAATGTAAGAAAGAATTAATTTGGTAAACTTGATAATGAACGTTTGTTCTTCTTGAAAAGCTTAAAAAAGTGATGACACGATTAAAATCAATCGGTAACAGAGAATGATAAAATCTTAATAAAAATCTTATTTATTGTATTTTAAGAGAGAATTGTTTGTCAGACAAAATTATCCTTGTATTTTAAGTTGCCAGACGATAATACCCGACCCGTTTAGACGACGATCCGTGCGGATACACGACCTGTTTGAACACAAACGTCGCGGGATGTTCGAAAATAAAGCATTGAGCATGACATTCCTGCCGCGTTTGCCATTTACGACCACAAGAAGAAAAGGAGAGAGAAAACAAATCCTAAAGCAAGAAAAAGAGAGAGAACGAGGCTTTGCGGAGAGGACGAGACTTTGCAGGAAGAAAAGGAGAGGCGGGATAGTGACTTTGCAAACCTTAGAGCAAGAAAAATAAGTAATTTCTTATTTATTCTGATTTTTGGATGGGATGTTTTGAGTTTCCAGGATTGTTCTTCGACTGGAACGGGATGCTATAACATCCCATGGGCGAGATGTTATAACATCTCACTCGTGGGATGTTCATTCTGGTTGTTGGGCGGGATGTTTTGTGTTTCCAAGGTACGTGAGGTTGGATGCTTTGTGTGGGCGGATGTTAACAAGCATCCTGCTGGTGATGATCTCGAAAGCAGGCAACGAACAAGAGGAAGTCTAGCTATGAGAATGGAGGAACAACTTCAAAATGTGCGAAGAGTCGAAATGAGAGGGTAGATGGAGTTTTGAAGCATGGTATGTAGGCGGTGGCCTCTCCATCTGACGGTCGACATTCGTCGCCGGTGGATAGAACAAATCATGGCCGAACATTCTATCAACAGCAGGAGTATATAATTGCTTCGAAATCGACGGCCAAATCTCAACACTCCGTGCTAGAATCAAATGTTTAGAAAAGCAAGTGCGAATCGGGAACATACACATGGAAAAAGGAACTTTTTCCCGCAACCACTGTGTAACGCGCGGAAGCCTAAATGCCACAAAATGCCAAAACCATGATACGCTGATCGAGCTTGCCCACGCTGAATGTTCGGCTCAGATTTCGAGCTCGGTGAGCGGGCAAAGCTTGGTGTACGACTACGACTCGACATGCAAGTAGAGCTCGGCAAGTGAGTGGAGGTCGACCCACGACTAGAGCTCGACATGTAATCCTCAAACTATGACACAACTTGGGGGTGTGGACCAAACTATTTCCCTAGGGCTGAACCGACTAGCCCATGAGGTGTAGCTCGGCCATCCCAAAGGTATTTTCGTCTTTCGCTCGTATTCCAAGATTTGATCATAATGATAGCATAATTAGAGGGGGAATTAGACGATTGATTCATTCAAAGTATATTCTCATGATGATAAAAGAGAAATTTCTATCAAATATCTTTCACTCAAAGACCTGTCTTATAAATCAAATCCCGCACCTACAGGTATATATCTTCTTCTAGCCCAATTTTTAGGTAGACACATGCTGAATACATTCGCACTGGAGCGTTAGAGTGTCTTTCAGGTTACCCCGAAGCTGCACCCAACCATGAGCGAGGAAGACTTGCACCGTCTCCGATCTCAAATGAGAATTGAAGGACTAACTAATATCTAAATATTATATATTAAGAATTTTAAACTCATACTCTTCATAGTTGATCGATTAAAGGCTTGTTTGATTGCTTTAATAGACTACGATTGAAATACATAAGGAATAAGAATATAAGAGGAATAGAATAGCTATTTCCTTATTTGGTTGGCATCATGAACAATTATTCTATTATTTAATTAGCATAAAGAATAGACAAGGAATAAAAAAAAATGATAAAAATATTCTTCTTAATAATACTAAATATTTATACTAATTTATAATTTTTTCACACATTATAATTTATTATAATGACATTATAATATTTTACTTATTTTTATTATGATATTATAATTTATTCTTAAGTGACAAAAAAAATAAAATAATAAAAAATAATAAATGATATTATAATTTATTATAATTTATAAAAACATACTAAGTATTTTTTTAAAAAATAATTCAAAATATAACAAATATAATTTCTTTAATTAATCAAATAGTTTATTAAGTAATGTATTTTCAAAATATAACAAATAGGTATAATATGGTATGTATTATGTAATTAAGATTAATTACAATGTATGAAGCTGAAAAATATTATTAAGACCATGCAATGCAAATTATGCAATGAATAGCTATTTTTCATCCATTGGAAAAAAAATTGATGAATAAGAATAACTAGCCCCTATTTCTTATTTGATTTAATTATATTTTTGGTCGTTCAAAATATTATATTTTTTTCGTTTGATCCTTCATTTTAAAAAACTTTCCGTTTAGTCTCTCAAAAATTATTTTCATTTTCATTTGGTCCATCCGTTAATTTTCCGTTAACTTTTAATGTTAAGTGCCAACATGGAATGTTGACATGGACTAAAGAGTGACCAAACGAAAAAAATAAGATATTTTAATAGACTAAATGAAAAAAAATATATATTTTAATAACCTAAAACATAACAATATACATTTTAATAAGCTAAAACATAATAATATATAATTATGTTTTGGGTTATTAAAATATATTTTTTCCATATAGTCCTTTAAAATATCTTATTTTTTTTGTTTTGTCCCTCGTTAGTCCATGTAGTATTTCATGTTGGCACTTAACATCAAAAGTTAATGGAGGGACCGAACGGAAACGAAAATAATTTTTAAGAAACTAAATGAAATTTTTAAAAAAATGAGAGATCAAACGAAAAAAAATGATATTTTGAGGGACCAAAAACATAATTAAGTTTTTTTATTTTTAAAATCCAATCAAACAATCGTTCTGACAACTAAACTGATCCGGATTAATTAATTTATTTATTTATTGCATGCACATGTTAATTAAGTGGTCATTAATTATCTATTTTCTTTTTGAGAAAACTACGGTCATTATCTATATTTTTTGGGAAAATGTGGTCATTAATTATCTATTGATACACAGTGATAGCAAAACCCACATGATAAAAAGGTGATCAAATAATTATATACACAGTGAGCACTATGAATCACATTATTAATGACATTTTTCATCTTGCATGATTAATTTTGGAGGTTCCTTTTGAGTTTATAGAAAGGAAGAATAATAATGCTACCAAATGGGTAAAAAGACTATTGTGGAGTCGCGCTCCATTTTTTTGAAAAAATAGAAATCTAACATGAATGAACCTAGCATCATTATGATTGAATATATTTATAGTAGAAGTGTTAGGTTTATTATTTCACTACACAGTTTCATTTTTACTTTGAATTCAATCTTAATTATATTAGGTTTTAAAAGAAACAATCATCGCTTTAATGATATGTCATATGTCTAGGCTGACTCTCGAATTAACAACTGAATGAGCTAATTTTTTTTTATCTCTCCGTCTCTTCTTAATATTCACTCTTCCTTTTGGGAGACGGCTTCTTTTTCTTTTGTATATTCTCCTTCCACCCTTATTACTTGTATTTTTCACTTGATAAATACAAAATGCTTTTCATTAAAAAAATGAGAGGTCCAGAGGAATTTCCACGTAGTACTTCATAGAAGTTGCACTACAAGTGGGTCAGTGGCAGTATACGAAGGACTCAAGTTTATGTTTTGTATATACATATCATTTTTTGTTTCTAATTTTTTATTTCATAAATGATACATCTTTTACTATATAGAATATATTATTTTTATTAAAGAATTTATTGTAGTTTTTATTTTGATAGTATTAATTTATATTGATTTGTTGATATCATTGTTACTTTATATTTAGTATCTAATAAAATTTTGATTTTTTACTTGTTATATTAATATTTATTATATTATTTTTCAAAATTCAATTCTACTGTCATATTTTAGAAAAGAATTTAATTTTAAAACATTAAACTGAATCAACATCTATTAAAATATTTAACATTATTATTATATTTTGTTTATTATCTATTAAAATTTTAATTTTTTAATTTAGTTCACTTTTTAACGTTTTTAATTAGTATTTTTTAAAATTTAACTATGGTATTATAAAGAAAATTTGAAAATCTGAATCCAATCAATATTTTTTACTCATATTATTATTTGTTAAATATTTATTTTTCTCTTAATTTGATTTAATATTTAAATTTTTTCACTAAATTTCTTTGTTTGTTTATATGTTTCCTATGTTCTTTTGAAAAATTATAAAATATTGAATGGAATATATATATATATAGAGTTCTCGCCTGAAGTCGGTCCTATGCGTCTCCTAGTCTGGTGTAACTCCGACGGAGAACCTGCGAAGACACTCCAATGTTCAAGTAAGAAGGAATTTCAGATGTGTATGGAAATTGGAATCGAGAGTATACCTGACGTGCGTCGTGTCTATATATAGTGTAAGATCGATATATGAGAGATGTCCGACGATATTGTCTCCCTGAATCTCGTAAGGATGTGCTCAGAATGGGTCGAGACTAATCCCAAAAATGTCGAATTCATAATTGACGGATCACTAATAATTAATAAGGACGTAAGTGTCCTTCTATGACAGTGTGAAGCTCCCATACTAAGTAGTGTCTAATTTGACTTGAGTCTAATTCAATATATATATATATACACACACTGGACTAGCACTTTAGATATGATCGAATTATGTTCAAAAGTATTCACACTCATGAGCTAGACTCAAGCCAATAGAATTGAACGAATTGAGATTTTCTTTGATAGCTAAGAGCTTTTAACTTTTTCAATTTTATTTTGTTGTACTTGTTAATTAGACATCATGGGCATATATATATATATAGATGTGAAGAGAATATATAATTAGTAGGAATATTATAATTGAGAATGACCAAATCAAGCACGTTCACTCTGCTATATTAATTAACTAAGCGAAGGAATATAATTAATTAATGTATATTTTTATTTTATTGTGATGGATCACCTTTCCCTAATTTTTCCATTATATTTCTACGACTAATTAGGTAGAATGAGGTGGATGATCAGAGCACCTGATGATTTTAATGGTTTTTGGTGCTCTCGCACGTAGGAAAAGGAAAAGGATAGATCGGCACAATGATTAAGAACTTCAACTTTCTCCTGATCGAAGTCAAACTGACTGAACAATCGATTGACTGATGCAGTCTAAAATAGTAGATCAATATGTAATGGTTTTCTTAAATTGGACCGAGTATAGATTGATTGACTGCTGAAACAAGCAATTGAATTCTAGGCACTTATTATTTTGTAATTCTTTTGCAACCAAATAAAAGAATAGATGATGATTGAGAATACTATTTTATTCCTCATCTCTTGAATTTATCATATGTGTAGTATATAAACTGGTCCAAATTCTAATTAGGATCATTTCATCTTATGACATACAATTATTCAAATCTAATTTATTTATTAACCATTCTAAGGACCAAACATTAATAGGTCTTAGTTTTTATTAGATAAATAGTTATGGACTTTGAACCAAAGTATCTAACTGTTCATATGATAGAAATTAAAATTTATTGTTTATTCATTATGTAATTAAGTACATTTCATTAGTAGTCCAAATGTGAATAGTTATAAGTTATAATATGAACTAGTTTAATTACTCGTGCATTATATTTTTTAAATGTATATAATATAAATGATATGAAAAAATTAAATAAACTTACATTGCATATATAAATTATATGAATATTAATTTTATATAATATGTAAAACACATCTTCACGTGGACACGTGTCCAGAATTACAAATGTCCTGCAGTTAAAAATAATAATATAATTACGTTAGAAATAAAATGAGGAAATAATGTAATAAAACAAAAAAAATAACTTTACATATTCAACCAATATTGTTAAGATAAAGAGAAAGAAATAATATTTTCAAAGGTCGTGCAAGTTAAAAAATAAATACGATAATGTAAGTAAGAAATGAAGTAGTTAAATAATTAAATAAAATAAAAAATATTAACTTAAGCTATTCAACGAAGATTGTTAAAAACTTCCTTATAAACAACATTCATAGTGCTATTTGGCTGAAAATATTCATGATTTTCCAATAAAATCTTCAACCCTTTTCTATTCTGCACCCTTGAAAGAGCAACTGGCCTTGAAAGATAAAGACCAACAAAAGAAAGTGTATGCCCTTATGACTTATTTATGATAATTGCAAATGATACAATAACGAGAAATTATCTTCTTTGAAACTTTATTGGAAGTATTTGATTGCTTGGAATTATATTCATCCGGGGTATAATGACAATTTCACCTACATTGTTTCCCATAAAAATAACACATTCTAGAATATGATGTCCTAATCTCCTTATCAGCAACCTTGTTCCATTACATAATCCATTAGATTGATCAATATTTCTGAGTAGAACACCGACCTTCAACACTAATTTATAAGGTGGAAGACCCGAATAATTTATGACATTTAAGACTTCAAGTGAAAAAGTGTCTAATTCACTTTCCATATTAGCATCATCTTTACAAACTGAATCTGAACTTAAGTACACATTTTCATTCGGAAAAAAATGAAATTTGTTTTGGAATTAGATTATTTTTCGAAATTCTAATTTTGAAAGTTTCGAATCTTATTAATATGAAAATTCATTTAATTTGCGAATTAGTGAAAGAAGTTGGAAATTAATTTAAATTGGATTTTAATGAAAATAAAATCGGAAATAATACAAACATAATTAATTAGATTCAAATTGGAAAGGATTTTGAGAAGGAAATAAAATAAAGTTTAAAACCAAAAATATAATTCGATAATCAATGACATTAGTTTTCCAAATTAATTTATTTGATGAAATTAATGAAAATATATTTGGTAATTAATCTAATATGGAATTAGATTATTTTCCGACATTAAGAAAAATAAATTTGGTAATTTAATTTATTCAGAAATTAATGAAAAATATAAATTTGGAAATGAATTTAGGAATTAATGACAATAAATTTGAAAATTAATTTAATTCTGATACTGATAAAATTAAAATTCAAAAATTAATGAAAATAACTGATAATAAATGGAAATAATGTAAACATAATTAAGAAGGGAATAAAATATAATTTGGAAAGCAACGAGCAATTTGTTTTCCAAATTCTTTTATTTTTAGAAATTGATGAAATTTTTTTGGAAATTAATCTATTTCAGAAATTAATTTAAATTAAATTCGGAAATTGATGTAAATAAAATTGGAAATAAATGGGAAAAATGCATGTTTAATTAATTGGATTCAAATTGTCGAGGTTATAAATAAGGAATTAAATAAAGTTGAAAATCAAAACTCAAATTTGGGAAGTAACGAAAATTAATTTGCAAATTCATTTAATTCGGTAATTAATGAAAATAGATTTGGAACTTAATCTAATTCGGATATTAATGAAAATAAAATTCTTAATTAACAAAAATCAAATTTGAAATCAATGGAAATAATTCGGTCATTACAAATTGGCTCCAAATTGGAGAGGATTTTAATGATTTCTATTTTTAAAGTTGAAATTTTTTTTTTAGAAATTAATGAAATTCTTCCGCAATAAGTCTTTCGTGCAAATTAGACTTGTAGTACAAATTAGATTAATGAATTTTCACTAAGACAAATTCTTCCATAAGTCTTTCGTGCAGATTAGACAAAAAGTCTCAATTAGGAAAAGACATGAATGAAATTTCCCGCAACGTTCGGCCATTCGATTATAGTAATTTTTCTATTTTAACAAGCACAAAATTTTTGACCTTCTCATCAGTAAGTCTCAAATCTAAAACAATTAAAATATATAGTTAAGTAAGAAAGTTCAACATATGAATTAAAATTATGATGTTTTTAAAAAATTAAGGGTAAATTACACTGATCTCTCCTGAGGTTTAGTGAAATTACACTAACATCCCCTGAAATTTAGTGAAATTACACTGACCCCCCTCTATTTGTCCAGGTTACAATCACATCCCCTGAGTAATATTTAAGTAATTTTTTTAGAGGAGGTTTGTGTAATATTTTACAAAACTCAGGGAAGATTTGTGCTATCTTATTTCGTAATAAGAGAGGTTTGTGTAATCTTTTACAAAACTCAGGGGGGTTATAAAATAAAATTATAAATAGAGGGGAGGTCAATGTAATTTTACTAAATCTCAGGGGAGGTCAGTATAATTTACCCAAAAATTAAACCTTGTGAATTTAGTAATCGTCTTTGTGTATAAAGAACATCATCTGAAAGTTGTTGCCAACAACTTTCCCAAACATATTCTGGTCTTGCTATATTATTTGAAATCATAAGAATAACGAAGAGCCGCCTAACATAATTAGCTGATGCCCAAGTACTTGCTTCTTTAATCCCATCTATCAACTCCTTATCATCTTGAATCAATCCTAAAACATAGTAGACTTCCTTGAAAGATGAATAAGTGATACCACTCATTGTCCTTATATCTTCGAATGTCATGCAATCTTTTTGAATATTAAGAAGAAGCCTTAAATAATAATATTCATAATTACCGGGTGGAACATGAGAAATTCTACCAATAGCATATCCTTTTTTTCTTGGCAACCATTTCATACAATTTTCTTTCCATACGAATCTTGTACGAAATTCATAATATGCCAAGTCTCTTGCATCAGGATACAAATGGTTAGCTTCCATCCACCCAATAAACATACACTTTTTCAATTCAGCCCTTTCAATAACAGAATGAATACTTTCATGATCTCTATAAATAACAGATTGATGATCAGGCAAATGAAAAGACAATCTTACAACCGCTGGTTCTTTGTATTGGATATCAATTCCAAATAGTCTCCAGGATGCCTCGCATGCAGAAATATATCTACCGTCATAATAATTTTTTATTTCATCAACAATTTGAATGCTTCTATTAGAACCATAAGCAAGGTTTAAAGTACCTGACACCCTATCATTACCCTTGTGAATGTACTTAAATAGATACTTAATTGCACTTGTTTGATATGTATACTCAACATTTATATGGCATGCATATTTAAGTAGTAACTTTGAATTATATGGCACAATGAACCTATTATCCAAGATAATTCTCTTTTTTGTAACCGTTCTTCCATCATCATTTCTTCTATATCTAGGGAAACTCTCATCATCAACTATAGTCCTTGATCTAAAATCCTTCGGATAAAATTTCACGCATATTCTTTTTTTCATGCAAGGGAAGTTGAGATTATACTGACCACATGGATCATGTACCATGAATCATTGGACAACATAAAAAAGTTTTGGTTGCTTTGTATGATCTGGGATTTGAGCTGAAATAAACTTGTCAATATCTTCTGCATTGCGAGGCTTAAAATCTGGTTGCATGAAAAGTAGTATATGGGCATGAGGAAGGCCCCGCTTTTGAAATTCAACTGTACAAACGTCTAGACAAAATTGAAATAAAATATTAAAATAAACTATTACTAACAAAAATATAGTATGAAAAATTAAAAATAAGAGAATTTTAGAAAAAAATAAATATTAATTGAAACTTACAAGTTACAACCACTTATTTTTCCGAAGATATGACCATTCTTGAGATCCTTCAATAGTTGATCAAGTTTTAATTTAAGAACCCTGCATAAAATGTCCCGTCGATCCTCGGCGTTCAATCCTTTATCTCGTACAAATTGTTTTATCTCTGCCCATTCTGGATTGCAAGTCATTGTTATGAAAAAGCTTGGATAGCTAGTGTGCCTACAAATTGCAAAAGCATCCTTGCAATTGTTGAACATGTATCTCGACCCTCCTGTAAAAGAGGCAGACAAAATAATACGTTGTCCAGTTGCAGCAGCATCAGTCTCTCCACGAATTAGGGATTCATGCAAACCTTTATACAATTCAACTCTTAATCGAGGTTGATTGAATCTAGGAAATCGAAGTCGCTCTAACTCAACCATAGTATAAGCATCAACTAAGAATTGTTGAAATAACCTTCTAGATTGAAGAATTATTGAAGACTCATTTTTCCTGTCTTGTATTCTAAATGCAAAGAATTCACGCATGCTAATCTTACTTCTTTTCTAAGACCAATACGTGTTGACGACTCCTTTATTGATATGTCAAGTCTAAACCCATCTTCCCCGTAAGGAAAAAGCAATGGATATTGCAAACCAAGGTACAATGAATGTAAAACATCTACTTTTTAAAATAAATTGGACTTGGTTTCTAAAATAATATCTCGCTCAACCAATGTTGAATCATATCACCTATTGTTAATGCAGCAACTTCAGAAGTTGTAGGCAAATTGCAAGTCCTACCATCCTTCTCTTTTTCTAATTAATCTCAATTTTACTTCTTCAAAATCTCCTTCTCTATATCTATATCTAGCACGACTTCGCCAATGCATTATGTTCATCAATCATGTCCTTTAGACTTGAGACTATTTCAAAATCCATTGTCTTTGCCTCTGAAGATAACCTGCATATAGACAAACCAAAATATATAAATACATTTATTAAGAAGATATAGAATAAAAACAATAAATTATGGTGACGTTCAACATAAGTTATTACCTACAAGCATTGACTCTATTTTGAAATTCATTATTTGTGTCATATATATATAGCTGACAAAATTTGGTTTTTTCATTATTTGGAGGAATTAAACTTCCGATGCAATGATAGTTTTGACCACCCAGTGCAAATATAGGAGGAGTTGATCCATTATTAATTTCATGGTCAATCTTCTCACACATAGACGTAAAAGAGAACATAGCATTGAATGCCCTAATATTTTTTAAAAAATATTGGCTCATGGCATCTTTACTTGAATGTAATATTCTTAATATATGTGGAGTATGTTGTAGGATTGGTAGTTGTATTTTTCCGTCCATACAACATAAAGAAAACTTTGGCCACCTGGAGTTGTTTGTTTTTGCCAACATTTCTTCATACCACATTAAAGCTCGACATTCTTTATATTCAAAAATTGGTTGGCCAATATTCCATACATCTGTTAATGTATATAAAAATTAATTTAAGCAATATACTTAAAAGATAGAAGTAAGAAACAAATTAAATATAATGAGTAAAAATACCATCTTCTTCTTCTTCCAAATCAATTGAACTACGCACGACAACTGCAACAATATCTGAAGAAGTTAATAAATAAGTAATAAGTAATAAGTAAACAGACGTGCGCTCAAATATAAAATTCAAAATCGAGAAAAATATTGTTATTTAAATAATCCACACATTTTATACACCAACCTTCGTTATCGAGTTTTTCATTACATAAATCATAATTAATATCCATGTCCATATTTGAATTATCAAATGCATCAACAACTATTGATTTAAATAAACATTCCATTAGTTAAATATTGTAACTAAAAATTCAAAATTTATGAATACTAAATAAATAATATTTCATGCACCTTCATAATCAATCAAAAGGTCAATGTCATTATTGCTCTCAGCAGTATATCGATGGTTGAAACATTGTCCACTATTTGTTTGTGTATCGGCTAATATCGAAGAAGGATTTCGGGTAATAGACTCAAGAATTCTTGCATCTTGGATAACATATTTTCCAATTTTTATAGGATTGCTGTAATTAATACTAATACAGTTAAAATATTATATAAAATCATGGTAAAAATATAAGATGGTAAATTTACTTTAAATTTCAATAACTTACATTTCACTGGGGAAATTGGTAGATGTTAACAGAGGCGAATGATTTTTCAAGAGAAAGGAAGCATGACTTGCTGAAAAAATTATCAATCAGTAATTAGTTTTTTATTTCTTCAGACATAAAATAGAAATGACAATAAATTAAAAGAATTATAATGAAAAATAGGATATAAATTAAGAGATATAAATACTTAAATTTTTGAATAAGAACATATCCATTACTTGACTGATATTTGTAGGAATATTAAAAGAAAAAGTATCTTTGACGGAATATGTTTTAATTAATAGACATTTACCATTTGTAATTGTTGAAGGAGGAGTTTGCATCGCATAACCTAGTTAAACAAACATGTGTTTATTTTAGTTTTAAGTTGTAAATTCTATAAAAACATCTAAATACGAATGAAAATAAATAACTAAAATTTAGATACATTAAAAATACAAACCTTTTGTAAGAATATTAGGAGTCATTTTTTTCTTTATAAGAAGACTCAATGATTCTTGCACTTTTGATAATATATTTTCCAACATTTATAGGGGTGTTGCAATTATTAATGAAAAATATATAAAATCATGGTAAAAATGTTTTGATTAATTTTAAATTTCAATAACTTACATTTCACTGGGGAAATTGGTAGATGACAACAGAGGTGAATGATTTTTCGAGTGACAAGAAGCTTGATTTTCTGCATAAAAAAATTATAAATTAGTATTTAGTATTTACTTTTCAGACACAAAATATAAATTACAATAAATTAAAAGAATTATAATGAAAAAATAAGATATAAATTAAGAAAATTATATGAAAATATATAACTGAAATTTAGATACATTAAAAATACAAACTTTTTGTAAAAATATTAAGAGACATGTTTTCTTTATCAGAAGACATGATGTTCAACTTACCTACGACAAAATCGTTCATACATATAAGTATATAATATGTAAACACAAAGATTGAGATGCTTGACAATATTAACATAGACGTTGAGGAGAGAATAAGGGCTCATACCATATAGATGCTTTCCTCTATCACTACTAAAAACCTGGTCATCTGTGACGGAATCTGCCGTCGCAAAATGGTTGTTAAAGATCTTTTGCGACAGCCAAAGGCAGTCGCAAAAGTGATAGTCGCTGAAAGTTTGCTACCGCAACAGCAGCGGTCGCAAGTAAATATTTTTTGCGATCGTTCTACGACGGTATGAAGCTGTCGTAGAATGTGGTCGCGTGACATCTGCGGCCAAGTGGAAAAGCATATGCGACGGCTCTAGCGGTCATAAAATCATCGCAGTTATGTATATTTTTTTAAAAAAATAAAAAAATGTAAATTACTGTTCCAATATTTAATAAAATATTTATAAACAAATAAAAATTGGCTTACACCAACTTCCATAATAAAATAATCATTTAGTTTCTTATGTAAGTAAATTTCAGTATAGTTCAATAAAGGATGCACATATTTTGCATAATTTATAGCAATAGCATTTTGGATGATTTCCAGATACAAATAAAATCACACAAAAAGAACAATGTGATTATTCCCATTCAAATAGAATACACAGGAAACAAGGAGAAAAGTTACATACTTGGCACTTAGGCAATCCATGGTACAAATGAATGGAAAACTGAATATCATGTGTGAAGAAACATTCCTCTCAAAACAAGTGAACAAAAGTAAAGCTTTCAGCAAAAGAATGATGCAAGACATGCCTGTATTTGGGCAAATAATTCTTGTTCCTTTTTAACTGTTAGAAGTTGCTTTGTCTCTGGACCCCGTAAAAATAGTCTAAGTGGATCATTTGAATCATGATTTTTATTGATCTTCTTGCTTATTCTAGATGGCAATATAGTGCTCTTGTAGACAGAATTCTTGATATTTTTAGGAACCTTGCGTTTCTTGGACTGCCTCTCCAACAGTCGCTTTGATGATAATCCCCTTGGTCAATCTGCCATAACCAAAGACCAACATGAAATTTTGTTTAAAGTCTAAATAAGATCAGACTTCACGCTATTCATCAAGGAAGAAGGATTAACATCTCGAGAAACAAACATAGGAGTATGGCATTCATCAAACTCTTCTCCTAGCAATACTCCTATGTTTGTTTCAGCTTCTCTTGATGGACGCTCTCGCTCTGTCACATCGTTTGGACGGCATGCTGGTTGCATTGTCTTGTCTTCACTAGAGCTAGCATTTTCTACTTGTTCTATGGGCATCATTGATAGAGATTTTTCCTCGAGTAGAAAGATGAGAATCTAAAATGTAAACAGAAACATAAATTATCAAAAAAAGGAAATGTGATAAAAGGGTAAAAGAGTAAAAGAGAACACAATTAGAAGGTGAAAAAATGTGATCAATGTTACTATTTCTCTACTTCTAGATGAATTAAGAAATTGTTTGTTTAACCAAATGAACACTGAGACTACGTAGCAAACAAAATATATTTGGTGGATGTCCTAAGAACTTCTTAATTCTCATTTTACAAAATGAGTTGAACAAGCAATATATACATCTTATTTGTTGCATGTTGTAATATCCTAGATATTTAATTTATTATCTTTTTCTGTTGCGTGTATTTGCCAGTCTAGCGGACTAGTTCGTGGTCGAGTCGAGTCGACTCATGGTCTGGAGCGAGCTTGTGAGCTCGGGTAAGTATAATATAAATTTATGAATTTATGAATTTTTAGGCTTGGGTAGTTGAGAGTATTTAATTTGATGTTGTGTGCGCATAATTGCTAATTATGTTCACATGAGTATTTAATTAATTATTTGTGATTTATTAGAATGAGATTAATTAAATTATTTAAGTCTATCGGGTTAGCGGGTTTTGGTTTTGGCTTAAGGTGGATGCGGGTTGTGAATTAAGGGTTTAAGACGTTAGGGTTGAGGAGGGTGTATAAAAACCCTCATCATGGTTTGTGACTCCTATTTTGGAGCCACCCAAAAAGTTGAGAAAGGGGCCAGCCGCCAACCCCCTTTCCCTCTTCCCCTTGGAGCCGCCGCCTGTGAGCCAAGCCACCGAGCCGTTGCTTCCTTCTCCTTCCTTCTTTCTTCTTTCCTTTGGAGCTGAGCCGAGAGGAGCCGAGCCGAGCCGCTGCTTCCTTCTGCTTCCTTCTTTCTTCTTCCCTTCGAAGCCGAGCCAAGAGGAGCCAGCCGAGCCATCCTCTTCTTCCCCTTCCTTCCTCTCTCCAAGTCGGCGGCTTGGAGTGAGCCACCGCCCCTTGGAGCCATTTTTTGGGTTGAGCCATCGGCCTTTTGAAGCTGGATTCGAGGGCCGTCGTCCGGATTTTTTTTCCTAATTTTTTTCCAAATTAAGGTGAGTGGTTTACCCTCTCTCTTCGGGATTTTAATCAGATTTTTGAAGCCGTTCGTGACGGCTCGGTATTTATGCCTTGTTCTTGGATTTTCTTCGAGTTATTGCCATGTTTTCTTGATGTGCAAATCATGATTTATTCTCCTAATTTGGTTTCATGATTTGTGGATTGCATGCTTATGATTAAATCTATGATTTTGGGTAGAAATTATGTGGTAGGATTAAGATCTTGATAATGACTAATTAAGGGTTCTTGAGAAGGGGGTTCTTGATCTTAATGCTTGATTCTTGGTTTAACTGTGTGAGTTCTTGTTAATCTTGATGAAAAGTATGATTTCTGTGAATTAATTCCCGAGATTAGTATTCTGTCCTAATGGTAATTTAAGTATGCTGAAATTGCATGTTTGCTGGAATTGTATGCTGAGATGATGAATCTGTGCTGATTTTAATTTATTTGCTGTGATGTGTGTGTATGTGTGAATATAGTCGTGTAACCTATCGTTTCGATCGAAAAATATAGTTTGGAAACATAGGACACACTTTGAAGACTATATTCGGGTCAGACACAACAATTCTTGGCAGAATAATAACCTAAAACAAAACCCTAAAATAAAATCATAATTGAGATGATCTAAATTTTAATTATATAATTAAAATTGGATTTAAGTGTGAGCATAATATATTATGAACCAACTTACAAGGTATTCATGAAATAAAACCACACGGGTTCATGACATTACGGGTCTAAGGGATAGGGTCGGGTTTGGAGTGTTGAGACGCTTCATAATGAGGACACCCCTAGGACACCGTAGGAGAATCTTGACTTAGGTCTTGATGGCCATATCCTTAGGAATGGCGGAGCGGCTCGATTAGGAGCCGAGGTTCGGGCTACGCCCGGGTAGTTGGACGCCAAAATTTCCAACATGCAGGATAAGTTCAGAGGGCTTTTCCCGAATATCCTAGTATGTGCTGTTGCCTTCGGCATGGTGGGCTTCGGCTCGATGCACTTCTCTAGTATGTGCTGTTTCCTTCAGCATGGTGGGCTTTGGCCCGATGCACTTCTCTAGTATGTGCTGTTGCCTTCGGCATGGTGGGCTTCAGCCCGATACATTTCTTTGGTACGTGCTGTTGCCTTCGGCATGGTGGGCTTCGGCCTGATGCACTTCTTTGGAGGGTTAGATGTCGTGGGCATGGATGACCTATTGGCCTGGTAGCTAGTCACACCTTTGTGACATTGCCTCTATAGAGATAGATATATTCTTGTTATCTCTGTGATGTTGATTTGTGGGGGTTGATAAAACTGCTCACTAAGTTCTTTGAACTCACCCGTTGTCGTTGTTTTATTTTATTTTGTTTTGCAGAGCTTGACCAGTGAGGTGGGCTGGAATATTTGGCGCAGCTGGAGGGCAGAGGAGCCACATGATCTCATAGCAGTCCTAGTTAGGGGTCGTAGTCGAGTATGTAGTAGGTTGTCATGCAGTTTTGTTTTGGTATTTGGAGTTGTAGTCCCGTGGGGACATTCACGTTTTATTCAGTTTTATTTATTAAAAGAACTGTTGCTCTTCGATTTATTTTCGCACTTGAGATATGTATTTAAAACCTTGTTGTTTTGAAATGAAAATCTGTTTTGGTTCCTTTATTATTAAAATATATTATTTACTTGTTGTTTATGATGTTGGCATGTGCATGATTTACTAGGCTGCGGGATATAGGTACGTATACCCTGCCCGATCACCTGACCATGCAATTTGGGCCTGACACATGTGATATCATATAAAATTACAATAAAGCAAAAGTGAAAACATAGAAATTTTTGGTTGGAAGTGCTTACTCTTAAATCTTTCTGATTCTTTAGAATCATTATAAGTCACTGCACTTAGTACCTCCAAGTACTCTTCTTCTGATAGGCTTAACTCTTCTATTGCTGCTGTGGCAGCAATTTCTGTATCAATCCTTGTTGTGATTGATGTTACCTTTTTTATAGAATGTGATGATGTCTTTTCTTGTTGATGCATACGTTCCTCGGTTAACATCTGCGAGCTTCTTAAGTTCGTCAAGAATCATCTTTAACCTACAAAACAAATTTTAATTTAATAAATGTGGATCTTATTCTAGGGGTTATCCACTTCCCCTCTCCATAAAAGCGATTAGTTTCTGGCCGAATATTTCCCCTTCCTTAGGGTCTCATAATCCAGCTGTATTACTGGAAGTTCTTCATGTTGAGCATCGTCTTCTTCGTATGCCCAAAACTTCATCATTTCTTCAAGTTCTTCTTGTCTTCTAGCATCTGAACTTTCTGGTTGTTCTTGTCTGTTGGAATTTGAACTTTCTGGTTGTTCTTGTCTGTTGGAATAGAAATTGCTGTCTTTCCTTTCTTTTGAAGTTCTTTCTGTATTCAGATCTTCTTTTGAAGCCTTTTCTATCTTCAGATCTTCCTTTGGGTTTTGTTCCATCAGGTTGTTCTCATACCTTGCCACCCTTAACAGTATGTCTTCGACCTCTTCGTATTCATCTCAGTATGGGATTTCTTCCCATCTTGGTGGTGGGTTGGGGTCCGGTTCAATCCTTCGTTCATACCTCCAGATTAACCCTTCTTCTAGGATATCACTTATTACAGTTTCATTGGCATCTATGATCTCCTGTATTTCGTCATCCCACGAGGTTACTGCCATGAGGGTCGTATTTTCTTCATGTGAGGATAATAGTGTGTCATTTAGCGAGTCAATGGTGATACTTAGTGTCTGTATGACTTCATATGGTGCCTGTTTCGTTTCCTTTAGGGCGCCTTCCAGGGCTAGGAGATTTTCGATCATATACTCCGGCTCTTCTTTTGTCAGAACAAGGTTTGCTGTGAGCCTAGAAAGCGCATGAGCTAATATGTTCATTTTGCCGTCTATATGCTCGAAGTGTATTTGAATTCCTGTCCCTGTGACAAAGTCCACAAAATTGATCCATCTTACTCTGGATGGTTTATTTTGTGCAGATTTGTTGTGGAAGCTTATGATCGCTTGGCAATCTGTTCTGAGAGTGATCTCTTGCTTATCTAGGTAGTGAATTTTTAGTGCTCTCAAGGTTTTCATGCAAGCGTGTATTTCTGCGTCAATGGTAGATTTGACTACTGGAAACTTTCCACTTGCATAAGCACAAATCTTTTTTGTACTCCTTGGATCATTCTTCTTTAACTTCCATTTACAGATGCCTCCCCATCCTTCCATGCATCCATCAGTTTCTAATATCACATATGCACTTTGAGGGGGTAATTCCAAGTCAAGGAGATGTTGCACCAGGTCTTTGATTTTTGAAATCAACTCTTGATCTGAATGTATGATTCTCTTGTCTCCGTGAGGACCTGTTTTGGAATAAAGCGGTCCTAATAATGTCCCTAGATTTGGGATGTAAGATCTGGCATAGTTCAGGATGCCTAACCAGGACCTTAGTCCAGTCTTGCTTCTGAGGCTTTCTTCATCGAAGTTTATAATCTTCTTGATTATATGTGGCTGAAGGCGAATTTTATTTTTGCCGATGATTGCCCCAAGGAACTCAATTTCTTCCGTTGCTATTTTCATCTTTGTGGGAGAAAGTACCAATCCCCATTTTTCGCAAATCTGAAGCATCTTTTCTAGATGCACTGAGTGTTGTTCTTCATTTTTCGAGAATATGAGTATGTCATCTATGTAAACTGCTATGAAGTCTTCTGTTCCTTCAAAACACTTATCCATCTTTCTCTGGAATACTGCTGGAGCATTTTTCAGTCCAAATGGCATTACAAGCCATTCATATAGCCCTCCAGGGACTATAAACGCTGTCCATGGTATAGATTCAGGATCCATGGCTACTTGGTGAAAGCCACTCTTTAGGTCAAACTTTGAGAATCTTGAGTTTTTGCAGGTCTTTTGCTAGGCTTTCAATAGAAGTTGCAAGTTCCTTTGGGTCTGACTTCTCTCTGGCTTGCTTTAAAATTCTTACTTCCTCCTTCAATTCGTCTAGTTGTTCTTTTATCTTAACGGTGAGCTGAATCAGAGTGTTAAGCTGTTTGAACAAAGTTTCAGAGTACTTTTGTGTAACAAGAGATGGCTTAATGAACCCTTCGGCCGGTTGGCTGAGAGATTCAGTTGCCTTTAGAGCCTCGGTGTAAACTGTACTGGCTGCTGTTAAGCGTCAGTCACTCATAAATGTGTTTAAGATATTGATACACTACTTGGCTATTGTCTCCTTAAGATTACGAACGTAGCGGGAAATCTTCTTCTATAGCGAATACTGTTATCCCTCCTTATCGCCTATCTTAAGTAAACAACTTGAAGTAATATATCAAAATTAAACACATGAATTATCACGAGTGTACCTTAAACAAAGCTCTGATACCAAACTTGGGGCGGAATTGCGTGCTTCTCACACCGATCGCTGGTTGCTAAGAACGTGGGAGCAGTATGAGGAAACAAAACTTTTGGAAGTGAAGAGGAAAGCTTAAAGCTTCGAATTGAAAGACTGGAATTTGTTTACACAAGTAAGAGAAGTAGAACTCCTTGGGTCTCAAGTGTGTTCTCCAACTCTAAATTACACGCCTTATATAAGCATATGGGAAGCTTCCCGAAGAAGCTCAATAATTCAATGCAGGTGCTCATTGGGCCCCATCGTCCATTGAATTATTGACTTTAACAGTTGGAAAGATTCCTTCGTACAACTAGGATAAGACTAAGATAAGACTTATGACTGTACATGATTAAGACAAGATGACTCCATTGTCCTTCGTTGTTATCCTTCCAGCTCACGATTTGAATTATTGCCTTAGATTCCTTGATAGTGCTCGATCTTGTCAAACAAAGTAGGTGTTGCTTTGTTTGCTGCTGCTTAGCATCTTGTGACATTGAACTAGATTCTTGATGTGGTGATTTATTGGTTCGAATGCATCAAACGGCCAATTATCTTTAGTAGCAGCTTGCTCTAGCCTGGCCTTCTGCAGATATGCCATGGCTAGTAATTTTTCCAGTTCTCCGATGGTCTTCAAGGTTTGCTCATGGTGGATCTGGTAGACCTTTTGAGCCCATTTGTGCTCTTTGTCCATTGCTCTTGGGAATTTGAACAGAATTTTTTCTGTTAGTCTTTCGAGCTCTTCAAACCCGGTTGCTCCTCCTAGGACTGCCTAATACTGAGCAGTTGTGATGTCTTTTCTTGTTGATGCATACGTTCCTCGGTTAACATCTGCGAGCTTCTTAAGTTCGTCAAGAATCATCTTTAACCTACAAAATAAATTTTAATTTAATAAATGTGGATCTTATTCTAGGGGTTATCCACTTCCCCTCTCCATAAAAGCGATTAGTTTCTGGCCGGATATTTCCCCTTCCTTAGGGTCTCATAATCCAGCTGTATTAATGGAAGTTCTTCATGTTGAGCATCGTCTTCTTCGTATGCCCAAAACTTTATCATTTCTTCAAGTTCTTCTTGTCTTCTAGCATCTGAACTTTCTGGTTGTTCTTGTCTGTTGGAATTTGAACTTTCTGGTTGTTCTTGTCTGTTGGAATAGAAATTGCTGTCTTTCCTTTCTTTTGAAGTTCTTTCTGTATTCAGATATTCTTTTGAAGCCTTTTCTATCTTCAGATCTTCCTTTGGGTTTTGTTCCATCAGGTTGTTCTCATACCTTGCCACCCTTAACAGTATGTCTTCGACCTCTTCGTATTCATCTCAGTATGGGATTTCTTCCCATCTTGGTGGTGGGTTGGGGTCCGGTTCAATCCTTCGTTCATACCTCCAGATTAACCCTTCTTCTAGGATATCACTTACTACAGTTTCATTGGCATCTATGATCTCCTGTATTTCGTCATCCCACGAGGTTACTGCCATGAGGGCCGTATTTTCTTCATGTGAGGATAATAGTAGGTCATTTAGCGAGTCAATGGTGATACTTAGTGTCTGTATGACTTCATATGGTGATTATGAGACCCTAAGGAAGGGGAAATATCCGGCCAGAAACTAATCGCTTTTATGGAGAGGGGAAGTGGATAACCCCTAGAATAAGATCCACATTTATTAAATTAAAATTTGTTTTGTAGGTTAAAGATGATTCTTGACGAACTTAAGAAGCTCGCAGATGTTAACCGAGGAACGTATGCATCAACAATAAAAGACATCACAACTGCTCAGTATTGGGCAGTCCTAGGAGGAGCAACCGGGTTCGAAGAGCTCGAAAGACTAACGAGAAAAATTCTGTTCAAATTCCCAAGAGCAATGAACAAAGAGCACAAATGGGCTCAAAAGGTCTACCAGATCCACCATGAGCAAACCTTGAAGACCATCGGAGAACTGGAAAAATTACTAGCCATGGCATATCTGCAGAAGGTCAGGCTAGAGCAAGCTGCTACTAAAGATAATTGGGCGTCTGATGCATTGGAACCAGTAAATCACCACATCAAGAATCTAGTTCAATGTCACAAGATGCTAAGCAGCAGCAAACAAAGCAACACCTACTTTGTTTGACAAGATACTCTTTTTCCTCTTTTGCTGTCAAGGAATATTGATCGTGGGTCATCAAACTTATCAGCCAAAGTTGCGAATTCTTCTGAGAAATTCAATTCCGCTGATAAAATATTTGCTTCTTCTTTAAAAATTATTCCTGTTGTTCTGGAAATGTTCTGCTTTTCTTCTTCTGCAGGATATTTTTCTTTTCGTAGTTTCTCTTCCGGATTTTCTTCCATGTTAATCTTCATATTGCTAAACTCTTCCTCTAGATCCTCGATATCCTGTCTTGTTTTGAGCACTTCAATCTCTTCCTTCAGTTTGGTGTTTTCAGCAAGTATGTAGTCATTTTCTGCTAATAGATACCTAGTGTATTCCAGTAGTTCTCTTATGAGGTAAGAAATTAGCTCTTTTGATAGTGAGTTTTCTTCCAATGTTGAATCTTGAGCACATAGGACAGACTGTTAGTAGACAGTTTCGGCAGTGTGCTCTCATTCTTGGGTTTGTTATCTCCTTACAGCATGTGCACCTTTCACAGCCTTTTGTAACTTCTGGGTTGTTATCTTCCCAACGGTGCACGCATTCATTCATGCTGTCTGGCAGGGTAATTTTTGATCTCCAGGAATTATTTACTACAGGTTCTGCAGGTTTTTCCTCTGTGATTATAACGAATATTGCTTCATAAGGCAAATCATTCATATCCATAGAGAGTGTGTTTGCCATTCCTGACTCTCCTTCAGAAAATGAGCAAATAGCGTCACTATCAGGTTCGTCTTGTTCAACGGAGATCACATCCCAGTCGTCTGGTAATTCCAGGTTCTCTACAATAGCTGCTCTTGCTATATTTCCTAGTTTCTTCTTACATTCACGGGCGAAATGTCCTTCTTCCCCACAAATGAAACACTTACATCTTCTTACTCTGTCGGCATGCTTCTTCTTGAAAATCCTTACATGAGTATCATGTGGTTTGCCTTTATAGGTTTTTGCTTTTCTTAAACCGTACTTCCTTTCTTTCTTATAATACCCTGGTATGGGTATTTTTCTGCAGATAGTCAGGTCCTTTAGACTTCGCTGAAACGCAGCTCTTTTGCACTGCTCCTCTAAGTATTGGTATGTGAAGTGTATTCTTGGGAATACTCCCACAGTATTGCCTGGGTGCTTCTGCGCAAATGCTGTTTTCCAATGATTGGGGGCATTTTTCTAAAGAACTTTTCTGATAGCTCAGAAGAAACGTACATCCTTCCTGATTTCGCCGCTAAGACCTTGTAGTTATTGATATAATCGAAAAGGTCCTTTACATTATAACATGACAGCCTTTCTAGGTCTTCGCCGCTAAGCCTGTTGTCGGATCTTCCAACAAAAACATTCTCCTGATCAGGGATAATACATTTTGAGGATCATCTGCTATGTTTGTCAGTTCATCGTATTCAGTTGGGTATGCCATCCTCCATTGTATCCAAGTTTTCTTTTCGGTTTCTCCTAGTAGGTTTTCTATATAGCACATCTTGGACTTGTTATCCGTTCAATTTTTCTCGTTTATCAGATTAAGTGTGATGGATTCTCATCTTGAAATTACATCACTATACTGTCCTACGTGTTCTGGTAGGACTAGTATGGCTCCCACATTTGACTGTGCTGGTGGTAAACTGAACCTTTCATTGTGTTGTTTTGAGTAACCTCCTCTAAGGCCATTTACTCTGGAGTTGATTATGGGAATATTAGAGCTTCCAATCCCATGTGGGTTATAGCTCGATGGTATTCCTGGTGGGTATATTGCTGGACCCATTATAGGCTCTTTCGGAAGCCTTGTTACTGATGATTCAGCGGTGGTTGCAGTGGTAAACGCTGATTCAACTTTCTTTTCATCAACTTTCTTGACCAATTTCTTGAGTATCGGATAATCCATGTCTGCTGTGTATGCTGTTTCTCTGTTCAGATTTTGGTCATCATCATCATTATCATCATCCTGATATGTTGTTTCTCTGTTCAGATCTTGGTCATCATCATCATCATCATCATCATCCTGGTCAAAATCCGATTTCTCACATGCTTCAGGGGTTTATCTTGGATTGTTAAATCTGGATTGATAATATCTAACTTGCAGGTTACCTGATTTTTGCACCAATGCTGAGTTGGGTTTTCTCCTATAAACCTTTGCTCCTTCAGTCTTCTAAGAAGTGGGCTGAACCTTTTCTTAAATCTTTTTGATTCTTTAGAATCATTATAAGTCACTGCACTTAGTACCTCCAAGTACTCTTCTTCTGATAGGCTTAACTCTTCTATTGTTGCTGTGGCAGCAATTTCTGTATCAGTCCTTGTTGTGATTGATGTTACCTTCTTATAGAGCGTGATTGTCTGTTCCTCAATCCTAACTCCTCCTTGCATAGCTCGAATGAAATTGCATCCCACCAACATTTGGATGCCATCTTTCTTTCCCATAGGAAAGACGTATGTGAATGATATTTTGAATATGTTTTCTTCTATGGTCATGAACCCGTTTTTCAACTTTAGTCTTGCAGTTTGCTGGGAATTCACACCATTTATCAATATTGGATATGCACTGGGTTCCAATGCTTCTGTTGGGACCGAATCTTGGTCTTACTTTCTTTCTTCCTTTCTTCTCATAAAAAGAATCTTTTTTACTTTTTTCGTTGATTTGAATTTACTGTTCTTATTCTATCCATATACTCTGATTCATTACTAATTTACTTGTGCAGTTTACTTAGATGGGTCCTCTTTTTTGGTTTTTACCTTAGAGAGTTCCTGGTTTACTTATTATTGCATAGAGCCTCAATTTTGTATTCTTTAATAATCATTATTTCCTTTATTATAATGACTAAAAATATAAAGATATTCTAAAGAATCCAAAAATCTTCTTTTGATTGATAATTGTATCACTTATCAATCTATTGAGTAAATTGCTTGTTTATGTTAGTGACTTAGTATAATACGGAGGATTTCATATAAACTATATTTTTTCCATAAAATATGAGATTTATTGTAATTATGCTTGTGAATCTATTTGCCTTTTTCCTTTCTCTCAAATAAAAAATATAGTACATGCTTGTTTTAGTTGTTTAAAGCTCATTTTGAGCACTTGATGAATACTTGTGCTTTTCTTTTAATTTATTTTCTTGATGCCAACTATTCTAAACATTCCTGATGCACAATTATAGAGTAAATTTGAGCAAGATTTGATAGTGTTTTATGCTAAAGATACATAGCATGCTAATATCAAGATAAATAAATGGAAGATGATGATTGAAGAAAAAAACAAAGAGTTCATGTTTTGATTCTAGAAACTGAAAATTATTTCAGAGAAGAATTTATGAGACACTAACCACATATCCATCGGAGTCTAGGACATCACATCCCATTTGATGGTAATGTTTCCGGTGGGATCCAATGGATCATAAGCCACTATTTGATGAATTCAAAGCAAAAACATCAGCACATGAAATGTTTAGTTGATCAATCTCAATTAGCTTTAGAACAGAGCGAAAAACCTGCTATAGAAGACATCAGCATTAATATAAGGATTGACATAATAGATCCTGGAATCCTCATAGAACATCAAGAATGCAGCTCAAGGATATTGCAGCCGAATAGCTAGGAGAAACTGAAGATGGTTAGGCGGAGGGCACATCGAATGAGGACCCATCCAATTTGAGGATGGTTAGGCGGAGGGCGGGGTCAATGGGGGGGTGGTAATAGGAGAAGTTGCTACGCCGGCTGTGAGCGACACCGATGCCAACTTCTCCGCCATGTGAGAGGGAGAGTCTGGGAGACATGCTTTCAGTGTTGTCGGCGGGGTGTGAACATGAACGCCGCAGGTCATCGTAGCACGGCGTGACATCTCCTGACATTGCAGACCATACACCTCCCCCGGTCGATCCTACTTGGAAAAATAACACACACAGACGCACACAGACACACGAGAGATCGAGTGAGTGGGAAAAAAAAGTGGCGGGCATCAGTGACTATTTGCGACGACAGGCAGCCGTCGCCAAGTTATTAATTTTGCGACGGCAGTTTGGGCGATCGCAATGCCGTCGCAAATAAGTCATCGCAGATTTCCTGATTTCTAGTAGTGTATTAGGTTGCAAATTATCTACTCGACATAAATGAGAATAATGTTATTAAAAGTAAAAGTAAAGATGTTTTAAGTACTGACAATCTACCATTTGCAATTGTTGGAAGAGGAGTTCGCATTGTAGGCCCTGAAGTTATACAGACAGATGTTTGTTTCATATTTTCAGCTGTAAACAAAATAACAAAATAACAATTATGGTAATTTACCATTTGTTTCATATTTTCGGTTGGATGTCGAATAAAAAACTATTTAATTATTAATTAGATTAATGAAAATAAATAATTGAAATTTTGGATTGCATGGGAAATACAAACCTTTAGTTGGTTCAATAAAATTTATTTGATTGATGTATCATTCTTATTCTTCTCACTCTTATCATTGTAGTTTCCATTTTTGTATACTGCTCCATGATTTATTGAGAGAGAGATAAATATGAATTAGAAAATTATGAATATTTAATTAGAATGTTAAGGGAACACAAATTAATGTTAATTAGAAAATTATGAATAATTAATTAGAATTTAAACCAGCTATATTAAAAAAAACACATAGATAATTAAATGGTATTAAAAATTAATAATGATTGAAATTAATTTAATTAGTATATTACATATAGAATGTTTTTTTAGAGAGAACAAATTCACGTTGATGCGATACGTGTCCACATGAAGATGTGTTTTATATAATATATAAGATAAAATAAGATAAGATAAGATAAGATAAGATAAGATGCAGACATAGTCAAACACATTGGTTCAGAGTATCTAATTAAGTAATGTATATTAAAAATAGGGAGTTTAATGCATAGCCTAAAATTACACCTTAGTTGCATAAGACCTAACCTAATATCGACTTCATTCAATCTCCATAAAACTCCCCGTCTACTCTAGATGTGCGACTAAATGAAGTTGCTATATTTTCAATAATACCCCTTTGATTTTTTACAAACTCTCTGTACAAACCCTTTCAATGGCCCATTAAAGTAAGCCCAATGAAACCCAAATGACCCAATTATAAGTAAATTCCATAATAAATTAAACCCAAAATTACTTGCAAGTTTTTCTTTTAAAAAATGTTTATCATTATTAATTTGTTGATTTAGCGGTCAAGGTGGAGGCCATGGTGGTGGGACCATAACTTAATCCATTGTTACTAATAAGATGAGTTTGTCTAATATTAAGGTTATATTAGATTAAATGTAGAAATCAACATGCAAACACAATGATATTAGTTCAAACATATAAAAAAGGCATCTTAGTATATCTGTAATCTATGATGGCCCAAATGCAACCAATATTAAATTTAGGCATGTATTAAGAAGGATGTCTAGTACAGCTATAATTCAATATATAGAACTCAAATGTAGAAAACAATCAATAAATATTAGATATTTAGTTGAATATATATTTATTTATAATTTAACAGAGGCAAACAAAATGAAAAAATATTAACATATTTATAAATTTTAGCAATGCTTCCATTAAATTTAAATAAACAATAGTTGTATTTGTATTTATACTCATCGAGAGCAAAGCTAAATAGATGGCATGAAAGACATTTGTTTCAAACTTAATTACGGTAATGGACCGGACAAATCATCTTATACCAAAATTGTATTGCAAAATAGATCACGATATTAAACAATAAGGAGATTTGACCATGAACAACTAGTTATTTTCTTGTATCGAGAAAAAGCTCGATACAATGGACCCTAAAGTGCGGTACAATGATGCAAAATGACTACATTGCTCTTCAAATAAAATAAAACATAAAAATATTATATTTTTAAATATCATATTGATGATATTATTATGATATTATAAAAATGCATCGTGTATTTATGACTATTTAAACATGTGATAATATTTTTGTCCAATTTTATGCAAAAACAGATAGAGAATAATTTATTTTCGTGTATTATAAGTCTATGTTGTTAAGTATTGTGTAGTTTGTGAAACAAATATATCCTAATTTTTCTTCATTTATATAAGAAAAAGAAAGATAAAATTGCCTTTTATCTATGAGTTTTTAAAGATTTCAAATTTTAATCTCTAATTTTCTCCTCTCTCCGGACTCCTCTTCGAATAATTAGCACTAGCACTAATACTCATTTAACATGTATTAAGTAGATATATAATAGTAAAATATTTAAATTTTAGTGAATTCACCTGTGCTCAAGTGATAGTAGCATTTAAATATGATGCTTAGATTTTGGGTTCAATTCTTATTTTTAGCGTTTTGTGCATCTTTTCTCTTTGTAATGATTGTGTTATAAAATTATTTTTTTAATTTAAAAAAATATTTAAATTTTACACTAATTAATTATTCTTAATTTAACGATATATGAAAATAATTTTCCGATATATAATTGTTAAATAAGTTATTATGATTTAAAATAGAAAGATAGAAAAATAAAATAAGTTACGGCAACTCCATCGATGTATTCGCTAAACGGCTGAAGAGATTGGAATTCTACGGCAAGCGACTCTATCCACATGGCCGCCGCCGCCGCAGCAGCAACGGCCGCTTACAGGATCTCCCTCCTCAACCTCCTGCGCCCGAAGATCCTAGGACCTCCCAGAACCTTCTCCCACTCCTCCTGCCGCCGCGGCGTTCTCCCCCTGCTCCCCCGTCGCAGTTTATCCCTGTCCGCCTCCCAAACCCTTGAAGCGCCGAAGGTGGACTCGGGTTCCTCCGCCGCCCGCCCCAACGTTGTCGACATCCTTCACGAGCGGGGCCTTGTCGAGTCCATCACCAGCGAGAGCCTCAGGTCCGCTTGCTCCGACCCTGCCGCCAGCCCCCTCAAGGTCTACTGTGGCTTCGACCCCACCGCCGAAAGCTTGCACCTGGGGAACCTACTCGGGATCATTGTCCTGTCCTGGTTCCAGCGCTGCGGCCACAAGGCTGTTGCCTTGATCGGTGGGGCCACCGGCCGCGTCGGAGATCCATCGGGTAAGAGCATAGAGCGCCCAGAGCTCGATATCGACACCCTGGAGAAGAACAGCGCTGGTATTGAGAATTTGATCTCTAAAATATTGGGAAGAAAGGGAGGGTGCATGGACATTGGCGCTGGACTTGAAAACAAGCAGTCTTCGGACAAAGGCGACCGAAAAGATGACATCTTGGATCCTAAATCTCAAAAATGCTTGACCTCTGATGATTCCTTCGCGATTCTAAACAATTACGACTGGTGGAAGGACTTCACAATGTTAGACTTCCTTAGAGAAGTAGGAAGATTTGCTAGGGTTGGGGCGATGATGGCAAAGGAGAGTGTGAAGAGGAGGTTGACGTCAGAAGAAGGTTTGAGTTATACTGAATTCACTTATCAGCTATTGCAGGGCTATGACTTCTTGTATATGTTCAAGAACATGGGGGTCAATGTTCAGATAGGTGGTAGTGATCAATGGGGCAACATTACCGCTGGCACTGAACTGATTCGGAAGATATTGCAGGTTGAGGGGGCTTATGGCTTGACATTTCCTCTCCTGCTAAAGAGTGATGGAACCAAGTTTGGGAAATCTGAAGGTGGAGCTATATGGTTGTCAGCATCAATGTTGTCACCATATAAGTTCTACCAATACTTTTTCTCAGTCCCTGATGTTGATGTCATAAGATTTCTGAAGATCCTTACTTTTTTGAGTATGGAGGAGATTCAGAAGTTGGAGGAGGAAATGAAGAAACCTAGTTATGTTCCTAATACAGTTCAAAAGAGGCTTGCAGAAGAGGTTACCCGCTTTGTGCATGGGGAGGAGGGGCTTGCTGAAGCTTTGAAGGCAACTGAGGCTTTAAGGCCTGGAGCTGAGACAAAGTTGGATGCACAAACAATTGAAGGAATAGCAGAAGATGTACCATCATGTTCTTTGGCATATGATCAGGTGTTACATTCTTCTTTGATTGATCTTTCAGTATCAACTGGTTTGCTGAGTAGTAAGTCTGCTGCTCGGCGACTAATGAAGCAAGGGGGTCTCTATTTGAATAACAAAAGGGTTGATAGTGAGGAGAAGAGGGTTGAGGACCCTGACATAGTTGATGGTAAAGTGCTTCTATTATCTGCTGGGAGGAAGAATAAGATGGTCGTGAAGATATGCTGATGCTTGACCATGAATGGTTGTAGTAAGATTCAATTTGCTGGCATATTTATTTGAAGGAACTTCAAATTATCACTCTGAGTGCTTTATCAATGTATCTCATTCAATTCTTTTGCATTTCACACTTATAAATTATGGCTAGTTTATTTTTTCTTTACTTATATCATTCCTCTTGCAATTAGTGACACTAGTTCTTTTTTTTTCATTTAACTAAAGTATTACTACAAGATTTTTCAAAAGCTCTGTCACAACAAACTTGCTCTTTAAGAATAGAGTTGCACCCAATCATAATTATGATCATTTCTTTATCATGTTCATCATATGACTAATGAAATTCTAACATTATAAAAGCATTCTGCCCATCAAGGTTAAAAATCTTGTACCGGTACCATGTCGGAGAATGGTCAGTACCAGTATGTATCTGTCGTACCAATACATGGTATGGTCCAATACAAATAGGCCTATGCCGACATGAATAGGATTTTCTAATATTTTTTAAAAATAAAATATAAGCTCCAAAACAAAATTTTAAATTCTAAACACATTATTTTATCATTGAAATGATGAAAAAACACTCATAATCGACTAATAGATGATGAAAAAATACATAAAGTTCTGAACCATGGGCCAGTACATTATTTCTTCAAGTTACAACGTAAATATGAGATTTTAGAGAGTAGGAGTGAGTGAGGGTGTAAATGAGAGGTTTGGGGGCTTTATATATTCCTAGCCCCAACAGCAAAAAGAATCGTTTGGAGCCGGTTTGGGCGTATAATTGACTTATTGCTCGGTGTAGGCTCTGTACTGGACATACCGGGTTAGTACGTACCAAGTGTGCCGGTATCAATTTTTTCAAAAATCGGTAAATAACGACTGTATTGACCAAATATGGTATGATATTTAAAACTATGTTGCCGATCTTCAAAATTTGAATTCAAGTCCTTTGCAAATTAAGTAGCTTCATTTGGCATGTGCTGTTTAATGTAGTTGTTGGATCATTTTTCTTAAAACTATGAATTTCATCTACAACAATTGTTGCATTTCTTGTATCCGGATTGCCATTGGCACCATATTTGTTGAAATGGACTTGCAGATGGTCCTGTTGATGACTCTCATATAGAAAAGATGATGGAAGATGTGTTAGTAAAAGGATTTGGGCATACAGATCCGCCAAATGCCAGGTGGATATGCTCTACAGTGCCCCTTTTATTTTACCTGCATAATCCATTAGTTATTTCACCTGATTTGTTGTCTATACCTAACTGTTACTTGCAGTGAAGGTTTCACTGTGCGATTCTAACTTCACCACAGAAGTTTGAACAGAAACATGTGCAAACATTTACAATCCTACTAGAGGGGATAAGATAAGGCTTGGTGACACTGAACTATATGCAGAAATTGAAAAAGGATTTTGCAGTCTATGCTGATGAATGTGTTTTTGGAGGTGGAAAAGTTTTACATGGAATGAAACAGTCTAATGGCTATCCAACCTCTAGCTGCCTACATACAGTTATCATAGATGCTGTTATCATTGACTACAGTAATGAATGGTCTACATGCAAACATGATTGTGGGGGTCTCTTTTTTCCTCTGTTGATGAAAACATTAGTTTCTTTGAAAGTAATAGTAAATAATTAAATATGTTGGATTTAACTAAATTGTGGATCCTGTACATCTCCATGCAGGTAAGAACTGAAGCTATTGCTGCAGAAGGCATGATAGTAACTGCAGGGTGTATAGATTGTCATGTCCATTTCATATGCCCTCAGTTGGCACAAGAGGCAATATGTAATGGTCGGTGCCTTACTTGCCCAGTGTGATTCCTAACTAGTAACTACTGAAAATATTCTGCATGAACTTTGTATAAGGAACACGAGAATTGATCCATGTAACAATTTTCTTTGATGTGATTTTTAGTAGGATTTGACAGCTTAAAATACTAGTATATAATTTATAGGAGGGCATTCTGTCTGCAGTTTGTAAATTATTTGCATGGAAAACTAGTTGGCATCCAATAGGATGAAGAATCAAACTCGTGTTAAACTATCTTGTGTGTAGTAATACCAGTCATTTTGCTAGTGTTCCTTTCTGAGGAAGGAAACACAGAAATAATATACAGACAATGATTTGTTATTTACTTCAGTTTATAATTTAGGAATACATCTAGATTTAAGAATCAGAAAAGCTGCTCTTTGTCATTTTAGATCCATTATTGCTTAGTAAACTTGTTTTCTATGCTATAATGATTGTATTGCTCATATTGCTCATTCAAAGTCCATTAACATGTCATTAAGGGTGTCATGCAGTTGGGTTATACCTTGCCACTTAGTCATGGAAACTTCGACATTGAAGCGGCGTACTATAGTGCTGCTTAGGCTGTACATGTTCAGATTGCTAATTGACATAAAAGGTAACATGCTTTCATGGGAGTTGACTATGCTTCATTACAACCATATATCACTGGCAAAACATAACACAATACATAATATGGTTGTTGATGATTTACTAGCTTGTGCCACAATTTCCATTGGCAACTCAGTTCTTTAGTGTCTATTTCATTTTGTATTCCATGTTCATGTGTTTTCTGGTTTATCGGCTGGAAATGGAAGTGTCTTGGGTCATTGTCTTCAATAGTTTGGGGTTGATGGTACAAAATTTTATCATAGTATTCCGAAGTTTTGGATAATGCCACTAGATTTCATGTTCTGAATAGGCTTGGATATCATGTGTTCAGGTATTACACCTGCGATGGGACTCGGGCAACTACTTCTACACCTGTTCCATTCCCAATGCAGTTAATGCTCCAATCAACTGATGATTTTCCAATCAATATTGGCTTTACTGGAAAGGTACTACACGTGTTTAGTCTTAAGTGCTTATATGCATCAAATGATAACGCCACTGATTACTTTTAAATTAAAGCTCACAATTTTTGCATGACAAAAGAAGAAAGTAAAGATACAATCATATGATTCTCTTCATTTTTGCAAACTTCAGTTCAGTTGACATGGTCACATGGGAAGTAAATTCAAGTGGAAAATTAACTTCTCGCCTGTAATATGTTTGGTTGACATGAGTACTTTGTAGGAAGTATATATCAAATGACCAATATACTCTTCTTTTATAAATTAATATTTTAATGCATCACCAGTTCTATGATCATTTATGAGAAATGATTTGATCCCAAGCCACCAAAATTAAATCATCGCTCAATTCAATGATTAGATGACTGTTATCTTCTTAGGTCATAAAATAACTTCATCGATGGTAGCACTAGGGTTAGTGCAATCAGGCGCCCACAATGGGAATCCTCTACAAGAATTATCTTAGGGGGTGGACTGGACTAATATTATTGGGCCTGATCGAATTAGATCCAGCTACGCCCCATCACTCATTCCGGGTCGAACCAAGCGGTTCCACCCAGGGGGCTCCGCCCAACTACGCCCCTAAATCAGATTCGAACCAGACCAGACGGCTCTACTCGGGACCCCACCTGGCCATACATAGGATATCTACATCCTTCCTTATCGCGGAGGATACACCATTAGAGGCCCGACATCTCCGGGATCGACCTCGACCCATCATGGGCAACATTCTCGCGAGACTACCGGGCAACGTCATCACCTCTACCTGCAATAAATATAGACATGACGCGCTTCAGGTAACCCTAATTTTCATTACCACCACCTTGGAATCCTAGTGACTTGAGCATCTGTCTTTTGCAACCCCCCTCCATTGTCAAACCAGACAATGAGAGACCTCGAACCAGACCAGAATACTACTTTTAACATTACTGGTAATGTTACATTACCATGTTTGGCATATACCGGTAATCTCGCCAATAATCCACATTAACTTGCTTGGTATAAAAAAATTACTAGGAAACATATATTTTTAACTAAAATACCCTCAAATTAAAAAAAGAAGAAGAAGGGATTACCACTTTACTATGAGATGAGTCAAATGAGATGAGGGTATTTTATGTTAATAGAGGGTATTTTAGTAGGGGTATTTTTGTCAAAAATAAAAAATAATAACATTACCATTTTATCGGTAATCCACATAACCCCCTCCATTAGTAATATGTATTACCAGTTGAGTGGTAATGTAGATCCAAATTAATTTATTTCAACCAAACATAATAATTTGGTGGGCCTAGATAATTTTAATTAAGATTACCGATAATTCATTTAGATTATCTCGTACCAAACATCTCATTAACGATTAAGTTGAAGGTAAATATAATACTTGAAGGTAAATATAATACCGAAGAAATGTTTGGTATTCATTGTCATAAATTTAGATAACCATCAACCGCACGCTTGTTACATGAGCTTCTATGCATAATTAGGGATGATTATATATATGTCACATATAAGGCTTTTCTCTAATAAATCTTAGTGAGGTTGTCCTAATAGTATTAAAAAATATTATCCAAATTCTTTTAAAATTAAAATAAATTCCATAAGGATAATTAAAATCAACGGATTTTAGTAAATTTCAATATATGTTTTGCTTCCATCTCAGATAGGTTAAGTTCTTATTTTGTTTAAGAGCGTATTCTTTGGATTAAGTTCAATGTTCTACATAGCAAAAATATACATATATACTATCTTCTAGATACACTAATTAAAATAAAATTATCATCCTTCCTAATTTCAAAAATTCATGTGCTTTCCTCAACTTCCACCTACTCCTCTTGAACCTTGTCGTGACAAACGTATTGATTAAAAATGGTTTTTTGTCATATCATTTATGAATTTCATTAATCTTTTTATTTGTTTCAAATAAACTCATTAATCCATTAATAAGCTCATCAACTTAGTTATTATTTTCATAGATAATGATTTGATGGATTTGTTAACAAATTAATAGTTTCACCGAAAACATTATTTACCGTGGATCATCAAAATAATCAAGAATACTATTTTTGCACAAAATACAAATAAGAAATTAATTAATTAAACAAACATGATAATTAGTAATTGGTTAAGCCCAATAGTAGGTTGGCCCAAGCAAAAACTCTTAACTGAATTTATTTTGAAAGATTTAATAATAGTAAAATTTTACATGTTAAAATTTATCTCTTTGATCATTACTATCGTCCAAACATAGAAAAGATTATTTTTTACAAGAACAATACCCACCACTTGGAATATTACCTTTGTAAATTTTAATCTTATTTCGCATTATTTCGCATGTATTCGATAAATTACACTAATCTTCTCTCTATTTTTCGAATCTCTTTTTTTTTATTTCAAAATACTTAGAATCTTTTTGAAAATCCATTAACACAAGAAAAGACTAATTAAACTAATTATTTTTTAAAAATAACTTGTAATATGAGATGACAAATGATATGAATATTTTAAATTTTAAAATATATTATTCTATTCAAAACATTATTTAAATTATTTTTTTTTAAAATACCGACTGAATTTTAAGAAAGCCTCGACCATTTACTAGAATAATTAAAAAAAATTGCACAGTTAATTTTGATGGTATAATTCTTCAAGCGACAAATGAAAATGGATAGTGAAAAGCCACCATTAAGATGTATGAATATGCATGCTGTCGGCCTCATTCTTTACGCCAACTCCGTCTAGATTTTATTTTGCAATCCATATATTTACTAATTTCAACCTATCCAGCACAACATTAGGTCTTACTATTTCTTTATAATGTTAAATTGGAATTTGATCCACTAATCTGAATGGAGCTTTATTGTAGATAATTTACATTTGAAATGGACAATTTACATATTCGATATAACACTGTTTTCTATAGCATATTACATAAAAAAATAATTAGGGCATAAAAGAATTGGAAAATCTATGCATGACAAAATTTTAGGGCAGTTGACAGCACCACCCCTGGATAAATATTAAACATTTCTCTGGTGATGGACATCTCGTGTTTCAAGTGAAAGCAAGAAAATAGACGCATCTAAAACCCAGGCAAAACTGACAGATCCGCGATTCCTTTTGGTAAATCTGCGATTCTTTTGAGTATTGCAAGCCTGTTATTCTTGATCGTTTCATCCTCCTGTGTAGGAATTTACAAACTATTACAATATGAAGCTTAAGAAATTAAAGGAAAGAAATCGACTGTATGCAGCATTAACAAAGAAACTAATAAGAACGGAAGGCATTCAGCAAGCATATCTTAGTCAAGATACTTAACAGAACCCTACTTGCATTACCTGGGAGAGGGACAATAAGAGAGTATTAAACTTGTAATGCATTTAATTGGCTAAATAGAGATTACCCCTCAATCTCCAACCAAAAGCAACAATGTTCCTTTTAGTAAGAAAAAATGTTCTATCTTGATGAAAGATATCACCATCCATACTTGTGATGTTGAGGGCAACTATTAGACGTTGAAACATTGCCATCTTTACATATTGAATAAGGTCAGCCTGATGATTCAAATATATGTTTGATATACATTTATGATAAATGGACCAGTAGATGACAGTGTACCCGGTGGAATAGTGAGCCCCATACCCATTGGCAGTATTGCCGGGTATGAACCAAAACAAAAACAAAAACAATAAAGGGATACTGCCGGGTATGAACCAAAACAAAAACAATATAGGAGAGCACACCGTTCAGCAGTGGACCATTGGATTAGTAAATAATTAGATATTAGTTTTCATGTACTGTTCCGACTATTAATTGAATCCAAGGACTGCCCTAGCTGAAGGTGAACCTTGATGTTCAATAAGCAAGTGACAAAAATAATAGGAACCTAATTGCTATTAGAAAGGTATTGTCAAAGAAATCAGAGGTGGTAATGCACACATGCAAGTTCAGTGTATTCATCTTACAATTTTAAATTCATTCCTCAGTGAATGTTAACCTCATGAGTCATGAAGTTGAAAAGGCTGGTGACGAGAGCAATAGAACTTACCACCATCACAAAGACATTGTCAAAGAAATCTTCAAGTGGTTGCAGTAATAGCAAAGATGCTTCAAAGAAAGTATCCATACTAACACCTAGAAGACATTAATACATGGCGTTAATTGATACAAAATAATCAACTGAATAATGAAATTATTTAATTTTAAGGCGGGCAGTATAACAATCAAATTTTAAATAATGAGATTACCATGATAAGTTTTAGATGATACTTCCAAGTAAGCACTCCATAAAGCTACTTCTTCACTCTTTTCAAATGCACCCTCGTTTACCTGCTCAACAAATTGAGGTCAGGTTGCTGCTCTTCCCTGTCATCTTAATAATCATAACAACAAACTAGTTGCGAAATGTTTTGACTGTGAATGAGACTTTTAAGATATTACTTTAATATCAGGGATTTTGTTTCTTTTTGGAAGAAGTGAAAACTTCTCTACTCATACAGTAGCACTATATTGCAGAATAGAGGTTAATCAAATAATGGTAAAACATGGATACATAGGAAGAGCTCCAATTTGCAATAAGACAAATTATATACAATATTGTGATCAGTTACTAGGTGATTCCCACTTAGTTCAGCAAGATGATGAAAGCATGAGTGCATGACAAAGCTAATTTGTTTTTCTGGTCATTTTAGCATAATATCTAGACTCATCCTCCTGTAAATATAGGGTCATCATATATGGCCAGAGAAGTTTTTTTTTTTCTGGTTTTAGTTTTGAAATTTATTGAACATCCAGAATTAAATCATTGTGCACATCAGCAAGATGATATCTGACAGTTATAAATCCAATGTAAGCATTCTACTTTCTCAAATAGTTCTAAATCTCATCCCAAATTAAGTTCTGAAATAGAATCAGAACAATAAATACAAAAATGCATAATCAGATCCAGAAAACGATTTTGATTCGCTAGTACTTATGATGATCCAGAAAAGGATTCACTACTACTATCATGATTTGCTAGTACTTATCATGATCCAGAAAAGGATTGAGCCTTAGTTACTTTTAAAAACCCTGTATACAGACTTGTTAAAATCATGTTGTTTTAAAATTTTCAACCCCTTAATGGATTTAATGTTGACCAACTTTATTGCTGGCAAGTAGAAAGTACACACTGTAATTTGATTTTGCTGTTTAAGATTTTCTGCACAATCAATGCATTGGTTACTAATTAGATTATCCACATGATGCGTTAGTACTGTCTAGTCTCTACTATGTCTATAATTAATACATTATCTTAGGGTCCGTTCGTTTCACAGAATCTTAAGGTATAGCACGGAACAACACATGTTGTCCGGTGTTCGTTTTCAAAATTATACCATGTACAGGATAAAAATAATCTCGGTACATTACACCGAGCCCATTTCCTTGTTACTCCAATTTAGTGTAACAAGAGCCTTTTACTTTGATACAAGGCTTAAAATGACCATAATATCCTTCATAATTCAAAGTTCAAACCCTATTTTTTTATCCTAACACCAAAATGATGCACACTGTCGTGTGCGAGAGAGAAATGAATCGTGAGTTCTCTCCTGTCCTCTCCCACCGTTGAAGGATCTCCGACGTAGACGATGATGTCACTGCCAGGGAGGACGACGACATCGTTACCTTCTTCTCCAACCGTGGCAGTTGCAGTTAGAGGCCGCAGCAGGGAGGACGTCATCTTCTCCAAAATGTCGCTGTCGCGGCAGATGTCATCTTCTCCAAGATGTCGCTGTCGAGGCGTCTTGGATGTCGCAGCCTGGCAGGGAGGCCGTGACAACGTCCTCCTTGGTATAGCTGGCCGCGACAGCGTCGGTGGCATTGATGACGCTATCGCGGCCTCCTGGATGTCGCGGTTCGCAGGAAGCCGCGGCCTCCTGCAAAAGCCGCAACATCCAGAGGCCGCGCCAGCGTCATCGATACCGCAGCCTCCCTGCCAGGCTGCGACATCCAAGACACGTCTACAGTAATATCACGAAGGCATGCAATCAACGATGATTTATATCTACAATACAATTGTCTTCTTAAAAATTTATACAGGATTTATATATACAGTGTTTTTTAATCAAGCTATGGAATATGCATATCTACAAATTTCTTCTTAAAAATTCCTGCAGATTTATACAAATTTCTTCTTAAATATATCAACAAGGATTTATATCTACCGTACAAATGTCTTCTTAAAAATTTCTACAGGATTTATATCTACAGTGTTTTTTAAATCAAGCTATGGAATATGCATATCTACAAATTTCTTCTTAAAAATTCCTACAGGAATTATACAAATTTCTTCTTAAATATATCAACAAAGATTTATCTACCGTACAAATTTCTTCTTAAAAATTTCTACAAGATTTATATCCATTTATTAATTGGATTTATAATTCTTGTGTTAATTAAAATAAATATTTTATTATTATAATAATTTATGATATTGTCCAGTATGTTTTGTATAAGGAAATGAACAAGAAATAGTACAAAGGGTATTTTCGTCAAATTGTTTTATCATGTGCTGTGATAATCCGAAACGAATGCAAAATGTCCAGTACCATGCGAAACGAACATGAGACTATCTGTTATGCTGTCTTGTACAATCTTATACTGTACTGACTAGTCTGTTCGTACTGACTATACTGTACTGACTAGTCTGTTCTGTACTAAACTATTTGCGAAACGAACGGACCCTTAGTGCTTTCCACAATCTCTAATTGTAGTGCAAATGCATATAAACTTTTTAGTTGAATTTTTGTTATTAATCAAACTGCATAACTTAATACATTTTGCATAACCATAATTTAGGTGCAAAAAAATATCCAAATGGACAGCTTAGTGACCCTCATATGAACCAAAACTTTGAAATCAAATAGAACCAACTGATTGGTTGAATTGATCAGACCAATGGAACCAAAGCTGATAGCTTGATGGGTAGAATACAACCAAATTGGTTGAGCCAACTTTTTACAAACCGAACTAAATCAAACTTCAATTGAAATTGAAGGGGGACCAAAATTATTCCACAATAATAATAATGATGATGACGACGATGGTGACTCCTTTCATTAATCTTATATCCAGGCTTATCATCTCGTCGCTATCTCGTCGAGATAGCGACGAGATATCGGCGTCTCGGTCGATTTGCATGTATCGTCTGGACGATACAGGCGATCCCGAGATATCATATATCTCGTCGAGATCTCGTCCAATCTTGGACGAGATCCCGACGAGATAGGCGGTACAAGAAAAAAAAAGCGCAAGATTCGAACCCTGGCCCGCGCGGTGGACCGGGAAAGGTTCCACCGCTGGGCCAGGGGTTTTTTTTTGCGATTTTTTTCATCCAACTTATTGATAAGGGGTATCTAAATTATTGATTTTTTTTTAAAAAAAACCTAACTTAAACCCTCCCTGCTCGATCGGCGCCTCTATCTTCTTCAATCTTCTTTCTCCCTTGCATCCCGTCGGCGGCTCTATCGGAAGCTTCCTCGCATCCCGTCGGCGCCTCACTTCTCCGGCGACGCTTTTCTATTTTCCGGTCAGGTATGTTCCGACGATCTTTTCTCCACAGCTCGGTGCGTCAGCATTTCCGCCATTTTTTATTCTTGTGACATTTCCGCCCTTTCTTCTTCTTTTTTTCCGACGTAGCTGCTGCAAACCAGAACAGCTTAAGCTATTCTTGCTGTTCTTGAATCAAGAACAGCTTTAAGAACAAGCTGTTCTTTTTGTTCTCGGAATTTGATTCAAGAAAGCTGTTCTGGTTTCAAGAACAGCTTGTTCTTAAAGCTGTTCTCGAATCAAGAACAGCTTTAAATTCTAGAACAGATTAAGCTGTTCTGGAATCAATCACAGAACAGCTTAGTTGTTCTGTGAAATCACCCTTAGCTGTTATGGAATCAGTTTGATTCCTTGTTTGTGCTTGATAAGTTGATAGTATATTTGTATTGTCCTTGTTTAGCTGTGTTCATTTTGTCTTGTGTATTTGTGTGCAACATTATTTATATTGTGCAGTAAATTATGGAAGGAAATTCCGGTGAAACGTCTTATGATCCTTCTAAAGACTAAACGGAAACCGAACTCGAAGGATATTGGTTGGAGATATGGATATTGGCCGAATTTAAACAAAAGACAATTGATTGCATGTTCACTTTGTGGCAACCAATTGAACGGGGGAATCACAAGACTTAAACAACATTTGACGGGTGGTTATGGAGACGTGAAAAAATGTGATAAAACCACAACGCTGATAATGAGAGAAATGCATGATGCGCTTGCAGCTAAGAGGAAGACATCATTTTGTTTGGATGATAAACAAGAAGCAGTGGCACCAGTAGACCATTCTACAACTTCCAACTCCATGTCAAGCTCGGGAACAATTTACAAGAAGAAGAAAAGAAAAAGGCTGCTATCCAGTTTGCATCAATGTCACAAGTGTCACACTCAATCCACATCACAAACCAAGATTGGTGGATTGCTACAGAGAACTCCAGAAGAAATTGTGGATGAAAGGCACTCCAAATGTCCTAGCCAACAGACCATTGAAAGGTCTTTGAAGACAAAAGAGGCTATTGAAAAAATTAACATGTATGTAGCAAACTTCTTCTATGAGAATGTCATTCCTTTCAATGCGGCAAACTCAAGAAGCTATGAGTTGATGGTTGAAGGCATAGCACAAATTGGATCGGGCTACAAACCACCCACATATCATGAGTTGCGGGTTCCTTTATTGAAAAAGACAAAAGAACAAAGCGAAGATTTAAAGCGCAAACATGAAGAGGTTTGGGAAAGAGATGGGTGTACTCTTATGTCAGATGGGTGGACAGACAAAAGAGGGAGACAATTGATAAATTTTCTTGTAAATAGTCCACAAGGGATTATTTTTCTTGGCTCTGTTGATGTTTCAAGTTAATGTCATGATGCTCAGATATTGGCTGACTTACATGAGACCAAGATTGAAGAAATTGGCCCAAGTAATGTTGTTCAAGTTATCACAGATAATGGCGCCAACTATAAGGCAGCGGGGAGATTGTTGGAGCAAAGGTTGCCTACACTGTATTGGACCCGTTGTGCCGCACATTGCTTAGACCTTATGTTAGAAGATGTGGGAAAAATGAAATAATTCAAGCCTACAATCGCAAGAGCAAGATCCTTGACCACATTCATTTATAGACATGGTCGCCTTCTTGATGCGATGAGGGAGCACACTAACGGACATGATCTTGTTAGACCCGGTGCTACTAGATTTGCGACTGTATTTCTAACATTGTCATGTTTGATAAAATTTAAACAAGAGTTGCAGCGGTTGTTTGTCAGTCAAGATTGGTTTGATTCAAAATTGTGCAAGACCAAAGCGGGAAAGAAAATTTAGAACTTAATCCATGCGGTTAAATTTTGGGAGGCAGTTGAAGATTGCATTAGAGCATCACAGCCTCTACTTGTGGTTTTGAGGATAGCGGATGGTGATGAAAAACCCGCTATGACAGAATTAGCCGCGGCAATGGGTGAAGCTAAGAGGAGGATCAAACAAGTCTTGGCCCACAAATCCACTTTGTGCAAGAAAGTCATTGATATCATTGAAAGTCGATGGGAGCGTCAAATGGAAATACCATTATATGGTGTGACTCTATTTCTCAATCCAGGCAAGTATTTTGACATCAAGAAAAATGATGTCGTGTACTCGGGGAAGCTACGTGAAGACTTCAATGATGTACTTGAGAAATTAGTGTTGGATGATACAATGCGATCCAAAATACTTCTAGATGCTGATATGTATGATGAAGATTGAGGGTCTTTTGCAAGAGAGATGGTGATTAGAGAGCGCTCAAATAGGATTCCTCGTAAGTATATTGTGTATTATTATTTTATTTATTAATATTTATTGTCGTTACATTTTTGAATTTTAATATTTTATATTTTTAATGTTAGTTGAATGGTGGAAATCCTTCGGTGGACGTACTCCCGAGTTTTCAAAGTTTGCAAAGTGCATTGTTAGTCTTTGTTGTTCGTCCTCCGAGTGTGAACGAAATTGGAGCATTTTTAAGTTTGTAAGTAACTAAGTATTTAATGCTTTCTTAGTGCTTTCGTAGTAGTTATTATTTATTATTTTTATTTAATTACTTTTCTTTTGTATAGATTCACACCAAGAAAAGAAATAGATTGTTGCACAAAAAATTGAATGATTTGGTGCATGTCTAATACAATCGAAAGATTGCCACGAGATTTCAAAAAATTCGTGAAGGTGGCAAAAACTATGATCCACTGGTACTTGACGATTTTGATTGGGGGACAAATGTGTGGTTCAACAATGATGATGGAGAGGATGATAGAATTCCTTCTGAGCTTGTTGATGAAGCCATTGGTGCTTCAAATGCCCTTGAGGGTCATAATTTTCCAAGGAGGCGTGGAGTTAATGAGTTTGTCACTTATAATCGACGTCATCGTGGTTCTACTTCTACTTCAAGATTGGTGAATGAAAATTCAAGTGATGAAGGAGAAGAAGAGATATTTCCAAATGATGATGAAGACATTGAAGATGATTTCAGGCTCAAACCAACTCCTCCAATGGATAATACCCCTAATGAAGATATTGAAGATGATTTTGATGATCTTTTTTAGATTGGAGATTTGGTGATTGTGATGACTTTAGCTACTTGATGTTTTATGGTTCATGCTATGTGAATTGGATTTGTGTATATTCTATATTTGCTACTTTGCTACTTTGTTATGTGGACGGTTTGTATATTCTATGTTTGCTACTTTGCTATGTTTTATGGTTCATAACAGTTATTTGCTACTTTGCTATGTGCAATGTCACAAGTGATGACTTTCAATGCTATTATTATTTTAATATATTTTTTATAATTTATATTTATAATAATATTATATTGTCGATATATCACGACACGGACGATATATCGATCGCGAAACGATAATCGATATCAAGGTTCGCTACCGCGAAATTTTTTTGGTCGCGATAATAAGCTTGCTTATATCATATGTGAAAGAAAAAGAAGAAACAAAATTGAAAAATTAAAGTGTCAAATGTATTCAATTAGTATACAACCAAACCGGTTGAACCAACTTTTACAAGCCAAACAATCAAACTTCAATTGAAATTGAAGAGGCAAGACTAGGTATCAACCAATGGGCAATACGAACTCAGTCCATAGGTCGATCCAGATCTGGAATGACCTGGCCAATATTCGGGCCAGGTCGGGCATGACCGGTAATGCCGAAGAGATGGATTAAGCTTGTCCCTTGGGCATGTGGGTCATTCCTAACTCGACTCGAAAGTCGGGCTGTGCCTAGCACCGTTGAATCACAAACTGGCTGGCTGCGCTTGCCGACCATGGGAAGGTGGGTGGGCTGTCTTGGGACGACGACTACACCCGTCCGTCCACCTTCCCAAATTTGAGAAGGCATGCGCTAGCCCACCTTCCCAAGGTAGGTGGCTTGGGTCGGCTGCGCTCGTCCATTGGGTCGGCCGCCTTGAGAAGGCATGCGCTTGCCCATCTTTCGAAGGCAGGTGAGCCGACCCAAGCCTGGCATGAGACTAGCCGAAGCCCAATGGGGCAGACTGCGTACTAGGCTGGGTTGCTCCGTTAAAAATCCAAGCCGTGCCAAGCATGGCCCATTGCCACATCTAAGTTGAACAATTAAAATCATTATTTTATTGAATTAGACACCTGGAATGCTCAGTTTCTACTTCCTGTGTTCTACTATCTATAAAGATAAAGTAGCACAAAAAATCTACTTGAACTAGATATTCAGGATGTGGTTTGACTGTTGACATATTATATATAGCACAATATTGACATTAGTATTTGTAACTTTCAGTTTCACAAAATAGGATATCAATGGTGACATTATGAATCCATCCAAAGAACAAAACTATGTTCAGGTAATTTGTTGACAGTATCTGCTTCCTTAATTTAACTTGGTTTTCTTCAAAAATCATAAGACCTGAACTGACTACTGACAACAATAGGACATGTCCAAACTAAGGTTTAAAATCTCGGTCGGTACGGTACGGTAAGTCCGGTATTTACCGGTTTTTTAGGTTTCCGGTATACGATATACCCGGTATTTGAAAAAATCGGATATATTGTGTATACCGGGCGGTATATGGCAGTATGGGCGATACCGGGCGGTATGTCACGACAATGCCGTTGGCGTTGCCAACGGCGCTGTGGCCGACAGCCCAACAGGGCTGTCAGCCACATGCCGGAATCATACCGCCCGGTTTGGGCGGTATTACATGCATACCGGGCGGTATACCGCCCGGTATGATCAATAGTGACGCCAAACGGCTCTATAGCCGTTTGGGGCAGGTTTGGGTTGTTTTGGGGGCTATATAAAGCCCCCAAAACACTTCTTTCACCCTCACTCACCCCTCTACCCATCTAAACTCTCAATCTCTCTCAATCTCTCTCTTTATTAATTTCTACGTCGAAATTCTGTCGAAATGACGCCGAAATCTCAAGCCGACCCTGCATGGCAGCACGGTCGTCGGTTGGAGAAGGCCCATCACTGGCAATGCCTCCACTGTAATATAATTTCACGTGGTGGAGGCATCACTCGATTGAAGCAACACTTGGCCGAAGGATATTCCGACGTCGTCAATTGCGCCAAAGTACCGGCCGAAGTTCGGAAGATGTTCAAAGCGCAACTCAATAACAAGAAGGAGCAACGTCTTAAGACTGCAGCTCAACAAGCCGAGTTCGACCGACGAGCTACCCAAGATGTCAGCGGTGGCCATTATGAGGCTCGAGGTGGCGATAACGACGAGGATCCGGAACTTGAAGCCGGCATCCGAGCTTCATTGGAGCATGCTGAATTCGAACGAGAACGGATGTATTATCCCGGATCTCAATTCGAATATGGTAGCGGCAGTGGCAGCGGTGGGATAAGCAGCGTCGGCTCAACTTCGGCTGCCGGAGCAATGGACCGAAGCGGTCCAATTCCCTCTGGTCCTTATATTGGTCGGAGTTCTAGCATGAGAGCACCTCAAACTCACAGCAGAGGAAGCAGCAGAGGAGGCCTTCGTGGATTCTTCACAAACCTCGGAGCAAGTGGTAGGAAAACTAATGTTGATGTTTCTGATTTTGATCCCAGGGCATTTCCTCCTCCATCATCAAAGCAACCGCGCATAGACGATGCTTGGGCCAAGAACAAGAAGTGGGAGTTGGGGAAAGCCATCTCCAAATGGTTCCACTTCAGCCGGATTCCCGCAAATGCAGCCAACAACCCGTACTACCGAACTATGGTGTCTACCATCCAAAAGATAGGCCCAGGTATTACCCCTCCAACTCCGTATGAAATTTCAGGACCTTTCCTTGAAGAAGAGGTCAAGGAAATAAATTAATGGATCGACGGAATCAAGCGGCAATGGGGGGATTACGGATGCACTTTGATGTGCAATAGTTGGACCGGTCCAACCCGAATGAGCATCATCAACTTCCTCATCTATTGCAACAGGAGGGTTATCTATCACAAGTCGGTGAACGCATCCGATGAAGTCCATAGTTCTCTCTACATCTCGAAGCTGATGAAGGAGGTGATCGAGGAGAATGGACCCCAGAACTTTGTTCAAATTATAACCGACAACGGAGCTAATTTCAAAAGGGCTAGTGAGATAATTGAACTGGATTATTCTCACATATATTGGACTCCATGTGCAGCGCATTGTCTAGACCTAATGATGAAAGATATCGGTGATATATCGATGGTCAATAAGACGGTAAAAAAGGGCAACAAATTACGCGCTTCATATACAACCACACATGGGTACACGCCCTTATGAGAAAATTTACATAAGGTATTTTTTAAAAATAATTTATAGTATTTATTTATTAATTAGTTTAGGTGATAATTACTAATAATAATTCCATATTTTAGGTGAAATTCTTCGACCGGGAGCGACTCGTTTTGCAACCAATTTCATCGCATTAAGGTCGCTCCAACAACGTAAGGCGGGCCTTCGATCAATGTTTACGAGTGAGGAATGATCTACATCAAGATATGTCGGAACTAATGATGGAAAGCAAACCGAGAAGAACGTCCTCAACACGCGGTTCTGGGATCACGTTGCGGAGATAGTCGTCGTCGTAGAACCATTGTACAAGGTTCTACAGCAGGTGGAGATGGAAAAGACGCCTCAAATGGATCATCTCTACTACTACATCCACCAAGCACAAGAAGAAATCAAGAGGGTTATGATTTCTCCAACCAAGTATAAACCCTTCATCGACATTATCTCCCAAAGGTGGGAGGATCAAATGGGTCGTGACACACATCGCGGGTAATTTTTATTAATTTTCTGAAATTTATTTAATTCTAATTCATTATGCTAAATTAATTATTAGATGTATAATTTTTTTGTAGCGTATTATTTAAATCCCGCATACCAGTATCGATATGATCTTGGAACGACGGATAGTTTCTTATATCCGCTTCGCAAGGTCATACAACGAATGTCGGCAACAACCAGAGAAGCGGCACAAGCTCTAAATGAATCAAAATATTTTCGAGATTCAAGTGGCAATTTCGGAGATCCATTTGCAATATCGTGCCGAGATTCTATGGATCCAGATAGATATAATTTTTTTCAATTTATTTATTAATGATAAAATTGGTAATCTCGTTACTAAAATCAATTTTAAATCTATTGCAGTTGAATGGTGGTTGCAATTTGGAATCGAAGCTCCAACTCTTCGGAACATTGCAACACGTATCCTCTCGCAAACCACATCATCAAGTGGATGCGAGAGAAATTGGTCGACCTTCGCCTTAATTCATACCAAGCCGCGCAATCGGCTTTCATATGCTCGATTAGAGAAGCTAGTATATGTTCATTACAAGATGCGGCTTCAAATGTGAACATTACAAAACGAAGATATTCGACATGTAGATCCGTTCGATGTTGAGTTCGTCCAAGACGATGCCGACCCGATAATTGATTGGTGGAGTGCAATGGAGAGCGACCAGCCTCTTCTTGATGAACCAGGCGAACCACCTCGGCCTTCACCAATTATGTCTGATGCACTTGAGTCTGAGAGCCAACCAAAAGACATAGCCATTACTCCCTTGGACTCTCAACGAATTCGGCAAGCAAGACGCCGATCCAAATCAGACTCTCCATCTTCCCAATCAAAGGGAAAAAAGAAGGCAACACCTTCAAAGGCAAAAGGCAAAGACAAAGCCAAAGGTAAACGACCAATTGATCCTTTGGAAGCGATTGCAGAAGCAGAAGATGACGAAGAAGATGATGATGATGATGATGGAGCTGGTGGAGAAGACACCGTCGTGCCATCAACATTGCCACATGATGATCTATGGACAAATGAGCAATACTTCAATCACGCCACCCAAGATGATGACCATGGTGCTAGTACCGAACAAACAACTCAGGTGTACAAGAAGAGAGGCTCGCGTCGAAGAGGTGGACCGACAGCTTTGTAAGATTACCATCACGATATGATGAATAGTTTGCAAGAGGTTTCTGAATCCACCTACTCTGTATCCAGTACCTACTCAACTGATGATATGATACAGGGTCTAGTTCTTGGAATCCCAACAAAGAAACGCTAATGTCAATGTGGTATAATGGATACCATGGCATTATGCCATGGGAAAATTTCCAAATATAGGCATTAGAGAACTACGGTGTTGACCTTAGCCGTGTATGTCCCGAAGCCGAAGATATGTATGGGTACGACGGACGTCATTCGTCCGCATTTTAAACAGTATTTGACATTTGAATATTAATTTTAAGCATTTCTTCATCAATTATGTGTTATTGGAGAATTTGAGTTAGTTCTTTAAAAAAAAAAAAAAAACGGCCGGTATGCATTTTCATACCGGTCCGTACTGTGTGTCGGTACGGTACCGGTATATACCGGTACCGGTACCGAGATTTTAAACCATGGTCCAAACTATTGGAGAGTTGCACCATATAATGTAAATAAAAATCCATCTGATTACCTCAATGCTAGAATTAATATTCTTCCCACGAATAATTCTTGTTGGTCGCGAGTATGCTTGAACTACTTTTGAAAATATGTCACCTCTGGATAAGCCATCCATCTGCATTTAGAATCCACAAAGATAAGCAAATAACCATTTATTTAACACCAAATAAATTAAAATATTAATAAATGGTTTTACTGCAAAATATTAGAAGTTTAGAACATGACTGAATTTTGGATCTCCAAAGAAAATGCTTTTAGCTTCATGCCCACAAATTAAGAACAATTCTCGAGATTATGTAATTCTTTGGGCATCGACAACTTAATAGACGTGGCATCCTCAAACTAAAAAAACTGAAAAGAATGAAAGAAAAGAAACAGCACCAACAAGAAGTATACTCTGTGATCGGCCAAGATTCCACCAAAGCAAAAGATCTTTACACAGTCACTCCTTAAGCAAAGATTTCACTCCAACGATTTTCCAAAATAATTGGGAAGCCTATGGATGCTACTTGCTGCCTATGCAATATCGCAGACAAAACTGCCAGGGGCCAATTCTTGGAATCTTATCGGCATCAGTTGGGTGGAATTACGTCCTTCCATTGACAAACCTAGACCAGTCCCCGAAAACCTCTCAGTTCTGCCCACAATCAAGTAAAGCATAACACACAACTACCACACATCAGGGGGCTGATCATTGGTTGGCTTTATTTTGCATTGCTATTTTAGAAAGCGCAATTTAGTTAGGTAACTCCACATGTAGGGCTTGGACCAGTCTAATGAAGTTTGCCCATCCACACATGAGGTGAGTGTTAAGAATAAAAGTGCATAAATTGAACCTCTTCCTAACTGTTAAGTTTTTGAGAAAGTTGATCATCCAAATTTAACACGTATGATTATGCCACACTTCTATGGGGCAACACGCTTTCAAGTATACTTATATGAAGATGAATCAGCTAATGTAAAATATGAAAGACAAAAATTCTTAAAAGAACTGTGACCATGTATCACTTACTTCAATGGCTGATTGTGCAGCAAGACAAGGCCAATTTGCACGTTCTGAGAGCACTGCACGAACTATTTCAGCACTTATGCCCTTGTCCACCTGGCAGGAGACAAAAGATCTCATATAGTATCTGAAAAGAGGCCAAATACAAGCAGAAGCTTACAACTGATTAAGATGCTACCTGTTAGACCCGACAATTCGTGCCGGCCCGGGCTGGCCCGATAAAATATCAGGGCCGGGATCCTAGGACCGACACGAATAGTAATAACAAAAATTCAGAATCGGGCTATCGGACCCAAACTGTATTATTGGGCCTGAATCGGGCTATCGGACCCATATCATGCTCTCAAGCCGATTTGGGCCTAATATTTTTTCGATAATGAATAAAATTCTTATTGGGCTATCGGGCTGGGCCTACACCGCCTGGCCCAATATTTGTTCGGGCATTAACGAGCCGGCACGATAACAGCCCGGGAACGATAAGAATCGGCCAGAGCCCGATTTCGGCCCAATTTTTCTTGGGCCGAGCCGGGCCAAAAATTGCCAGGTCTACTACCCGTACTTTAAATATTTCATGCGATTGCCAACTGAATATATGAAACATAAAACTTAACAAACATTTCATGTTGGATGATACATACCAAAAGTTGTTCCAATCTCCTTGTAACAAATTTTAGAACCTGAAGAAGAGTGAAACAAAAATGTTACTGGGAAAATTATACATGTAAATGAACAAGTAATTTAATCAAGAGTAATGCTCAGAGAACTCACTTCATTAATGACATCGGCATCAATTTCTATGGGTTGGACATTCGCTACTAATTCCAAAGCATCTTGCAAGGACAAGTTCTTATTATTCTCCACTAGTATCTGTACCTGAAAATGAAAGAGATGATTTTTTTTTTGCTTAAGTAACAAAATGGACTACATGACGTACTAGTCCATAAGATATTCTTCTCAAACCGAAGGGATCATTCGTAGAACTTGGCTGGCATCCAGCACCAAATAAACCAACAAGACTGTCAAGCCTGAGCAGACATGACAAGATAGTTAGCACAATTGCAAGAAAGACAAATAATATTCAAAGGATATCTATAACCACTACAGAAGCAACTAATTGATTATATAACTGGTGCAGTACAGGTAAAGAGGAGAGGAAAGAAAAGAGATTTTCAAAAAATAAAGTAAATTTCATTCAATTCAAAACTCCTTAGACCATTACGTCAAAAGCCTAATAACAGGGAAAACACCATATATTTGGCTTTAAAAAAGCTGATAAGCCAAAATTAGAAAAATATCCCAACTCAAGATAAACCCTATTGAAGTTAATAAAGTCTATTGAACTTCTATTAAAGATAAATTCTAAATACTTATAGATTACATCTTAATTGCAGATAAACTCAAATTCAAAGAAGGTTTTGACAAGACATTGTGCTTTAAACATAAACTACTTTCCCAGAGATCAGTAGATTAATAAGGACAAAGTTGTCATGCAACAAACAAAATTAATCTTTGAGAAGAATAGTGAGGAAGTAAAATAAGCAGGTCTAATAATTATCTGAAAATATCAGAGAAAGATGAAACTGAGAAAATAGCAAGTACAAATAATATAGGTGAGATCAGGAACATCAGCTGCAAATAGAAGGAAGCTTTATATTTATTTAACCCACAGCAACCAAGTCCACATGTTAAATGTACCCTTTAAAAAGAAAAGTAAAATACCGCCATTTAGCAGCGAATGCAGAGAAATCCAAACACATATAATATGACTAGCAACATTCGATGGACAGTATAAAATCAAGTAGGGAAAACTCACCTATCAGCAATGGCCAAAATAATTCCAGGATCAGATTTTGGAAGTATATCACCAGAAAATCTTGGGAGTGTAATTTCAAAAAGAGCTTCAGCAACCTTTGGAAATGGAAATGAAAGTACAGATTATGAAATTAAATTTCTACTGGATGGTAAAACAGATCCTTGCTTTTGTATGTGTAAATTAGATCTATGTTCTTAAAAAATGGAAATGGACAAACAGTGTAATAAGCAGTAATATTATCTCAGAAAACAAAAATAGCCATTTCAGCTTCTCCAGTTATTATATCTGCTTTACTTTATATGGGATTAACATATAAATATGGGTTTAATAAAATAAATTCTGAAAAGGGGAAAAGTCCTAATCATATATCACTCTGAACCATGGTTTAAAATCTCGGTACCGGTACCGGTTTCGGTCACCGGCCGGTACCGGTACATACCGGTACCGTACCGTACCGACACACGGTACGGACCGGTATGAAAATGCATACCGGCCGGGTTTTTTTTTTTTTTTTTTTTCGTGACATACCACCATATACTGCCCATACCGGGCGGTATACCAGGTATATACCGCCCATACCGGGCGGTATACCGGTATATACCGCCCATACCGCCCGGTATACACAATATACCCGGTTTTTTCAAATACCGGGTATATCGAATACCGGAAATCTCAAAAACCGGTATATACCGGCCGGTATATACCGTTTCGGGCGGTATTTTAAACCTTACTCTGAACTGCTTAATTATTTAGCTTCATAATTCCTGCTGGCTTTCTAAATATTCCAGAGACTATTTCTTGTCAATTATGGGGGGTTCCAAGAAATAAGATTACACTCCTAAAATCGCCTCCCCATGGATGAGGCTCTTTGTTCTTATCTCTACTGACAAGAGATACCTGACTAAATTCATGATTGCCCTCTTAATTGCTTCCAGTTTTGCTTCTATTCAGCACAAACTTCAGTAAGAGCAAATCTAAATATATATACATGGCAAAGATATTAATGGAGTTATATTGACCAACTTCTTCAACTATCAAAGGTGAGTTTTAACTTCAATATTTAGGCCTCCTCTTGAGATCAATTTTTGGACTCCTTGCCTTGAAATTAGAATCAAGGCTTGATGAAAGACTATACTGTGGGTTGGCTGGCTCTACTGAACTTGGTCCTCTCAAGCCCCCATCATCATTTTCCATCAGCCTTGTTTTACACATCTTGGATTATTAAAGATTATGATCAACTCAAAGGAGCTTTGAAAGGGTTCAAGATTAATGATGGGTTGTGTATAGTTAGTTGACCAACAACTTGCAGAAGTAAATACCGAAAATCTAAACAAGGTTTTGAATTTCAGTCTTATATCATTGTAGGTACCCAAGGGGGATAAGTATGGTACCAGTATTTAGGGCAGATACCCAGTTCAACCACCTGATGACACTAAAAAAATGGTGAAACACATATCCGTGTTCAGATTGGTAAATAACAATCAATTGAATCCTGTCCGGCTGGAACTCTAATTCAGAATCTAAATCACCAAGTCCATGTTTGTTTCGCCGGATTTGGAGAGCGGATAGGATTTGAGCAATCCTACCCTACGTTTGTGTCGGGTGTCGGATTTCAAAAAGGATGTATGTAATCGGATTTAATTTCGGCTAGAGTTGAATAAATATATCCCGAGGAGGGGGCTAGGAATTGAAATCCTAAGAATTTATGAAAATTGAAAAAAAAATTGCAATTAAACTTTTATTTTGAGATCAAGGGTATCCTATATTGAAATAGATTAAAATTATTTTTCTCATTATGAAAAAAGAACTTTTAAGATGTCACCCATCATTATATCAAGATAGTAGTATTTGTGTATTTTTCATGAATTATACATGTGATAGAAAATCTTAATTCAATTTTTATGGAATATTCTGTCAAAATGTTTATATTAGTATATTAAAATTTAATTCGTAATTTTTAAAATAAAAAATTGGTAAAATCAAAATTAAATTATTAATATCTAACTCCCTTATACGAAGTCAAAACAAACATTAGATTCTGGAATCTAAGCTTATCCCATCTTCTTATCCGAGTCCTAAACAAACGTGGAATAGGACATAGGCTTATCCCAGAGGATGTTGTTCCTGATTAATTCGAACTGAATTCTTATCCGACTGACTAAAAAAAACAGAGCCACAAGAGTTCAACATCGGCTTACTTGGTGGACAACCCTTAATGCTATGGCATTGTTCCGGCTTCTGAGAATGTACCTTCTCTGTTTGGAAAGGTATAGCTGATACAAATAGAGTTTCAAGATATTCATTTTTGCCATCAAATAAAGAAAAGCATGGTTGACGACTAAGTAGTGGCAAACCACCTCAGACCAAGCAGGCTATATCAAGCTGCATGTCTGAACTCTGAAGTTAAAGATACCATCTACCACTGGACAATATGGCAAGGTAGGGAAGGCAAAAGGGTAGGTAGTTGGCCAAGATGGGCAGTAGTGTGGAGGCTAAGTGGTTTTTTTGATCATTACCATCTTCAGGAATACTTCATCAATGACATATTTTCAACTATAAATAGTTTAGATTCATGTCATTGGTATTAATTGGACAAAACCAATAATGTACATAAGGGGGAAAACATGTATGCACAAGGATTTTGTCTGTGAACCTGCTGAGGATACCCATCTCTTAGAGCATAATGGCGCGCCATTATTCCAGATAGAGATGTGAACTCTGTCACAATAGAAGATGCAAGATCAGACATGGCAAGAGCTGCAGCATCTTCCACAACCTTAAGCACACTTTCATCAATGCCAAGTGAAAGAGTTAACTTTCCAACAGTCTTTTGGATGCGCGACACCTTGTCTAGCATTGTTCCGAGTTTTTCCTGGATAATTCAAATTCATTAAAGATAAAGTAGACACTAAAATAAATACTAACACTATTGCAACTTACATGAAAAAGAATTCCACTTAGAAGGCCGCGAAATTCAGAAAATTTCTTCCGGGTATCCATTTTATAGAAAAATTTTGCATCCTCATAGCGAGCTCTGATGAAAGCAAAAGTTCACAGTTAATAAAAGAGCAGATAAAGGATATGTTTGGATAAAACCTATACTATTGCAGCAACAAACAGAAAAGTGATAATGAACAATAGCTGATTTGGAAAAAAATTGTGGTAAAATAAATTTGACATTAGTTTCCACTACCAGAATTATGACAAGTGGTTCAACGAACTCAGAATTCTCATTTTACCAGAAAAAGGAACCAAAATAATGTAAATCGGTAATAGACTGATGCAAATCAAGACAAATTGCCAGCAAGAACACAAATGCCCACTAAGAAGATATAACTTGCAGCAGTAAATGCATAAACCATAACCATAAGAAAGTTAAATTAGCAAAAATAAATTAGCAGTAAATGCATAAACCATAACCAGCAGTAAATGCATAAACCATAAGAAAGTTAAATTAGCAAAAATAATGAAGCACCAACAAAATGGGAAGTAAAAGAAATAAGGAAGCACCAAATTCATAAGGACATCAGCAAAATCCCTACTATTATGTTACACCCATTGGACTGCCACATCAGCTGCCACATCAACCTTCCACACCAACCCAATCAGCAAATCCAGAAGACCAAGAGGCAAGATGGAAGCATAAGTATCAACGCAAAAAAAGGCAGCAACCAATTAGTGATCTTAATAAGGCAACACCTTCAAAGGCAAAAGCCAAAGCCTTCATATTGATCCTTTGGAAAAAAGACTCTCCATCTTCCCAATCAAAGGGAAAAAAGAAGGCAACACCTTCAAAGGCAAAAGCCAAAGCCAAAGCCGAAGGTAAACGACCAATTGATCCTTTGGAAGCGATTGCAGAAGCAGAAGAGGACGAAGAAGACGAGCCCTCCATTCATAGCAGTAGCAGCACAAAAGACGGAGGAGATGATGATGATGATGGAGCTGGTGGAGAAGACACCGTCGTGCCATCAACATTGTCACATGATGATCTATGGACAAATGAGCAATACTTCAATCACGCCACCCAAGATGATGACCATGGTGCTAGTACCGGACAAACAACTCAGGTGTACAAGAAGAGAGGCTCGCGTCGAGGAGGTGGACCGACAGCTTTGCAAGATTACCATCACGATATGATGAGTAGTTTGCAAGAGGTTTCTGAATCCACCTACTCTCTATCCAGTACCTACTCAACTGATGATACAGGGTCTAGTTCTTGAAATCCCAACAAAGAAACGCTAATGTCAATGTGGTATAATGGATACCAAGGGCCAAGGCATTATGCCATGGGAAAATTTCCAAATATGGGCATTAGAGAACTACGGTGTTGACCTTAGCCGTGTACGTCCCGAAGCCGAAGATATGTATGGGTACGACGAACGTCATTCGTCCGCATTTTAAACATTGTATTCATGTATTTGACATTAGAATATTAATTTTAAGCATTTCTTCATCAATTATGTGTTATTGGAGAATTAGAGTTAGTTCTTTAAAAAAAAAAAAAAACGGCCGGTATGCATTTTCATACCGGTCCGTACCGTGTGTCGGTACGGTACGGTACCGGTACCGACCGGTGACCGAAACCGGTACCGGTACCGAGATTTTAAACCATGGTCCTATAACATGGGATTTCGACAAACTTCAACTTCAATATTCAACCTCCAAAAGGCGAATTACCTTGCACGGTATCCAATTACCTCAACCAATGTCGATGTCCTCTGCTGCCATCTCCACCCATACATCACTTCAATCAATACTAAACAACTACAACAACATCTTTGAGGATCCTGTGGGTCTTCCTCCCTGCCGATCCCGCGATCACCATATTCGCCTCTTCCCAAACTCTGGACCAGTTTCGGTGAGACCTTACCGCTACCCTTATCACCAAAAGGATGAAATTGAGAAGCAATGCCAACAAATGCTCCACCAAGGTATCATTCGCCATAGTACATCTCCATTTTCAGCACCCATCCTCCTTGTCAAAAAAAAAGATGACTCTTGGCGGCTATGCGTCGATTACCGCGCTCTCAACGCGGTCACAATTAAAGACAAATTTCCCATCCCAGTCATTGATGAGCTCCTTGATGAACTACATGCTGCTTGTGTCTTCTCCAAACTCAACTTGCGGTCCGGCTACCACCAAATCCGCATGCATGATGAAGACGTGGAAAAGACGGCTTTTCGAACACACCATGGACATTTTGAATTCCTTGTCATGCCCTTTGGATTGGCCAACGCGCCCTCTACCTTCCAGGCACTCATGAATGACATTTTTAGGCCCATGCTTCGAAAGTACGTCCTCGTTTTCTTCGACAACATACTTGTTTACAGCACCTCCTTGGAAGAACATCTACAACACCTCGACTATGTCTTCTCCACCATAAGGCAGCATCAACTATTCCACTTCATTTGTCTCATACCTAGGCCATGTCATTTCAGGCCAAGGAGTTAGCACCGACCCACAAAAGATTTCAGCCATCGCTTCGTGGCCACAGCCAGCTAATGTCACCGAACTCCGCGGCTTCCTCGGTCTTGTCGGTTATTACCGCAAATTCATTCGTCATTTTGGGATCCTTGCTGCCCCCCTCACCGCACTACTCCGCAAGAACAACTTCCAATGGTCTGATGCCGCCTCCACCGCCTTCACAGCCCTCAAACATGCACTCACTGCTGCCCCTATTCTTGCACTTCCTGATTTCACTCAACCATTTATCATTGAGTGTGATACTTCTAGCATCGGCATCGGGGCTGTTCTTCATCAAAATGACCATCCCATCGCTTATTTCAGTCGGCCTCTTCCCAACCGTCATCCAATTTTGGCTGCTTATGAGAAGGAACTGGTCGGATTGACCAAAGCCATCAAACATTGGACACCTTACTTATGGGGTCATCAATTTGTGGTCCGCACGGATCACTATAGCTTAAAATATCTTTTGGAACAACGTTTGGTCACTTCTCAACATCGACAAGTCTCCAAATTATTGGGCTATGATTTCACAATTGAATACAAGGCGGGATGCCTCAATACTGTTGCTGATGCTCTCTCCCGGAAGCCCAACCATACAGGTCAACTTGCTGCCCTCTCTTTTCCCCAATCTCAATTTCTTTTCCAGCTTCGGGAAGAAATCCAAAACGACCCAGTTTTAAGACAACTGCCCCTCGACATACCTCTTCTTCCTCAGCCCTCTCTTTGGGCAGTGAAAGATGGTTGCATCCTATTCAAAAATCGCATCCTCATTCCAGCTACTTCACCATTACGACACAACCTAGTGGCAGCAATCCATGATTCCACACACGAAGGGTATCAACGCACTCTTCAAAGGGTGCGGAATGAGTTCTTTTGGGACCATCTCCGGCGCGATGTTCGTACTTATGTTGAAACTTGTCCTACATGCCAGCGCAACAAGGACGAGACTTTGCAGCCCGCCGGTCTCCTCCAACCATTACCTGTTCCTCAACACATCTGGGCCGACATTTCAATGGACTTCGTCGAAGGTCTTCCTTCTTCGGCAGGCAAAAACGTCATCATGGTGGTGGTGGACCGTATCCAAGTACGGTCATTTCATCGCCCCATCAGTCGCACGTGTCTTCTTCGACAATATTGTCTGCCTACATGGAGTGCCTGAATCTATTGTCTCTGATCGTGATGCCACTTTTACTAGTCACTTTTGGAGAGAATTATTCACTCTTCCAAGTATCAATCTCCACTTTACCTCCGCTTACCACCCACAAACAGATGGGTAAACGGAAGTCATCAACCGCAGCCTTGAAATTTACCTCCGTTGTTTCATTCATGATCGGCCCAAAACATGGCAAAAGTGGCTACCATGGGTCGAATACTGCTACAACACTGCATATCACTCCGCTCTCCGTACAAGTCCATTTGAAGTAGTATACGGACACCCTCCTCCCCGCCTCCTTCCTTATAATGCTAGTGCAGCCCGTCTTGAGGTGGTTGACCACTCATTGCATGAACGGGATCGGCACTTACAACTCATTTGCGGGCGTTTGCTTCAGGCCCAACAAATCATGAAGAGAAACTATGACCGCAAGCACCGCGATGTCCAATTTGAAGTCAATGATCTTGTCCTCCTCAAGCTGCAACCTTACCGCCACAAATCGTTAGCTAGCAGCACCTTCAACAAGCTGTCTCCCCGCTTCTACGGGCCTTTTCGCATCCTTCGCAAAGTTGGCAAAGTCGCCTACGCTCTTGAACTTCCCAGCAGCTCCAAATTTCACAATGTTTTCCATGTTTCATTTCTCAAACGATTCATCGGTCCAACTCCATCCACTACTTCAACTCTTCCGTCACTTCCTCATTCCATGATCAACCCAGTTCCATCTATTGTACTTGACCGGCATATGAACAATGGGGTGGAAGAATATTTAATACAATGGGCAGGACTTCCAACAAAGGCAGCCACCTGGGAAGACATACTTCAATTGCGTTCTGTTTACCCCCAGCTCATGCTTGAGGACAAGCATACATCTCAAGGAGGGGGCATTGTTACACCCATTGGACTGCCACATCAGCTGCCACATCAACCTTCCACACCAACCCAATCAGCAAATCCAGAAGACCAAGAGGCAAGATGGAAGCATAAGTATCAACGCAAAAAAAGGCAGCAACCAATTAGTGATCTTAATAGGGATTAAGTAAGAAATAATGCAATTTTATTAAGATTTCAGTTACTACTTTAGAATTTATGTATTTTCATTAACATATCAGTTACTACTTTAGAAATAATGTCTTTTTATTAATATTTCAGTTACTACTTTGTAATCTCTATTTAAAGAGAAGAAAATGAGGAATACAGATATGAAATTTGTGAGACTCCAATCAACCTCTCTCTCTCTCTCTCTCTCTCTCTCTCTCTCTCTCTCTCTCTCTCTCTCTCTCTCTCTCTCTCCCTGTGTTAGGCATTTTGTCACCTTGACATACCAGCAAAAACCAAAGATTGGTGAGGACAACAGTCTCCACCGTCCGATAACTCAGGCCTACGCCAAGGCTCGCATCATATTATTACTTTAAACCATCACATGTCTTCTGATTTATTTTTCTTGATATAGACAGTTAAGTTAGTCCCAGACTCTTAGGATTTCCAACTTTAGTGCTGCCAGAATATATTTCACATTTGAACATACAACATTTAGAAAAAAAATCATTAACTAGGAAAACAACAACGTGAGCTCTACAAAATCTAGAGCTCCAAATGCAACACTATGACCGATTAAAAAAAAACAATAGGATTCAGTCCATAGTAGTTAGAGTAATGCCTGTGAAGCCAATTCCTTCATGTAAGTTGGGCACTAACCTATTAACTTTCTTATATAATTAGGTGTTCTTCATTACTTTCTTTACATATGCATATTGCACGGTAGTGTTGAAGTCCAAAGATCTTAAGAACTTAATCATGCATATGGATGGCAATCATGAACCAAGTTACCATCAGATGAGATCTCAAATGTTCCTGGTAATAGATTCATGAGAACTTGACAGCACCAGACAGAATAGACTAGCACATTGTATGTACTCTCAAATGGGAGGATGTGGATGTGAGTACTTGTTAAAGAACAAGTTTAGTGAATGAGAATTCTTAGACCAACTATTTATCGAACAAAAATTCTCATTTTCTAATTGTCTGACATTATCCATTGACCAAAGGCATTATAGTTACCTTGTCCATGGCCAATTACTCTTTAAGGATGGCTCCATTTCAATGTTATTAATAGGCGCTCGGGTGATCACCTAGGCACCCAGGCAAGGCGACGCGAGGCCCGAGCACCTCAATAATGGCTGAGGCAGGCGACTTAAATGAGGCGTCCCCTCGGGCGGCGCTAGAGATGGCAATGGGTCGTGCCTGGCACGGCCCGAACACACCGGGCTCGGGCTGGGCTCGGGCCAACCCGAACACACCGGGCTCGGGCCAGCCCGAATAAATAAATAATTTAATTTAATTTTTTAAATATTTAAATTCAAAATTTAAAAGGTTAAAATTTTAATTTTAAAATTTTTAATTTTTTTTTAAAAAATCTACTCGGGCCAGACCAGGCCTAGCGCGCGCCAGGCCTAGGGCGCGCGGGCCATGCTCGGCCCGCGTGCTCGGGCCAGCACGGTGCGCGGGCCGTGCTTGGCCCAAGTGCCGCCCAAGAGGCGAGCTCGGCCCGCCTCCTGGGCACAGTCGGGTCATGCCCGGCCCAGCCCGAAATTCTTCAGGAAACCGGGTCGGGTCAGGCACGGCCCGAAACCAAGCCGGGCACGTGCCGCCCATGGGCGGGCCCGACCCATTGCCACCTCTAGGCGGCGCTTTTCTTTAGGCACCGCACTATTCCAAACGGCGCCTATTAATAACCCGCACTGTTCCATGCGGTGTTATTAATGGAATGCACCATTGGAATCATGCGGTGTTGTTAATAACACTACATGGAATGGTGCATTTATACTTAAATATGATATATATATATATATATATATCATCTATTTTAATGCTATTACATAAACTGAATACAATAGGTTTATCATTGAATAATATATAATATTATATATACTTAAAAAGCGCCTTGCTTTACTCGGGCGAGCGTCTTGCGCCTCAGGTAATAAAGGACCTTGGTGCCTTGTGACAACACTGCTCGATTTATAGGAATCACAAAAGAGAGACTATTAGTGTATCCCTATCATGTAAGAAGATAAGCGAGTGCCATCAAAGGCATCTGACACTCCTTGAACAAATGAGAGAATATCATGTGTATTCCAATGGTTCATGACTTGGGAAGGCAAGGTAGAAATCAGAAAAGGAGGTTTTAGATTATACCATTGAATGAATTATGAATACATAATCATTGTGTCATGAGATTGAACACATCTGGACATTATATAGAATTGTATGCGATCATAGTTCAATCAGGACATTGTTATGATGGAAGGATTTATTGTCATGAGATTGAATTTATATTGTTGGGAATTATATAGAATTGGGAAGTGTTAAGAATATAAATGTAATAGATTGGGCCCCTTCCTAACAGCTTAAGCTTTTGGGAAAGTTGATTATCCAATCAAATATAACAGGAAGGTATAGTTAAGTTATCTAATGTGATTAGTTGCTTTGTTAAATGAATTTAATACATGTACAGGGTTGAGATTAACTTGTTAATTGGAGTACATACTCAACTTACCGGGCAAGGATTAATCCAATTGGAGCTTGTATGCATCCATATATAAGTATTGAGTGGCTGAACTCCCCCCCCCCCCTCTTTTTCATCTTCTTGGTCCATGAGAAGAAAATCTTCTCCTGTCCCTTGGCCAGATCTTGAGGAGTCTTGACGACAAGCGGACAAGAGGAGCTAGCACTCTTCTATCAGTATGATATGCATAGGCAACCTAACTTGGGTTGTGAGGTATAACCAAGGTATAAAAAATCGTACCGTACCGAGCGGTACGCCTGGTACGTACCAGAAATTTACATTTCCAACATTCAGTACACCCGATACCAGTCGATACCGGGTGTACCGTTATATATCACCCGTGTCGAGCGATATTTACATGGTACCAAGCGATGCAGCCCAGTATCTAGAGTCGTTGGGTACTGTTTTAAACGGTCTATATAGTCGTTTGGGGCCTGGTTTGGAGGTTGTTGGGGCTATATAAAAGCCTAAAACCCCCCTTTCATCCCTACTCATCCTCTCTCTCTAAATCTCTCTCAACTCTCAAACTCTCTCAATCTCTCTCAAACTCTTTTATTTCTTCATCTCCACACCGAAACGTTGTTGAAATGACGCCGAAATCTCAATCTGACGTCGCATGGCAACACACCCATCGGTTGGACAAGAAGCATCACTGGCAATGCCTCCACTGTGATTTCATTTCCCGTGGTGCAGACATCACTCGGTTGAAGCAACATTTGGATGGAGGATATCCCGACATGACCAAATGTGGCAAAGCACGAAGCCTGCACAAAGGTCCGAAAGCTCTTCAAAGAATTGCTCAACAACAAGCGAAAGCAGCGTGTTCGAGATGTCGTCGTGGTGGTGATGCCAACAACAAAGACAAGAGTTCGATCGAAAAGCTATCGAAGACGTCAGTCAATACAAGGGTCGCCAATATGAGGGTCATGGTGGTGATGTCGTCATCCGTGCTTCATTGGAGCATCAAGCCCTCGATCGAGATTGGAGGTATTATCCTGGATCTCAATTTAAGTATGGCAACGGTAGTGGCAGTGTTGGCACCAGCAGTGTCGGCTCAACTTCGGTTGCGGGGGTAATGAACCGAAGTGGTTCAATTCCCTTCGATCCTCAAATTGGTCGGAGTTCCAACATGAAGGTACATTCTCAAACCCAGAGCAGAGACGAAGGCAGCAGAGGAGGAGGCATCCGGGGCTTCTTCTCAAACTTCGAACAAACACGGTAGGAAATCTTTTGTTGATTTAACCTTGATCGTAGGGCATATCCATCTCAATCATCCAAGCAACCGTGCGTCGACGATACTTGGAGCAAGACCAAGAAGTGGTGAAGTGGGAGTTGGGGAGAGCAATCTCCAAATGGTTCGACTTCAATCAGATTCCAACAAATGCAGCCAATAATCCATACTACCGATCTATGGTCTCTACAATCCAAAAGGTCGGCTCAGGTATTGCCCCTCAAGCTCCCTACGAAATTTTGGGACCTTTACTTGAAGCAGTGGTCGATGAGATCAAACAATGGATTGATGGATTGAAAAGACAATAGGAGGATTACGACTGCACTTTGATGTGTGATAGTTGGACCGGGCCAACCCGGATGAGCATCATCAACTTCCTCATCTATTGCAATAGGAAGGTGGTATATCACAAATCAATGAACTCTTCGGACGAGCACCATGACACAATCTACATTTCCAAGCTGATGACAGCCGTGCGCGAGGATATTGGTCCAGATAATGTTGTGCAAGTTGTAACCGACAATGGGGCAAACTTCAGAAGGGTGGGTGAGATAATTGAACAAGATTATCCTCACATTTTTTGGACTTCATGTGTAGAACATTGTATAGATCTCATAACGAAAGATATCGATGATCTGCCGTTGGTGAAGTCAATGGTTAAAAAGGAGCAACATATCACACGATTCATTTACAACCACACATGGGTACATATCCATATGATCAATCTACAAAAGGTAATTTAAAAAAAAGTATTTACTATTTTCTAATTAGTTCATCATAAATAATTACTAATAAGCGACTCGTTTTGCAACAAATTTCATCGCATTAAGGTCGCTCCAACAAAGAAAGGTTTACAAGGCAAGATCGGTCTTCATCTTGATATGCCAAGCGATCGGATAGAAAGGAAACTGAGAAGAACGTGCTTAATTCGCCCTTTTGGGATTGCATCGCGAAAATCATCGTCATCGTAGAACCTTTAAACAAGGTTCTAAGACAGCTGGACTTGGAAAAAACGTCATAAATGGATCATATCTACCATTACATTCACCAAGCACAAGAAGAAATAAAGAGGGTTATGACTGCTCCAAGGAAATATAAGTTGTTCATCGGTATTATCTCCAGGAGATGGAATAATCAAATGGGGCGTGATATACATTTAACATGTATTTATTTTTATTTTTAAAAATATTCTGAAATTATTATACCCATTGAATTTTTGAATTTTTGAATTTTTATAGATTATTTATATCCCGCGCACCAGTATAAATACGCCCTTGAAACAAAAGATACATTGTTATTTGCCCTCCGCAAGGTAATACAACGTATGTGGACAACCAACTTAGAAGCTGCACAAGCTATTTCGGAATCAAGATATTTTCGAGATGAAAGTGGCAACTTTAGTGATTCATTTGCAATTTCTTGCCGATACACGATGGATCCACGTAGATTAAAAAAAAATCAAATTATTTATTAAAGATAAAATCTCATTTCTAATATTCAATTTCAATGTGTAAAAAAAATATATTCAATTTCAATGTATTGTAGTTGAATGGTGGCTACAATTTGCATGTGATGCATCAAATCTTCGAAGGATCGTTGTACGAATCCTCTCACAAACAACATCATCAAGTGGATGCAAGAGGAATTGGTCAACCTTCTCACTCATGCATACGAAGCCGTGCAACTGCCTTTCGTACGCCTGATTAGAGAAACTGGTGTATGTTCATTACAACAACATGCGGCTTCGAACTAAGGTTTAAAATCTCGGTCGGTACGGTACGGTAAGTCCGATATTTACCGGTTTTTTAGGTTTCCGGTATACGATATACCCGGTATTTGAAAAAACCGGGTATATTGTGTATACCAGGCGGTATATGACGGTATGATGCCATATACCGCCCGGTATGGGCGATACCGGGCGGTATGTCACGAAAAAAAAAAAAAAACCCGGCCAGTATGCATTTTCATACCGGACCGTACCGTGTGTCGGTACCGAGATTTTAAACCATGCTTCGAACGCGGGTGATACAAAATGAAGAGAGAGACGACGATGCACAGATAGATCTTTCGCAAAGCAATTCGGACCCGATGATGGATTGGTGGAGCGCAATGGAGAATGACCATCCTCTTCTTGATGAACCAAGCAATCCACCTCGACCTTCACCAGTTGTATTTAATAATTTTAATGCAATCGAGTCAGAGAGCCAATAAGACACAAATAGCCAGGCTTTTGAGAGAGACATAAGCCTTGCTCCCTCTCAATGAACACGTTCTCAACTGAGACAATCCGAGTTCGACTCCCCATCTTCCCAATCACAATCAAAGGAAAAAAAGAAGGCCGCATCTTCGTTCACGATGATGATGGAGAAGACACCGTCGTACCATTAATATCAGAACCTGCCGATCTTTGGACGAATGAGCTCTACTACGATCATTGCATGCAAGATACCAATCATAGTGGTTGGAGGGCAAGAACAACCAAGGTTTATGAGAAGAGAATAAAATATCGCCATCAACCAAAACCGAGAGTGGGACCAACAGCCTTGCAAGATTACCATCACGATATGTTGAGTAGATTACCATCACGATATGTTGAGTAGCTTGCAAGAGGTTTGAGACTCAACCTACTATGTCTCTAGTACCTACTCACCTGACTTTGCGGATACATGGACTAGTGTTTGGGCTCCCACTAAAGAATCTTTCATGTCAATGTGGTATTTCATGCCAAATGCAACAAAAGATGAGTCCTTTTTCCTTCTCGCAAACCACCCCATAAACAAATGTGGATTCATATGCATCCGGTTTCCAGTCCAGTGACTGCAGATATGTCTACTTTCTCTCCTTTCGTTGTAGGTCCCCAACTGGAGCTATTGCTTGTCGATGACTTGGGAAAATTTCCAAATGTGGGCAATTGAGACCTATGGAATCGACCTTAGTCGTGTTGGTCCCCAAGAGATGGCTAATTTTTACAACGACAAACGTCATTTGTCCGCATTTGAAATTGTGAATTTGAAACCTTGTATTCATACCTTGATGTATTTGACTATTAAGTTAAGAATTTTATGGATATTTTTCATCATTTCTTGGTCAAGTATGATGTTTTCTAGATTTAAACAAGGTTTTACACTTCAAATTTGATCATCAAAGTGATATTTAACACTTAGTGGAGTTCAAAGTGATATTTAACAATTTTAAAAAAAACAAAAAAAACAACTCAGTAGCAGGTACCGGATCGTAACGAGTGTCGATACGGTACCGGTGTTTGACTAGTACTGAGATTTTAAACCTTGGGTATAACCATGGTTTAAAATACCGTACCTGCCGGTATTTACCGGTTTTCTGAAAAACCAAAATACAATACACCCAATACAGGTCACTACCATGTGTATCGATATATACCGCCCGGTATGAGAACTTTTTTTGACAACACAGTGCTCAAAACAGCACTGTTTTGACAGCACAATGCTATCAAAATTGACAGCTTTGACAACACTTTGACAGCTGTCAGTGTTGTTTTGACAGCACAGTCAAAACAGCACAATAAAAAAAAAATCACTCAGTATGGGTTTTTTGTACGGGCCTGTACCGTGTGTCGGTATGGTACCGGTACCAGTATTTTAAACCATGGGTATAACCCTTGATCTCATTTTGGTTTTCTTTGATGGTTTCAGTCCATGGATATAGTTTGGTAATAGATTATCCTTAAAAAAATTATGGAAAAAGAGTCAACTTTAAATTTCTCTGAAGATTTCATTGTAGGGCTAGGAATCAATATAAAATATATTTCACATTTGAACAAAAAATGGGTAGGGGAAAAATGAGTTTAGATTTGAGCAAACAGCAATCTGAGCTCTACCAAATATAGAACTAAAAAAGCAGCATTTAAATTTGATTGAACAACTGGCAAAAATAACTCTAATCACATCTTATAGGACCAAAAAAAATAGAAGATGAAACTTGTAAGAGAATAGAAAAATACTAAGTTGGCTCAATTAGCATTAGCCTAAACCTACTATTAGCATAATGCTTTTATTAGGTAGCAGCAGAATATACTTAATCACTTATATATGAATTCATTTTGGAACTTCTCTTTTTAGTGAAAGGTTGGATAGTCTTTCATACTTTATCAATCAATGCAAATATAAATTAGTTTAACTCATCTTTCATAATAATGAAGACTGGAGCTAACCTTAGCACAGCTTCGTTTCCTTTCTGAACTACATATTTGTTTATTACTCCATTTGCAACCTACAAGAATCACATATAAGAGGAAAAAATAGAAATATAAAATGTTAAGACGAATTGAGTCGATTTATGATCTTGTTTATTAGTCCATTGAAACCTACAAGAACCACATTTAAGAGGTCTTACAGTGATGAAAAATGGCATCAAATTTCCTGTATCCTTGTCAATCAAAGGAAAATACTTTTGGTGCTTCCGCATAACCTGCAAGGTATAGTATAGAACAATAAATGTGGTAGCCCATAAAATAGCAGATGAATCCTTGCTAAAGATATAATTTATCAGGCATAAAAGCCAAAATCAAGAAGTAGTGGCCAGGGAGAATTCAGATAAAGCCAAATACAGAGAACAGCTTATTCTGGGAAATTTCTAGTGAACCCAATGCATTCCAATTTGGAACCAGCTGCAGGTACTAAAAGCTAGCAATCGAAGCCAACTCTACTTTGGAGTCTTGTTGGCCACCAACTGCTGTCATGGATTCCAATGAAAAGGGGCAAAAAAGGAAATAAGAAAGGAGAGCATGAAGTCAATAGAAATAACGATAGGGGAGCAGAGGAAGGGCGCCAAATCTGTCAAAGGAGAGTGCACAAGGGCTTATGTAACTAGTTGTAAGCCGTTCATCACCACCCTTCACGAGTTGCGCTGTTTGCCATTCTTGATGCTACTTTGGCTACCAGCATAATGAGCCCGGCGGTATAGTTGTACACCCCTCATATCATAGTTGTCAAACAAAAGAGCATTAACCTTTGAGAGGTGTTAAGAAATTAGTAGGCCTAACTCACCCCAAAAGCTAGCTCATGAGAAGAGGATTGCCCAAATTATTTAAAGGCTACTTTGGCCATATTTTTAACCAATGTGAGACTTTAACACACACCCCTCACATCCAGGATTGGACATCTGGAGCGTGGAGTTTTGCAGGACTGGACATCTGCGGGTGGCACAATATCAACCACAACTTGGCTCTGATACCATGTTAAGAAATTAGTGGGCCTAACTCACCCCAAAAGCTAGCTCATGAGGAGAGAATTGCCCAAACTATTTAAAGGTTATTTTGGTCATATTTTAACCAATGTGGGACTTTAACAAGAGGTACGAAATAAATTCTCTTCCTCTTTACTATTTGATAACCCATATGTTACATTGTTATATAATATAATAATATGTTAAGTAATTAATATGTGGTTCAACTTATAAAATATGGCACTATAAAAAATAATTGTAATTATATAATTTACAACAAACATTAGATTTACATGATTACTGAAGATAAGTTATATATATTTAAATTGCTTACTTCAGAAAGAAACAATCACTTTTAGAGACTCAGCATTGCATGGAAACATGAAATGAAATTCCAAGTTTCCAACTACTAATTAGTTTAGTGAATTGATTCATGCATGAACAAATAAAATGCTCATACTCATGGATCCTTCATAAATATCCAAAGTATTATTGGGCAGTTTCACCACCTTATCACATCTAGTTCCTCTAATTTTCCATTGAAGACTTAACATCATCCAAAGGATAATAGGAGATAATCCATCACATTCAGTATTGTTTTGTTTCGAGAGCTTATGGTCTTGCAATATGTGATGATTTCGAGAATGGTGATTAAATATTCTATGTTATACTTCATCGATTATCTGAAGTTATCTTTCATGAACTAGAATATTCAACTTATAATATAAAATGTGTCAGAATATAGAGAAAAAAATCCCTATTGCATGATCATGAAATACAAAACAAAAATTATATTAGGAATAAGATCGAAACAGCAAAAACTTTCAAAGCTTACCATAATTAGTATATCTTTTGGAAGCTCCAAGAAGGATTCATCAAATCTACCAAGTATGGGAACAGGCGCCTCCACTAGATTTACAACCTAGCATTAACCATTTTAGAAATTTCAATTTCAATAGACCATTACCAACATGTTAACTAAAAAAAGTGGCAATTCATACCTCCTCAACTAAAATATCCTGCATAATAACATGACCCCCAACACTTGCAGCCAATGAATCAACATCATGTAAAATTTTTTCTTTGCGCTCCTGTAATTGAAGTCCTTGGTATCAAGTATGATGTTTAAGAGAAGAACATTCATAGAAAATTTGGCAGTTTGTATAGCAAATTGCATTTTTTTTATGTTAGCGTGTGCTCAACTGCTCATACATGCAAACTGCAAATAGTTGAACTACTAAATAAACACAAGAATACAACTAGAAGTTGCAAATTGAACAATACTGTCAATAAAAAGAAATATATATATAGATACAGAGCTGATGCCAAATGACTACCGGGTGTATTTGTATTTTTGGTACTCAACCCATGGAACACCAGAGCAAGACACTTATATCCAGCAAATACATTTCAGCAACAATGTGAATGTACATCAGTCGCAATGAGTTAATCAGGATAGAAGGATAACAGACTTCTACCTTGATGCTAATCAAGATGCCAGCCTCCATCATATTATGCAGGTATGATTCTGCACTTTCTACCTGAACAAAAAACCTCTACAATTAGTTGGTTGTTGATCAATTCAAAGAGAGGAACCAAAATGAAATTGATACTAAGTAGAGCAAGAATAAATGGCCCAAGGTATAGAAGATGCTTGAGTGATAAATCAATAACCCTATTGTACTGTAGATAATTTCTTTCAATAGAATGTAATGATGCCTTAATTAAAGAATATCTAGGTAGATTACAGAAATTATAGTAATATTTTAGGTAAATAAGACAGGTCCTCATCATTGTGGTTACAAGTCTCCACACTTGTCTCATGACCATACTTACATCTCCTTACCTTTCTTTTCTCCATACCAAATGCTGACTCTGCACAATGCTAGGATTTAAGTCCAACCATGTGCAAAAACCAACATGGGCCAGTATTTGAAACACTTAATGCAATATGATTAAACATGAGGCATAAGTGTTATACTTGATTTCATATTAGGACTTGGGGTCAACAAAGAATTGCGGTACAAATGTAGAATAATTGGATATGAATGCCACATTACATATGAAAGTAGTTTCATTAAGGCAAAGTTTAAAATACTGTACCGTACCGGACAGTACAACTTGTATTTATCCCTTTTTAAAAAAACTAGTACTACTACATCTCGGTACCTAGGTGTACCAATTGTACCGCCCAGTGCAGCCTCCGCTCCAAGGGTATCAGGTCAATACTACCTCGTACAAAGCTAGTTTTTCAGCCGTTTGGCCTTTTGTACCAATTTCAAACGGCTCTTTGAGCTATTGGGGTGGTTTTTTATGGTTTTGGGTTATATAAAGCTCTCAAACTCTCTCATTAACCCCTCATTCAAACTCTAGCTCTTATACTCTCAAATCTCTCACTCTCTCTCAATTCTCGCTCAAATCTCTCTCATTCTTTATGTTAAAGTCTCACATTGGTTAAAAATATGGCCAAAGTAGCCTTTAAATAATTTGGGCAATCCTCTTCTCATGAGCTAGCTTTTGGGGTGAGTTAGGCCTACTAATTTCTTAACATGGTATCAAAGCCAATTACACAGCCAATTGTGTGGTTGATATTGTGCCACCCGCAGATGTCCAGTCCTGCAAAACTCCACGCTCCAGATGTTCAATCTTGGGCGTGAGGGGGTGTGTTAAAGTCCCACATTGGTTAAAATATGGCCAAGATAGCCTTTAAATAGTTTGGGCAATCCTCTCCTCATGAGCTAGCTTTTGGGGTGAGTTAGGCCTACTAATTTCTTAACACTTTCAAATTTCTCTCATTTGTATTTTTTTCATTGTAACTTGAAGATTAAAATTACCTTTTCAATCTAGATTGAGAAGTTTATTACTCTCTATCAGTGGATTATGTGTGTTTTCAATGAATTATCATTTTAAAAGATGTGTTTGAAGCTTAGAATTATGCTTTGGAACTTAAATTGAAAAAAAAAATCATAGGCTAGTACGGGCCAGTTTGTACCAATGTAATATTGCTAAAAATACGAGGTTTTAAACCATTCATTAAGATTTGTTAAGTTCGATCAGGTGACCATTATTCCTAAAAATTTAAGTTGTTAGGAAGTACCAGTGTTATTAATAGCAGATGGCGGCTCATGGCGGAAAGCCAAAAATTCGCCATACAAATATGGCGGATGGCGTTGCGGCCAATGGCGGAAGCATGGCGGCTGAAAATATTATATATATATATATATATATAACAACTAAGAAGTAAGCATTAATAAGTAATAACATATATCAAGAACAATAAAATTAGAAACATTATAGGAAATAAAATTCACCAAATGTAACATAATTAAAGTAAATAAAATTCAAGAATATACTATAGAACAAATGAAAAGTAAAACAAAAAAGAAAGAAACATAAAAAAAATGACTAGAACTGTCGGTTGAAATTAAAAAACAAAAGAATAGAACAAAACACAACTACAAGCAAAAACACAAGTAAAATAAAAAAAGAAATAGAAAAAATATGAAGGGCTGTTGGCTGAAATTTAAAAAAAAAATAGAACAGAAAACAAGTAAAAAAAGAAAGAAACAGAAAAAATTCATTTGTTGAGTGTGTAAATACCTAAAAAAACAAGAAAACTTAAATGAAGTGAGGGAGAGAATTGAATGGGAGAGAAATACATAAAAGAAACGACAAAAACTGCAATCTTTTATGCTCTTTAGCTCTCTTGAGTCGCCAGAGTTCATTGCCGGAGTGGAGCAGCCGCAGGTAGGAGGGTTCTATACTTCTATGTTTAGAGTCCAAAGCAGCCGCCAACCTTTAGGCCTTAAGGATTAGGGTTTTTTATCCTTAACCTTTTTCAGAAAATTACAAAAACGCCCTTCCTTTAAGAAAAAAACATGTAAAAGGCGCCATTTCTGCCATGGCAGATTGCGGGCGCCATAAAACGCCACGCAAAAACCGTGGCGTTGCGGTTTCCGCATGGCGGTTTCTCTAAAATCCGCCACACCATGGCGGAAATTTGACAACACTGGGAAGTAGCCCAATTATATATTCATATTCTTAACACTTCCCACTCACATGTGGGTAAGCAAACTGGATTAGACTAGCCCAAGCCTAGGATGGAACTAGCTTATTTAATTGTAACTCGTAAGTATTTTTTTTTATAATTACTTACACTAGCAGGATTTGAACTCAAAACCTCTCATGGAGGTTCTAGTGTGATACCATGTTAAATTTAAATCGGTGACCAACTTACCTAAAAGCTTCAGGTGTTAGGAAAGGACCAATCTATATTTATATTCTTAACAAGGCTCATATAGGCATATAGCCATTACTATTATTTACCATTCAGTTCCTAAGTTTCACAATGTTCTTTACCATCTAAACCAAAATCTAAATGACTAATATTGCTTTCTCATCTACGAAAACCAAACCACAAAAATTAACTCAATTAAACTACATTTAAAATGCCAAATTAATTTAGTTTTATTGATTCAAATGCACAGCCCTAATAGAGGTCATTACACTAACGTAGGTTAGAATCATATTCTTTTGAGACAAGTGAAATTTAGAACCATCTGCCATGAAAAAAATGAGCAATAAATTTCAAAGATAATGACACTCAATTACCTCAAGAACAGCTGAAGGCGAGTTACGTAACCCGCATGACCTCCTCCCGCTTTAAATCATGAGAAATGAAAAGAACAGACATTAGTATTGGGAGACAACACCATTTTTTTACATAATATTTTTTTTTTTAAAATACCCTAAGTCAACAAGTATGTAGTCTTATTTAAGGTAAACCCTAAAATAATTATCACAGCAAATAGAGCAACACACTATTAGCAGAGTTTAGCTTTGGTTTGTTTAAGTGGGTTTCATTCTAGTGCCCTCTTAGTAAAAAAATCTCTGGTTCATCTGCAATGTCATCTTGAATTGAAAAATACTTGCCAGGACAAATTTCTTTTTTAATCAGCATGTTGAAGGAGGTATCCGTTCTTCTGTTGTCACTTTGACTTGATTTTTCAGGTCATACATTTTAGAACCAGAACCTGGAACCCAACCAATTTATAAATTTTGGTTTATGTTAGGTTTCTGGTTGACATTTTGGTTTCAGTTTTTTACTTCCGTGAGCGAATAGGGTTGGGACAAAATAGGTTGGGTCGGATCAAATTGGGTTTTCAATCAATTTGAGGTTGGATCAAACCGGGTTGAGTCAGGTCAAATCAAGTTTTAAATTATTTTTGGGTCAGGTCAAGCCGAGTCAAGACGGATCAAACCAGGTTATTCAATAAATACTTGAAACCCGAGCCTAAACCCGAAAATCAAAAGATATACTACACAAAACCCAACCTGATTAAGTCGGGTTCAAACATATTCATTTTTCAGTTCAGGCCAACCAGTTTATATGCCCACCTCTTATAATAGGCACTAAGCAAGCCATGGGTTTGAATCCTAGCTATCCCCCATTTATTTTAACCAATTTTAATTGCCTTGTATATGGCCCTTTTTTGTGCATAGTTGTTTCATCTTTAGTTTGCACATTTTGTATCCTATGGGTCAAGAGACTCAAGCCTAACCCTCTGCTTGCGTGCAAGAAGAGATGCTAAACCATAAACATATAAATTAGGGCTTTTCCTAATAGCTTAAGCTTCTGGATCTATGGTTAGCAATCTCTAGTTGAAATAATTTGCTCCACTAAGTTGGTAGCAGAAATAGAAGACTTGCATTGTCATATCTACATCAATGATTTAAATCTCCCATCACCACAAATGATTTAAGGTATTCAATGGAGGTTCAACAACAATAAAGCACCATTCGCAGTGCAGAAAAGCAGACAAACAAATATCCGGTAGCATCATGAACTGAATGCTATGGTAATTGAGAATCTGAGAAACTGGGATATATTAAGCCATGAAGTGCTAAAGTTTATTTTGCCAAGGGAAACTTTGGTGCCCCTTGGTTGAAGAAACATAAAAGCTACCACAAAGATAGATCTTCATGACAACCTGACTTTTAGGTAAAAATATGCAACAGATCAAGTGAGAATGAAAAACAACTTCTATCACTAACATAAATACCTTGATACTCCTGCAAAAGAAAATGGCAGAACCACGTTCCCATGCATTGTTAACATCCATCGGATTGGTCGACTAAACATGGCCTGCATGTGATAAAATTTCAATACCCTATATAACAAAGTCTGAAAACATGAATCAAAGACAATTTAATGCAGAAAATATCAGTAAAAGAATTCAGGTACTTGACCTTCACTAATGATTACCACATAAAGTACCAAAAATAAACAGTTTCAAATGACAGTATCCTAAAAGATGATTTTGGTTCTTAAAGTCAGAGCTTGGTAAAGGTTATTACCAAATTGACATAAAGAACCCAGGTAACTGATGTAAAGTCACCTAATCATCTTCAACTAATGTTTTTCAGATAAAACCTACTAAACAAGAAAATACTCTACAAGTCATTGTAGATATTTAAGAGTGACTTTCAAGATCGACAAGAAGAATGAAATGACAAAGTCAATTATTCAAGAAATGCACATTGTTATTTCATTTTAAAAGTAATAGCTATTCAAGAATGCAACTAAACATTTAAAGCAATTACTAAACTAAAAAGCTAAAGGAGGGGGAAGTATCTCACCTGAGAATTCCAGCGCATTGATTTTGGAAATGAAATCATAGTCATAATACGTGGTAGTTCTTCCACTAGGACCTATCAGATGTGTGAAAGTAAATTAAAAGAGTTCAATAACCCAACATTGTTACGCATAGCATAACTAAACGTGACTTCCAATGAACTTCTATTTGTGGAGGACCTCATAATGATTGAGTAAAAGAATGGTTGAATATCAAGCATTTCTATCAACCATTCTTTCTTAGTGCCTATATGCTAATCTCATTTAAGCATTGAGTATTAGATTAGTACCCATCAGAAACATATATTTATATTCACATGCTGACATTCTTCAAACTAATAAGAAATATCATGAATGCTATTTACATATTAGCTCTTACTTTTACTGTTTCCTTTGAACTGACCCAAGATTCTTTTGAGATAATCTTTTTTTCCTTCGTACATCGAGTATTGCTAATATAGTACAAAAGGAAATTTTAGATGCCAACCCAGTCCAAATATCAGAAACTAATTGGATCCTTTAATGGTTATGTACTAGTGTTATAGTTTATATTTATATATGGTCTAAAACTGTCCATGGACAAGCATTAATAAGGACCAATATATAAGTCATAATTGAAACCATGTATTACTCTTTGAGTGTATAGTTAAATAGGCACTTGAAATGAAAATATATTATCAATGGTTTATGTCACAAGTCACAACCTGAGATAGAAGAGCTAGCCCATTTGACCTTATACTCATAGGCCTAAACCACTACCCCCCACCACCAATATATTAAGAAAATACGTCCATCAAGAAATAATTACAAGTAAAAAGAAAGAGCTAGCCCATTTGTTTGGGAGTTTATATAGCCCTAACCCCCCCTTCAAAAAAGCTGGTCCCAACGGCTAATTTTTTAACCGTTGGGATGGTATTGGGTCGGTACCGCCCGGTACACCCTGGTACCGATTGGTACTAGGGTGTACCGATATGGGTTTTATCAAAAACCAGTAAATAGATCGTACCGCCCGGTACGGTATGGTACTTTAAACTATGCATCCAACAACCCAGGGCAATCTTAAGCAATGTTTAAAATCTCGTACCGGTACTGTATTGTACCAACACAAGATATGATCAGGTACAAACAGGCCCATACCGACCCATATAGGATTTTTTTGGTTTTTTTTAAATGTAAGGTCCAAAAAATAATTGTAAGCTCTAAACACATTATTTTATCATTGAAATGATGAAAAAACACAACCTAGTAATAGATGATTAAAAAAAAGAACATGCCTAAGTGGGATGATCTTTAAGAAAGTGAAGAAAATGAGAGAGGTTTGAGAGAAAATGAGAGAAATTTGAGAGAAGGAGATAGATTTGAGAGAGTATGAGTGAGTGAGGGGTAAATGAGATGTTTGAGTGCTTTATATAGCCCTCAAAAATCATTAAAAAATGTTTGGGCCAGTACAAAGCGTGCCCAAGGGCTGAAAAAAACAGTACTAGCTTTGTACCGCCGCCCGACGAGGTACGTCCGGTACAAGGTTTGTACCGAGCGGTATACCTCAGTACCAGGCTATACCAATGTGTACCGGTAACGGCTTTTCCAAAAACAGGTAAATACCAATCGTACCGCCCGAACGCCCGGTACAGTGAAGTATTCAAAACTATGATCTTAAGCCCACAATATTAATCCTAACAAATTCTATTTAGATCTCTGGTGGTAGCCCTCTACACATTGATTGTTACCTATAGCTATAAATTGGATTGGATCTATTTAAAATAATAAACGAATGCATAATTCAAGGTCGTCTTCAAAAACATACTGATTTTATCACAAAAAAGAAAGTTAAGAAATAAGAACCTTGAAAGCAGATTGTGCAGATTCCTTCACCCTGGCATATACATATTCAGTCTTACCTGCAACAAATATGAAGTGGAAAAGAATAAGATTAATCATATTCAACAGTAACCAATACTTTCTGATGAAAAAAAATGAGCAAATGCAGTGATAGAAAGATCAAGTTTGAGCAATTAGTAAGTATACTTCATGACAAACTTCATGTCGAAAGTTGATGCTAAGCAATAGTACATAAAATTTTCAGTTACTTATGGGAGGAGAAAACCCATGGTTTAAAGTACCAGCCCATACTGGGTGATACAGCGGTACCCTCCATAACAGTACATAAAACTTCATGTCAAGCAATGAATTAGTTCCCACTTCCCATAATAGTTGGTACAATCATGGTTTTAAATCTCGTACCGTACCGGGCGGTAAGCTCGGTATATACCGGTTTTTGAAAAAACCGGTATACGAGATACCCGGTATGGGTAAATACCGGATATCTCGATAAATACCGACCGGTATGCCCGGTATTTATGAAATACCGGGCGGTATTTGTTGTCATACCGGGCTATACCGCCCGGTATGACATTGGAAAATACTGGTATCTCGGTAAATACCGCCCAGTATGCTCCGGTATTTAGCAAATACCGGGCGGTATTTGCTGTCATACCGGGCGATACCGCCCGGTATGATCCAACAGCTCTTAAAAAGAGCCGTTGGGTATTGTTCGATACTGTATTAGGGTTTTTCATAGATATAAGAGAATCATTACATTAGAATTTATATAGGCCGACACAAACCCACAACCCAAAGGGCCCAAAAAATCTTCGGGGGACCGCCGAAAACTCTGCGTAGCGCAACATAAGACGCTTAGGGCAAATCAGTCGCTACACATCCCAACATACGGTGTTGATCTTAGTCCGTCGTACTCATACATATCTTGGGGATATACACGACTATATAAACTCCAATGTAATGATTCTCTTGTATCTATGAAAAATCCTAATACAATATCAAAACAGTACCCAACGGCTCTTTAAACATTGCATTCATGTATTTGACATTTGAATCTTCTTGATCAATGATGTGTTATTCGAGTTATTTTTAACAGCAAAATTTTAAAAAAGAAAAAAAGAAAAAAAAGGGACCGGTATGCAATTTCTGTACCGGACCGTACCGTGTGTCAGGACGGTACAGTACCGGTCATCCACCGAGATGATGACCGGTATCGGTATTTTAAACCTTGGGTACAATCATAAGTCCCCTTTTCTATTATTATTTTTTTGTTTTGCTTTTTGTGTAAAACAATTTCATCAAAGAATAACAGATTTGCATTGACATGTAGTGCGGTTATTTTTATTTATTTTTGTTCTTCTTTTTCATCATCTTCTTCTCCATTTTTTGTTTTTCTTACTAAAATTAGTATATCCAGTCTGCCCAGGTCATAGACTGATACTTCCAACTTTGAGATAACTTTTGACAATTCACGCCATGCTGGATTTAATAAAAAGTATTTATATGCAAATACAGAATAATAAGTAAGTAACGATGTTGAACAGACCACACTGAACAGCACTGACCTTCAAATTTCTTATACAGATTTTCAGTGGCTACAGAGTTCTTCCTGCAGAATCCTTCCGCAGCCTGACAACCAATAGTGACGCTTTATTCCCACAAAATTAAACACAGATAATATTTGGGCTAACGAAATAAAAGGCAAAAACCAAAATATGTTTTAACTTAAGCATCACATATCAATATCTAGGAAGAGAGGATTTTTAGTTATTCTGAATTCCATTCTCTCGTACAACTTTTAATACTTATAGAGTTGATGTTTTAAACTTTTAAGTAAGGTTTTAAAAACCGCCCGAAACGGTATATACCGGCCGGTATATACCGGTTTTTGGGGATTCCAGTATTCGATATACCCGGTATTTGAAAATACCGGGTATATCATGTATATCGGGCGGTATATGGCGGTATTTCGCCATATACCGCCCGGTAAGGGCGGTATATGTATCATACCGCCCGGTATGAGCGGTATGATGCGATATCGGGGAATATTGATTTTTTTTTTAAGAGTTAGATATAACTCTAAACAATACGTAATTGATGAATAAATGTTTAAAATCAATATTCCAATGTCAAATACATGAATATTAAAAGTCATTTGGTACTGTATTAGGATTTTTCACAGATACAAGAGAATTACATTAGAATTAATATAGGGCGACATAAGCACACAGCTCAATGGGTCTAAAATTTTTTCGGGAGGGGGCTCCGCCCCCACACCCCCGCCGGCTATTAGATATGTTACATTAGAAAAATCCTAATACAGTACCAAATGACTTTTAATATTCATGTATTTGACATTGGAATATTGATTTTAAACATTTATTCATCAATTACGTATTGTTTAGAGTTATATCTAAGTCTTAAAAAAAAAAAAAAAAAAAAAAAAAAAAAAAACGGTATGCTATTCCCGTACCGGTCCGTACCGTGTGTCGGTACGGTACGGTACGGTACCGGTACCGGTACAGAGATTTTAAACCTTGCTTTTAAGTTTTAACAATATCTTGAACTTTGAAGATTGGCCAAATATCCAACAGTTACATATGGCTGTGAATAACATAGTATCAGACCATATAAATTATGAAATGAATCATAATATTCAAAAGGGTACTTGGAAGGATACACAATCATACAAGAAAGAAATGAATCAATGATAACCATCTTCTTTGCCTCTTAAGTCTCTAACAGTTGCAGAAAGATACGGAATCTTATGTTAGACTGGAGGTATGCATCTATTTCAATATTGTGTCACATGAAATTATTAGCAAAGACCCTGTGAATTGACTAATCAGCATGAAATGGCTGTGAATAACATAGTATCAGACCATATAAATTATGAAATGAATCATAATATTCAAAAGGGTACTTGGAAAGTTGGAAGGATACACAATCATACAAGAAAGAAATGATAACCATCTTCTTTGCCACTAACAATTGCCAGAAAGATAAAGAATCTTATGTTAAACTGGAGGTATGCATCTATTTCAATAGTGTCACATGAAATTGTTAGCAAAGACCCTGTGAATTGACTAATCAGCATGAATAGAAGCAAAACAATGAACCTTGGTTGGATTTCCTTCAGGATCAAATGCCTTTGCAGCCGGAGGGCCTCGAACTTCAACCTCATTTTCTGCTTGCTTATGACTTAGGCTGTCAACAAAAATCTGTGAATTGACTAATACTTTGTTAGTGCTAGAAGTGATTACAGCATAATGATATATAATAATCAAACATAAAAAAAATATACCAGTACTTTTGATGACTGATAACTATGTTCCATGAATAATTAGAACAAATATTATATAATACAATAAATTATAATGCTTAAAAATAGAAATATCTTGGTTGCATTGCTCCTATAACCCTATTACAGTTTTTATATATTATGTATATAAAGTAACTGATCTATGCAAAGTAACTAATCCGTGTACCTAAAACATTGTTCTCAAGATCTTTATGTTTGGTACGAAGACATAGTTTCTTAAACATGTTTCTTGTTTATCAATCAACCATTCAGATACTATAGCTACGATTGATTCATTCAAATGAATTTGATCAAGTTCCTAGATATGACACCTTTATATGTTAATTTAGCAGGTGTTTGAATTATTTATCCAACTTAGGGTTGTTCTCATTCGGGTATGTATCTTGCATGTCTATCCATCTTGAAGAACACCATGTGTCGATCCTAAACCTCTCCACACAACCACAAAGATAAAAAATGTGAACTATATATAGGTTAAGTTTTGGACTGAGACATTTTACATTTTGGTTTAGTCTCACATTAGGAGTTGATTATGGGTTGTATTGATTAATAACTTTAGACCTATTGTGACAATTGTTATCACAGTGAACCTAATCCTACGCATGATGAAAGGAGCCCATGTGAGAAAGGGCTATTCGAGATGGAGTGGAGCAGCTACTAAGCTAGACCTTGTCTTGCTGACTAGAGTGTGGTTATGGGATATGCATTGAATTTGACTTTGGTTTTGACAAGAACATTGATTACAAGTAGGGGACATTGTGATACCTTGGTTTAGTCCCACATTTGGAGTTAGATTACAAGTTGTATTGATTTTTTTAAAAGATAATAAAGGGCGTAGCCCACTAGTTTATTGATATGGGTCAAGATACATATTACATGCAGTAATGTAATGTGTGATCCAAAGGCGAGATGCCTCTGAAGAGACAAAACAAGCATGTATATCGCTATTACATCACTTGAAAATGTGATTATTCCTTACTTTCCAAACAAATCACAGCCACCCAAAGATAAGTCCATGAATATTTATGGTGCTAAGACTGGGGTTGTTTGTAACCTTTAAATGTTGTAAGCCCACTCAAGTCCTGTGGAATTGCTGACATATTTGTTAGAGAAAGAAGATGGCACCAGCCATATCCAGCAAAAAGGCAGTGTAGGAGAGGTGGTCAGCAGTTTTATTTCCCCCACTGGCCACTATAAAGGCAGCAAATAGTATCAACTATCAACAAATGTCAATCAGGAGCAAGAAGTCTATAGTCCAGAGCCGATTCTTGAGCAGAACCATCCCAAGAACTTAACCTTACAAGGGATTATTGTCTATGGCAAGTTGTATTGATTAAGAAGGCTTGATGGGTACAATACCGTTAACTTTTGCTTAAGCATTTTAGGCCACTAGTACAGGCCCGTGAGTCTAATGAGCATGTTTTCCTATCACGCAGGACTATGACAGACATTATTTTAACTATTGATGAAGTTCAGACAAAAACACAGGACTTAAACATAATTTTACTACTAAGTACTGCATAAATTGATGTTTGATAAAAATATACTAACTGCCATGCATTGAGTAAAAAATCAAACACTAAGTCACTAACATAACAAAAATGACTGCCAGAACATTATCAAAAGTAACTATGAAAATTTCAGATAAGAAGAACAACTCAAGCTAAACCAAAATGAGACTCCATTTGATCAGGAAGGAGGTTAAAGTTCAGCAAGTAACCAAAAAAAGACTATAAGGAAAAATAGGAAATAGAGAAGTTCAAAGGGCAAGCACCAACTAGCCTATAGACAAATACTTCAAGGATTAGAGAAAAAATAGCAATGTGGATTTAGGCACCATCATGTGTCAGTAGAGAACCACAGCATAGGTGCAATCCAAGTCAGAGACAGCTGCTTATGGCCTTCTATCCACAAGCATGAAATAGATGGCAACATCAGCACATGCAGGCAATTGAGTGAAACAATTAATATCAGTGACATCAAGCCCAAACAAACCAGGTTGATGACTGCTAGAAGGATGAAAAAAATTACAGACACTACATCTCAAAGACAAGATGAAAAACTCAGAAATATCTAAAAGTTGGCTGGATTGTAACCATTTTTACAACCACATCCTCTGAACTATGAACAGTACTACATATATAGTGATGAAGTTAGCCTTTTGCTGGTATTAGTAAAAGCAATGGTGTTCAACTTGAACGAAGATGAATTTTTCATATATCTTTATGGTGCTGCAAAATTATTAATTATTATGTAATATTAGAACATACAAACATTCAGCTGCTAGATAAAAGGTTCAAATATTACCCTCAAAAAACCTAAACAAAACATAGGCAGATATCTTAATAGACCAAACAGAAGCAAGGTCCTTTTTTTCAAGGAATAAACATGTTAAGAAATTAGTGGGCCTAACTCACCCCAAAAGTTAGCTCATGGGGAGAGGATTGCCCAAACTATTTAAAGGCTACATTTGCCATATTTTAACCAATGTAGGACTTTAACACACCCCTCACGCCCACGATTGGACATCTAGAGCGTGGAGTTTGCAGGACTGGACATCTGCGGGTGGCACAATATGTCAATATCTACCATAGGATAGGCTCTGATGCCATGTTAGAAAATCAGCCTTGGACCTAACTCCACCCCAAAAGCTAGCTCATAGGGGGAGAAATGCTCAAACTATTTAAAGGCTACCTTTGCCATATTTTAACCAATGTGGGACTTTAACAAAACAAAAGCAAAGTTGAACATAGCATGTACCATATTTACATGCACTGATTCAATTGCTTAATAAACTAAGTACCAAGAAGTCACAGTCAAAATCTATCAAACTTTATGTAAAAAGAGACTTGAGCTGGTACCACTAGTCGGCGCGGCGTACCATAAGCTGAAACTTCTCCATGACTCAATCTTTGTTTCTCTAGTAACTCTACAACTAGACTTTTAAGCTGCAGAATGTCAAAAAAAAGACATTTAAAAAAATCCTGAAAAAGTTAGTTGAGTTGAAGCCACAAGCATCCACCAATATAACTATTTTGTATTTTTGTACATCTTAAACAAAGCCTAACACCGAACAAACAATAAACCAATACTCACTGTGTGAGGATTCACAAGTTGAATTAAGATAAAAATGTCACCTAGTTACTCATTTTAATAGCATGAAACCTACTTGATTACTCGCTTCAACTACATCATGTGGAGGCATCTCTTCTGTGCCAATCTCAAGAACAAATGCTCCAGGCTGCTCCATCACCTGGTAATATAATTCACTAGTTTAGAATAGGAAAAGAGAACACAGTTTAGAATGAACTCAAACTGAATATTGGATGCTAAGCATTGGAATCAAACAATAGAAATCACTAGTTTATACGCACACAAACAAATTAGCAAAGAAGGTAGGGAATTAACAAATTCTGAATTCTGTTGTTTGGTATGGCATACCGTCATCTTTGTAAAATGCTATAGGGTGTTCCAACAGAAGTTCGATGACAACACAATCTAATTATTTACCATAATATGACATCAAGGTCTAAACTTGTACCATACCGCCTGGTACGGGCGGTACACACTGGTTTTGAAACCAGTATCCTGTACACCCGGTACCAGTCAGTACTAAGTGTATCGATAAATACGGAGTGTACCGCCCAATATTTACTTTGTACCGCCCTTTCCAGGCGGTACACTTACCGATACCGGGCGTTACCGCCCCGTATCACCCAACGATTTGGTACTGTTTGGAAACGGTTCGAACCGGTTTTAGGGGGTTTTGGGGGCTATATAAACACCTAACCCCCCCCCCCCCCACACACACACACACACACTCTCAAATTCTTTCAAACTCTCTTTTTTCTTCATCTCCACACTAAACCACTGTTGAAATGGTGCCAAAATCTCAATTCGATGTCGGATGGCAGCACGCCAATCGGTTGGAGAAGAAGCACCACGGGCAATGCCTCCACTATGATTTCGTTTCCACTGGTGGAGGCATCACTCGGTTGAACTAGCATTTGGCCAAAGGATATCCTGATGTGACCAAATGCAGCAAAGCATTGATAGAGGTTCGAAAGTTCTTTAATGAATTGCTCGACAATAAGCTAGAGCAACGTGTTCGGGATGTCGAACAAAGACGAGTTCGAACGAAGAGCTACAAAAGACATGTGCCAATACGAGGGTTGTCATGACCAATATGAGGGTCGTGGTGGCGACGTTGATGATGATCCGGAGCTTGCAGCCCCCATTCGTGATTCATTGGAGCAACAAGCATTCGACCGAGATTGCAAGTATTATCCCAGATCTCAATTCGAGTATGGCAGCAGTGGCACCAGCAACGTCGATTGTTGGAGCAATGAACCGAAGTAGTTAAATTCTCTTCGATCCTCGAATTGGCCGGAGTTCCAGCATGAGGGCACTTACAAGTTACAACCTAAAGTAGAGGCGGAGGCATCCGGGGCTTCTTCTCAAACCTTGGACCCATAGCATATCCTTCTCAATCATCCAAGCAACCACGCATCGACAATGCTTGGAGTACGATCAAGAAGTGGGAGTTGGGAAGAGCAATCTCCAAATGATCCCACTTCAACTAAATTCCAGCAAATGCAGCCAATAATCTCTACTATCGATCTATGGTATCTACAATCCAAAAGGTCGGTCTAGGTATTGTCCCTCCAACTCCCTACGAAATTTGAGGACCTTTACTTGAAGCAAAGGTCGACGAGATCAAACAATGGATAGATGGTTTCAAGAGACAATGGGAGGATCACGACTGCACCTTGATGAGTGATACCTTGGACCGGACCAATCCGGATAAGCACCATTAACTTCCTAATTTATTACAATAGAAAGGTGGTGTATCACAAGTCACTGAATTCTTCGGATGAGCATCATGATGTCCACAAAACATCGTGCATGTTGTAACTGAACTTCAGAAGAGCAGGTGAGATAATTGAACAAGATTATCTTCACATTTTTTAGACTTCATGTGCAGCACATTATATAGATCTTATGATGAAAAATATCAATGATCTGCCATTCGTGAAGTCGATGGTTAAAAAGGCGCAACAGATCACCCTATTTATTTACAATCACACAAGGGTCCATGCCCTTATGAAGTAATTTACGGAAGGTAATTTTTATTTTAAAAAAATATTTACTATTTACTAATTAGTTCATAATAATTAACTACTAATAATTATTAAACTATAATTCGCTTTTAGGTGAAATTCTTCGACCAGGAACGACTTCATTTGCAACAAATTTCATCGCATTAAGGTCGCTCCAACAAAGAAAAGTTTGCTTGAGGACAATGTTTACAAGCCAATATTGGTCATCATCTAAATATGTCACGAGACCAGATGGAAAGGAAAGTGAGAAGAACATGCTTAACTCGCGCTTCTGGGATTGCGTCACTAAAATCATCGTCGTTGTAGAACATTTGTACAAGGTTCTACGACAGGTGGACTTGGAAAAGATGCCACAAATGGGCCATGTCTATGATTACATTCACCAAGCACAAGAAGAAATAAAAAGGCTCTTGACAGCTCCAAACAAATTTAAGTCGTTCATTGATATTATCTCCAGGAGATGGAAAAATCAAATGGGGCATGATATACATCTAGCGGATATTTATTTTTATTTATTTTAAATATTCTATAAATATTTAATTTTAAATCATTATCCTAATTCGAAAAAATTTGATTTTTATAGGTTATTATTTAAATCTCGCATATTCAGTATAAATACACCCTTGGAATAAAGAATACCTTGTTATTTGCCCTCTGCAAGGTGATATAGCGTATGTCGGCAACAAACTTAAAAGTTGCAAAGGCTATTTCAGAATCAAGATTTTTCCGAGATGAAAGTGGCAACTACAGTGATCCATTTGCAATTTCTTGCTGAGACAAGATGGATCTAAGTAGAAAAAATTTCAATTTTTCCCAAGTTATTTGTTAAAGATAAAATCTCATTTCTAATGTATTGCAGTTGAATGGTGGTTGCAATTTGCATGTGATGCTCCAAATCTTTGGAAGATTGTCATACGAATCATCTCGCAAACAACATCATCAAATGGATGTGAGAAGAATTGGTCAACTTTATCGCCCATATATACAAAGTCGCGCAACTGTCTTTCATACGCCCGATTAGAGAAGCTGGTGTATGTTCATTACAACTTGCGGCTTCGTATGCGAGCGATACAAACCGAAGAGAGAGACGATGGTGTGCAGATAGATCCTTTGGACGCTAAGTTCGTCTAAAGCGCAATGGAAAATGATCAACCTCTTCTTCACGAACCAGACGATCTACCTCGACCTTCAGCAATCATATTTGGTGCAATCGAGTCGGAGAGCCAAAAAGACAGAGATAGCCAACCATTTGAGAGGGACATAATCCTTGCTCCCTCTCAACGAACGCGTTCTCAATCGATACAACGATCTCAATCCAACTCCCCATCTTGCCAATCACAATCAGCTTCCCAATCAAAGGGACAGAAGAAGGTTCCATTGTTGCCATCGAGGGGTGCAAAAGGCAAAGGAACACGACCAATGACGATGGAGAACACACTATAGTACCATCAACACGAGCACTTGCCGATCTTTGGACGAATGAGCTCTACTTCGACCACTACACGCAAGATACTGGTCACAGTGGTTGGAGGGGATGAACAACTAAGGTTTATGAGAAGAGAGTCAAAGATCGGCATCAACCAAAACCAGGAGGGGGGACCAACAACCTTGCAAGATTACCATCATGATACGTTGCATAGCCTGTAGTACCTACTCACATGACTTTGCGGATACAGGGACTAGTGCTTGGGCTCCCACTAAAGAAACTCCCATGTCAATGTGATATTCTGGATACCATAATATAATGTGACTTGAAAAAAAAAATTAGATGTGGACATTGGAGACCTACGGAATCGGCCTTAGTCGTGTTGGTCTCGTAGAGATGGCTTATTTTTACGATGGACATCATTCGTCCGCATTTTAAATTATGTTTGAAACCTTGTATTCTACTTGCAAAACTTGATGTTTTGACTACTTAAGAAATTTTATGGATGTTTTTTTGTCATTGTTTGGTCAAGTATGATGTTTTATAGCTTTAAACAAGGTTTTAGACTTTAAATTTGAAGATCAAAGTGAAATTTAACACTTAGTTGAGGTTTTGAGCTAAAATTTATTGAAAACAAAAAAAAATGGATACCTCTTTCGGTACCGGGTATCCATGTTTAAAACCTTGTATGACATAATACAACACCATACCAGATAACTCGAAAGTTTTCCGGTTATGAAACATGACCTATCTTTATTGTTAGGAATATAAATGGATAAATGGACCTTCTCCTAACTGCTAGCTTTTGGGAAAGTTGGTAACATCAAATTTAGCTTTCATAAAGTCAATATCAATTTCTGCAATAAAACTGAACCTAACAATTGAACTAATATAGACAACTAAGCCAAATAATATAGAATAGGAAAGTCCAAAAGATACTGGTATTCAATAAGCAACCTTATTCAATTCTGAATTTGGAAACTTCTGGAACATAAGATGGTTTTCCTCAGAGAGTCCTAATGGATGTCCGAGAGCTTCTCGTGTCCTCACCCAAAGTTGAGCACATTGTCGAGCAAGACTGCAAAGCATAAGATAATATGCACAGAAGTCAATTGTACAACTTAATTATTTATTGGAAGATTGGCATAAATATACTATGATGACTATCAGAATAAAGAAAGTAAGAAAAAAAAGTTAAAACCCTTTATTCCACATTTCCACAAGCATAAAAAGTTGACACTAATCATCCAGTAGCAAACTATATGGTTACACAGAAGCCAAGGTTCAAGAAAATCAAAACGGAGATATTTAATAAACTAAAACAAATCCTCCCACTTTACAAAGAAATTTCTCCAGTGCAACATTTAGAAGCATTGTGAACATAAATGCAACCCCAAAAACTAATGAAATGGACATCAAAACAAACATAGTACAAATATAAACTACAGAAAATATATTTAAAACTACTGAAATGGACATCAATACATAGTACAAATATATACTATAGAAAATAAATTTGAAAAAACTATATCTCAAACTACATTCACATAACCTTAAAAGTACAGTATTATACATATGGAAATACTCACCTACGCATGCGACCAAAATATCTAGCACGTTCGGTCACACCAACAAAACCTCTAGAATCCAAAATATTAAAAGCATGAGAAGCCTTCAAAAGCTGATCATACCTAAAAGAATACCAACAAAAGAGGTCAAGCATTTCATGGATGAGATTGTAATAAAAATAAAATCATAGCTGTTGAGCATACGCAGGAATTGGAAGTTCAAGAGCCAGCAAGGATCGAGCTTCTTCCTCAGAATTCTCAAAGCACTGTTGAATATGACTAATATTCGCATGCTCCAGATAGTATGCACTCATTTCCTTCCTAAATTATTAAAAAGACACTGTTATGATTAGACTATTAGAGTACATGGTAATAAGCACAATTGCAGTAAATTGTATGAAAGGATGAGTGTATACTATTTAGTGATTCCCAGAGTTTAGGATGAAAAGAAGAGAAATATACTGCAATAGTAAGATGCAATTTTCCACAATATAAATTAAACAGGGTGAAACCGGTATCACCCACTTAAATTCAGTCAATCCCACATGTGAGGAGTACTAATAAAATAAATGCATAGAATTGTTTTTTTTTTCCTAACAACTTAAGTTTTTGGGAAAGTTGGTCAGCCAATCAAATTTAACGTATATCTTTACATTTCAATTTGTGTCCATTCAGAATTGTGGACATTTTATGAAATATGAATATAAAAAGAATGGTTTTAGATACTCATCTAATACCAGTTTCTGCAACTTCTGTATGACTAGTAGAGTCCCAGTATAAGAATTAATTAGAAGTACTTTAATTTTCTAAGATCATTTTTATTTTTCTTGCATTTCTCTTTTTTCATTTTAATTTACCTTCTCATACAATTTTGATACTGTCAATCCTTTTAAACAAGCTTGTCAGTTATAAATATATGAACAGGGTGGTTCATTTCTTATCATATAACTTACAAGGTCATACAGTACGTGTTTGTCTCGATCTTCCAGAAAACATCATATAAAATAAGAAACAAAATTATTAGAAAGTGGCTAATATAAGTAGTATACTCATTTTCCAAAAATAGCTCCCCATATGTAATTCCATCTGCATACTGGATTTTCTTGAAATGATTGACCCCCTGTTAAACATGTCTAGTTAAACATTACAGTATAAAAGAATGGACTGATGTAATATTTTAGTCATCAATTAATTTTTACCTGAAGTGACATGAGGATTCTTTCAAGACCATAAGTTATTTCCACAGAAATGGGTGAGAGTGGAAGGCTTCCAGCCTGAAAAGAAAATATAAATGTATCAGTTATCAGAGCATCACTCGAAAAGATTGAGAATCACATGAAGTTATTTACTTATTTTAAGGTCCCAACTTCCAAGTTTGATATTTCAATTAATAGTGAAACAATAAAATTTAAAGAGGATTGAATAATATGAACAATTTAACATAATCAGTGGAAAACACTTGACCACTATAAGTTATTGAAAAACATTCAAGAGCCTAAACTAACATCACATTGATAGGAATAATCCTGTTTCTAAATACGCATTACCAAAATTGAAAAGAAATTGTGAGAATATATCAAGACTGTTATTAGACAACATCCAAAGAGAATCAAAGCACCTGCTGAAAGTATGTGAACTGTGTAATTTCCATCCCATCCATCCATACTTCCCAGCCTAATCCCCATGCTCCAAGAACCTATGAACCATATTATAGAAGATAAGAAAAGACCAGAAAGGCCTCCAACAGATAGCTCTTTGCTAGAATTTCAACATAAGATCTGTAAGCACAATAGGATTTTCATCACCACAGTAGTTAAGAATTAAGATACAAGCTTTACCGGGCTTTCCCAGTTGTCCTCCACAAAACGAATGTCATGTTCATTCACATTAATTCCTAAAAAAGCAGAGAAAGCACACAGTCAAATCAAAACAAACAAATACTTAAAATAAAATAAAAAAGATATGGAAACTGTCTCCTTAAGGTATCAGCTTTGTTTTGTTAACATTTCACCTTCTCTAGCACTGGTGTTTTATTGGCGAACTCATTAAACAAATAACCTTATCATCAGAAACTACTTATATCTAAACAGAATAGAAAATCATTTATGAGAAGAATTAAGAATTATAAATGAGTAAATGGGTCATTACCTAGCAACTTAAGCTTTGGAGAAAAGTGATCACCCGATCAAATTTAATATGATATCAGAGCAAGAAGTCCTCAAATCCCATTGGTGTCAACATTTTTGTTTAAAAAGTAGAGATTTGTTAAATCACTCCAGGTGGGCTTAGGCCCACTCATTTCAGTTCAGTTGACCCACCCACATGTGAGTATATAAATGAATAAATAGGCCATTTCCTAACAGCTTGAATTTTTGCAAAAATTGGTGGCCTAAGTGCAACACGGAACCCTCATTTGTGTGTTTATCTACAGCAGTCATGGGTCAAACAATCTTTTTGCAATCAAGATGGAATGATGCATCCCTACTCAAAAAACAAGAATTTGGGACCTATTGGCAATGTCTCAATTTTCAAAGCTCACTTTGCTCATAACAGCACCCCCTTCCAAACTTCAAATAAGAGGCGAGTCGGAACTAAGGTGGATTCCCTTCGGGTTCTGACAAGAGTTCAAACTATGGCTTGCAACCAAAGGAGCAAGGGGTTGAGGCCATGAAGACAGATTTGACTAAGGCATCAAAACTTTAAGTGGGGGAGAATGTTAGAAACCATTTGGTTTGCCGAGTCATGTAATGTCCTTTTGGAACAATCCAAGTGTTTGTGAATATTTTGGTTTGAGTCATGTAATTTTCCCCTTTATTTTGTAGGTTTAAGCGTGGAATCACCTTCTTGTGCTTTTAATGTAGTTCGAAGGTGAAAACAATGCTGCAATAGTTAATATGATAATTGTGTAAAGCCTAGTGTAATATAATTTACATGTGCTAAAAATTTTGCACCATGCACTACATTGTGGCAGCCATCATTGTAGGCAAAACAACCCAGAATAAGGCATAGGAATAAACCAATGGAAGTGTACCTATGCTTTTCACGAGGCCCTGTCATAGTTTAAACAATTATGTTTTGAAACTTACATTTTTAAAAAATCAGAAAAAAATTAATCGAGGCCACGTCCAAGCTTGTTTGTTGTACTAGATCATACCATGTGTCAGTACGGTGCGTATCGGTACCAATCATTCACCAAGATCGGTATCGATAATTCACCGAGATCAATACTGGTATGAGATTCCAAAACCTTGGTTACCACAATTCAAGTATATTTATCTCTCATCTGACTTGATTTGCAAGAGAGGATGATCACATATATATTCAGTTGGCAACTTGGCATTTTAGGCTTCTTTGTTTTCAGAGTTAGCATTTCCGTTTTCTTTTTGAGTTTTAGTTATATTTCCAAACTCAAACTGTATATATGTGCACCTCCTCTATATATAGAGAAGATATTGAGTTAATGATAAGATTTAAGGCTTTCTCCTTTCATATATTCATTATCTAATTTGGCAGATAGTCATGATGCAAAAATGGTGATTACTTAAAGTATATGGCTATCTGAGAGCCATATGGAAACCCTTACACGACCAAGTACTAGAAAAGATGCGGACGCTTGTCAACTCCAAGTCTCCAACTAGAAGTACATTAATTAAGAGGCACTTCAGGAACACATCAAACCAACTTCCATAATCCTTAGAAAGGCATTATTTTATTCATTAATAACTTGAAAAATCATGTCAAAATGAACAACAGGAATGTTGAGCCAAGCTAGTCAGCTTAGCTAGCAGAAAATTTTTACCTAATGCTGAAAGGCTGCCAATAAAGAGATCTTGTGAATTTCCAGGATCAGGTTTCAAGATAACCTGAAGTCTTGAATAAATTAAGCAGGCATTAGGAAAACAAAATTGCAGTGTTGATCAACGAACTAAAGAAGTAACTTTTTTTTCTCAAGCAACAATTGGCAGGATTCTAGTAATCCAAACTCTAACCTGAAATTGAGTATGGCGCTGAAGCCGGTTAGGGTTGTCCCCATATCGGCTATCATCTGGTCGTACACTAGGTTCCACATACCTTCAACAAAACTTTTTATGTCAATAACTTTCCAAAATTTGCTCAAATATGCTTCTAGAACAAGACAAGAAATCTCAATGTTAACAAACAAATGAAGATAAATTATCTGCAAAAAGAGTCTTGAGGTGATTATACACCACTATACATATTTGAATCATGTGTGTCAGTGGATCATGCAATAGATATTTATGTTCCAAACGTCTAACGAATGAAGAAACAAAAATAGGAGGATATTTTATTATCTATATAATTCAATTGTAAGACATGGCGAACTTAAAACATACCTATTGCATACATGGTAATCCTATGTTAATAGTTGTGCAGCAAAAGTGAACCACAAAAGAGAACCAGAAAAAGTAAAAGCCATCAACCCAAAAGGCCCTGATGATTGGCCAATAAAAGAATAAAAAAAAGTGCTTGTTGTGCGAGATCTAATCATTAGATCAAAACCAGTCATGAGAAAGAGCCAATCCAAAAATCCAAAATCAAGAAACAAGACATATATTGATGATAAAGAGAAGCGAGCAAACATCTTGTTGATAAGTTTCACCTTTTTGCCGAGTCCTTTTATCTAAGATGTTGAAACCCATGAGCAGGAATAGAACCCGCCATTCCAAATAAGGAGCATAAAATCAACTGGATTGAGTGAAATTGACAATATATTAAGGTTTTGACCATGGTTTTAAATAAGGTTTAAAATACCGCCCGAAACGGTATATACCGGTTTTTGAGTTTCCCGGTATTTGATATACCCGGTTTTGAAAAAAACCGGGTATATTGTGTATACCGGGCGGTATATAGCGGTATGATGCGATATACCGCCCGGTATGGGCGGTATATGCTCATACCGCCCGGTATGGGCGGTATATGCTCATACCGCCCGGTATGGGCGATACCGGGCGGTATGTCACCGCAATGCTTTGGCGTTGCCAACGGCTCTGTGGCCGACGGCCCGACAGGGCTGTCGGCCACATGGGGAATCATACTGCCCGGTTTGGGCGGTATTTGATATATACCGCCCAAACCGGGCAGTATTACATGCATACCGGGCGGTATACCGCCCGGTATGATCAATAGTGATCCCAAACGGCTATAGAGCCGTCTGGGATAGATTTGGGTTGTTTTGGGGGCTATATAAAGCCCCCAAAACACTTCTTTCATCCTCACTCACCCCTCTACCCATCTAAACTCTCAATCTCTCTCAATCTCTCTCTTTATTAATTTCTACGTCGAAATTCTATCGAAATGGCGCCGAAATCTCAAGCCGACCCCGCATGGCAGCACGGTACTCGGTTGGAGAAGGCTCATCACTAGCAATGCCACCACTGTAATATGATTTCACGTGGTGGAGGCATCACTCGATTGAAGCAACACTTGGCCGGAGGATATCCCGACGTCGTCAATTGCGCCAAAGCACAAGAAGAAATCAAGAGGGTGTTGATTTCGGAGACCAAGTATAAACCCTTCATTGACATTATCTCCCAGAAGTGGGAGGATCAAATGGGTCGTGACATACACATCGCGGGTAATTTTTTATTTAATTTTCTAAAATTTATTTAATTTTAATTCATTATGCTAAATTACTTATTAAATTGATAATTTTTTGTAGCGTATTATTTAAATCCCGTATACCAGTATCGATATGATCTTGGAACGACGGATAGTTTCTTATATCCGCTTCGCAAGGTCATACAACGAATGTCGGCAACAACCAGAGAAGCGGCGCAAGCTCTAAATGAATCAAAATATTTTCGAGATTCAAGTGGCAATTTCGGAGATCCATTTGCAATATCGTGCCGAGATTCTATGGATCCAAGTAGATATAATTTTTTTCAATTTATTTATTAATTATAAAATTGGTAATCTCGTTACTAAAATTAATTTTAAATCTATTGCAGTTGAATGGTGGTTGCAATTTGGAATCGAAGCTCCAACTCTTCGGAAGATTGCAACACGTATCCTCTCGCAAACCACATCAGCAAGTGGATGCAAGAGAAATTGGTCGACCTTCTCCTTAATTCATACCAAGCCGCGCAATCGGCTTTCATATGCCCGATTAGAGAAGCTAGTATATGTTCATTACAACATGCGGCTTCGAATGCGGACATTACAAAACGAAGATATTCGACATGTAGATCCGTTCGATGTCGAGTTCGTCCAAGACGATACGGACCCGATAATTGATTGGTGGAGTGCAATGGAGAGCGACCAGCCTCTTCTTGATGAACCAGGCGAACCACCTCAGCCTTCACCAATTATATCTGATGCACTTGAGTCTGAGAGCCAACCAGAAGACATAGTCATTACTCCCTTGGACTCTCAACGAATTCGGCAAGCAAGACGCCGATCCAAATCAGACTCTCCATCTTCCCGATCAAAGGGAAAAAAGAAGGCAACACCTTCAAAGGCAAAAGGCAAAGCCAAAGGTAAACGACCAATTGATCCTTTGGAAGCGATTGCAGAAGCAGAAGAGGACGAAGAAGACGAGCCCTCCATTCATAGCAGTAGCAGCACAAAAGACGGAGGAGATGATGATGATGATGGAGCTGGTGGAGAAGACACCGTCGTGCCATCAACATTGCCATATGATGATCCATGGACAAATGAGCAATACTTCGATCACGCCACCCAAGATGATGACCGTGGTGCTAGTACCGGACAAACAACTCAGGTGTACAAGAAGAGAGGCTCACGTCGAAGAGGTGGACCGACAGCTTTGCAAGATTACCATCACGATATGATGAGTAGTTTGCAAGAGGTTTCTGAATCCACCTACTCTGTATCCAGTACCTACTCAACTGATGATACAGGGTCTAGTTCTTGGAAACCCAACAAAGAAACGCTAATGTCAATGTGGTATAATGGATACCAAGGCATTATGCCATGGGAAAATTTCCAAATATGGGCATTAGAGAACTATAGTGTTGACCTTAGCCGTGTATGTCCCGAAGCCGAAGATATGTATGGGTACGACGAACGTCATTCGTCCGCATTTTAAAAATTGTATTCATGTATTTGACATTTGAATATTAATTTTAAGCATTTCTTCATCAGTTATGTGTTATTGGAGTTAGTTCTTTAAAAAAAAAAAAAAAAAAAAAAACCAACCGGCGGGTATGCATTTTCCATACCGGTCTGTACCGTGTGTCGGTACGGTACGGTACCGGTATGTACCGGTGACCGAAACCGGTACCGGTACCGAGATTTTAAACCTTGGTTTTAAATACCGTATTGTATCACTCCATACAATTGGTATTTATCAATTTTTCAAGGAACCCATATTGATATTGAGTGGTATATATAAAGTACTGTTTGTAGCAAGCGTACAGCTTGTACCACACATATTGGACTCGTAACCAATCTGATAGTGGGCGGTACACACCCAACATCTAGTTTTCTAACCATTGGATTTTTAACCAATTTTCAACAGATATTTTAGCCATTGGAGCTAGTTTTTGAGGTCTTTTAAGCCTATATAAACTCCTTAAACAACTTGTGAAGTTATCTTCATCAATTTACATATCCAAACCTCTCGAACTCTCTACAATCTCTCATTTTCATCCTCAAACTCTGTCAAATACCATAGTAGAGCCAACACGACCTTGCATGGCAGCATTTGCCACCGATCGGAGAAGAGAAACACTTGTAAGCACATCCATTGTGACCTCATTGCTCATAGTGGAGGGATAACTCGCTTGAAGCGGCATTTGATTGAAGAATACCCCAACATGACCGAATGCCCAAAGGCGTCAGCTAATATCCAAAAGTTCTTATTATTAGGGAGGCGATCTCCAAATGGTTCCACTTCAATCACATTCCACAAATGCAGCATCCAATTCTTATTATTAAACCATGATATCCACCATCCAAAAGGTCGGCCTTGGTATTGCCCTCCTGACTACTTATGAGATTTCATGTTCATATCTTGATGTTGAGGTCGACAAGATTCAACAGTAGATCGATAGCTTCAAGAGGCAACGAGAGTAATATGGTTGCACATTCATGTGTGATAGTTGGGTCAAGCCGACCCGACTGAGCATTATCAAGTTCCTCATCCATTGATGCTTACTTTCATTACCATGATGGTATCTACAAGTCCAAGTTGATGAAGGATGTCATTTAAAAGATGAATCCCTATCCAGATCACACCAATAATTGCTCAAACTTCAAAAAAGCGCGTGAGCTAATTCGGGAATATTTTCTCACATTTTTCGATTTCTTGTAGAACACATTGCGTAGATATAATGATGAAAGAGATCCAAGATTTTTACCAATGGTGAAATCAACATTGAAGAAAGGCCAAAAAATAACTCGCTTCATCTACGACCACACTTTACTACATGCTTTGATGAAGAAATTTACCAATGGTGAGAACCTATGATCTAGAGAAACAAGACTTGCGACCAACTAAATCACACTCAAGTCCATCTCTCTGATAAAGATTTGTCAAGGTTGATTTGAGGACGATGTTCACTAGCCCTAAATGATCTTCATTCACATATGCATCAAGATCTAATGGGAAGAAGACCAAGAAGCATACTCTAAACTTGATTTTGGAATTGCACTGCAGAGATCCTCCTTATTGTAGAACCATTATGTGTGGTTTTGCAAATGGTGGATATGAAAAGATAATACACACACAAATGGTGTATTGATACTACATCTATCGGGTCAAAGAAGAAATCAAGATCTTAAAGATTTAGAACAAGTACACAAAGAAATGGAATAGTGAAATCACTGAAATGGGGCAAGACATACACCTTGCTGACAATAATTTATTTACTTATTTATAATTCTATTAAGTATTCACTTTTTATCTTAAAGTTATTCTTAATTACATCTAGGTTACTATTTGAATACAATATCCATCTCAATCATGTTGAACCCATCGCGATTAATGCTTATTTATTTTGATGGATGCCACTCTTCAACTTTCTCAGCTTAAATTTCTATCTATTCATTTTAGGATATTTTTATGCTTTATTATATATGTTTTTAATCATTTCAATGAAGTAATCTATGAAAACCATTGTTTGGAGTGTATAATGAATCATGTCTATACAATCCCATATAGTCCAGCTTGTACCATATTGTACCATGTGTCCATACTGTATTGTACTGACCACACACCAAGATCAGTAACTCACTGTATTTTATCAATACCAACCACACACGGAGGTCAGTACCGGAACAAAAATTTAATCTTGGTTTCAAAAAAAAAGATACATATGCGCATTTGAAGAACTTTAAGTATGGAAGCATAGGTTTCTACAGAAAGGCAAATGTCGAATCATGTACTTAAAGCCAAATGCGTACTTACGCAACATTCCATGGTTCTGGACCTAGAACCCTCAAGAATGTTAAGGGATTCATTGTCCCTGCTCCAACCTGATAGATCAATTCGAGAATAATCATAAGACATTGTGAGTAAAATAGGATATTGTATTTGTCAAACTTTGAATACGTGTCATATAAAAACAAGAGATGGAAGTCATACAGCAAGCAACTCATCACTAGCATGACTTCATTCACCAGTGCACTCTAAAGTAATAGGAGTATGCTTGTGGAAGCAACCACTATAGCTAAAAACTAGCAACTGCATTTGAAAAAAATGAAGCTAGCCTGAGAATGATGGCCTAAGAAAAAGATACCTCGGTATTGCTGCATTGCATTATGGCACAGCCCACAGAAGCCCAGTAGTCCTACAGTATTTGAATTTAATATGAAAATGATCAGTATTCTCTAACAACAAAAAAGGAAAGAAATATGTCTACATGGACTATTGGTTGAGGACTCAACTACCAACATCTGCAAAATATACTAAGATTACCAAGAAAATGGTATTGAACAGTGAGGAACGTTGGATTATTTTAGACTTAGATATTAGAACTTAAGCCAGTATGGGCATATTAGCATAATTGAATGTTTTCGATAGTATAGTGTTTGTTGCTAGAATCATGGAGGAGACTCGAGAATTTTAGGTTATTAAGTAATATTTAATGTTGGTCAGATTAGGCTCAACCCTGATCCTAATAAGACCCAGTAGATGGAAAACTAAGGGTGGTCATGTAAATTGCAAGAAAGGAAATTTGAGAATGTTGTTAATATAAAAAGGTACCTCAAAAACATATACAAAATAGTGCATCGCCCTTAAGAAGTCGGCAAACCTGCATGACCTCGAAAGGATTGATCAGGAATGAAGTAAAGATGTGTGGCAGGACTGTCGATTGATGCACAGGATTGTCAGAAATATATGGAACACGTGTGTGACATGGTATGGTGATTGTGGATTTGTGGTATCATTTAATTTAACCCAACTCGACCCCCCAACTCCCCACCCACACACGCACACAAGTAATAATCCATGTCGTGCTATAACAGGCGCAACAGCCAACAGCCAGCTACCAGGGTTCTTGGCACTGGAATTTAAAAACGGCATGAGACTCGCTATCATCCCGGCACTGGGATCAAAGAAGGGTTAAGAAACATGCTATTACCAAAGTACCGTGATCCAATTTCTCGAGGCATTCCCTCAGAGTGAAACCAGCAATCGTAATTAGTCAATGTATACTGAAAAATTCTTGTACTGGATCAAAAGCAGAAACATCTAGATGACGATGATCGAGAACCTGGAGACGCTGGACGGCCTGCTGGAAGGTAAGAACGGAAGTAGTGCTGATGGCTTCCGGGGGCTCTGGTTGGGGAGGGGGAGCGGCGGAGGAGACCATGGCGGCCGAGACGCGACTTCCTGTGCGAGATGGGAGTAATCGGCGGCGGGGAAAGAACTTGCGGGAACGCTCGAGGCATCGCGCTGGCGTCCATGTGCGGCGGGGAGGGAAGCGAGCTCCGCCGATGAGTGGCGGGGCTGAGAAGAAAGGGAGAGCGAGAGGCGCCATGGGAAGTGGAAGGCGAGCGGGAAAAAGGATAGAGCCGAGAGAAGGAGAAGGAGGGGGAGAGATTTGGAGATAACCCACGTGCGCGCACTCTATACTTGGAGGTTGGAAGGAGAAGCCGGGCTAGCACGAGTCCACCACGGCATGCAAAGCCCATTTAGACATTTAGTCATATACATCTAAGAAAAATAATATTATTTTCAAAGAAAATAATTAATTTTATTATCTTTAATTTTGCAGAGGAAAGTGAATTTAAAAGTATTTTCTAATCAAGAGGATAAAATCCTAATTACAGAATATTGAGTCATATTTTATTTTTTACTTTTTAGGAAAATCTGGAGGAAAAAGTTGACCGGCATATTTTTATTATATTTATATAATAGGTAAATTATCTTAGTGCTTACTTTACTATTATTATACTCCCTCCTCCTTTATTTTTGAAAATAATATTATTTTTTTATCAAATTTTCTTTGTTATTTTAATAAATCTCATGACGTTGATTTTTTTATATTGCAATCAAATATAATTTTAATGGTAAATTAATAAAATGATTATAATCCAATATGATACTAAAAAAATTATTTTTTTCATCAAAGATGTTTGATTAGAAATATAAAACAATTCACATAATATTTGATTTATTATTAAAATAAATAAAGAGTTTTGATGACTCATAATTGAGGGGTCTCATTGTTATTTTCAAAAATAGATGGGTGAGGCTCCTATAATAAAGGTAAATTATATGAGCATGTTTATTTCATATGATAAGGGGATATGATAAAGAATTGATTAATATTCATTATTTGCTTAGTGCATGAATTAGAAAAAATTATAAATAAAATAATAAAAATTTAATATTACATTGGATGTACACTAAATTTAAAAAATTTATATACAATCATTCCTCATTTATTATCTAGTCCAATCTTATCCAATGAAGCAAACATTTCATATGGGTAGGAAGCGTGATTTATCTTATATAATTATGTGGATATATTTGCAAATATGTTGGGATTTTTAAAATTGAGAATGAATCTTATGCTTCACCAGCAATTTGGTTCGAAGGTCAGTAAAATGTTTGGTTGTTCAAATATTTGAGAAGTTTGAATTGAGGATTCAAACTCAAGTAGTTTGAATAATTATTTGAGTAGAGCTCGAGTTTAAGCTTTGAGTTTGTCAAAGCTCAACCCTAGGTGCACTGCTTGAACTTAACTTGACTCAACAACACCTATAGGTGAGCCTGTTTGGTGAGCAAAATCAATTTTATTTTTATTATTTTAGTTTCAGCGAAACCAAAATAGCTCACGAAAACGTGTTTGGTTCTACGTTTTCATGAAACCAAATCAAAATCAAAATAAAAATAAAATCAGTTTTCTTAATAAAACTTAAAACACCAGAATGTTAAACGCTGTTTGGTTACCCAAAATGGGCGCATTTTGGGTCTTGGTTTTCTGTTGAAAACGAAAACGCGCCCAAAAACGCATTTGATTGCGTTAAATAGCAAAAAATGGGCAGATGTTATTGCCAGAACGCATTTTCTTCAAAACACCTTTTGTACATGATTTAGAAAATACTGATTCAGTATTTTATGTGTTTTCATCAAAAACTAAAAATGGGCGGAGTGGCAAACTTGTGATTATCTCGAAAACAAACCATTTTCGGGTATTCGAACAAAACCCGTGACCCGAGTCGGCACACCTCTCATGCGAATACAAACCCTAGCGCAGACCCCCTTCGCGGCGACAACTTTTCGCCCAGCCCTAGCAGCCCCCCTCTTATGAGATTTTTGTCATCTCAAAGATCAGATATGTTCCCGAGAGATCTCCATTGGCGCGATCGGCAGCAAACTTCGTCCAATGTAACCTCAAAACCCACATTTCTTCTTCCTTTTTGCCGCCTATGAGTAGATCTGAGGGTTTCTTTCGGATTTTAGGATTTGTTCCTCGTTGTGATCTACTTCTCTTTCGGTAAAATCCGGGCAGGTAATATCGAAACTGGCCTTTCTTCTTCCCTTCTCGTTCTGTAGGAATAGATCTATATAGGGCTTCGGTTTACAAGATTTCATCGTGTGTTGTATTGTTTTTTTTATCTAGGGTTTAGGTTGTCTGTGTTGATTTTTGTCTAGGGTTTGTATGATATTGTTTTGTAAATAGATCGGGTTTATGGTTATGTGTGATCTATGATTTGTTTTGTAACATGATTTTATTTTGTTAGCATGATATTGTTCTGTACAGATCTAGGGTTTACAGATTTATGTTCATTTTGTTCTTGTGTTATTCTTTTTTGTTCTTGGATTTACATATCTAGGGTTTACATATCTGAATGTTGTGTTTGATTAATTTCATTTTACGGTATATGTGTGTCATGTTCTTGCAAATTTGATATGATATCTGCATGCTTACACCTCAATTTGATATGATATATGTATTTTATAATTTCATATATCATATATTTTTTACTTATATTTTTTTATTGAATCATCATGATATATCAGTCCTGCATGATTGAAATAGATGAGCACATCATGATATAGTATGGTAATAAATATCAGGAGCACTATTTCAAATAGTTTAGATCAGTTTAGTTGATATCCTTAGCTAAAGGATCTCTTTCCCTTTTCTTCTCTTCCTTTGTCTAGAGAAGGGAAAAATAATCCATGAAGGTGATCATTAAGGTGATCATCATAGTGCTTGAGGCATGATCAGTTGTCTAGTTAGCATTTTATTGTTGTCTGGTAACACATGTTTTCAGTGGCTTTATATTCCAATTATTGTTCAGTGGAGCACTAAAGAATGCAATAAGGTCGTTGGTAGGTTCAATTCAAGTGGATCAGTTCATATTTTTGGAATGATTTTAATACTCTACTGTCAAAATGTTTTCATTTCTTTGAAGTTTCTTTGATGGATTTAAAAGATAAAATAGAATGCAAGAAGGTTGTTGGTAGGTTCAATTCAAGTGGACCGGCCAGTTCATATTTTTTGCATGATTTTTATACTATACTGTCAAAAGGTTTTCATTTCTTTGAAGTTTCTTTGATGGATTTAAAAGATAAAATAGAATGCAAGAAGATTGTTGGTAGGTTCAATTCAAGTGGATTAGTTCATATTTTTGGAATGATTTTAATACTCTACTGTCAAAAGGTTTTCATTTTTTTGAAGTTTTTTTGATGGATTTAAAAGATAAAATAGAATGCAAGAAGGTTGTTAGTAGGTCCAATTCAAGTAGACTAGTTCATATTTTTGGAATGATTTTTATACTCTACTGTCAAAAGGTTTTCATTTCTTTGAAATTTCTTTGATAGATTTAAAAGACAAGATAGAATGCAAGAAGGTTGTTGGTAGGTTCAATTCAAATGGACCGGTTCATATTTTTTGCATGATTTTTATACTATACTGTCAAAAGGTTTCATTTCTTTGAAGTTTTTTGATGAATTTAAAATATAAAATAGAATGCAAGAAGGTTGTTGGTATGTTCAATTCAAGTGGACCAGTTCTGTGGTTTCGAAGTTGTCGGTTTCAATATTAAAATACAGTGGCAAAAATGTTATTATTAATATATTTTTTAAAAATCAATTAATTTACAAATAAATCAAACTATATCTAATTTATAAAAATTAAAATAGAAATCATCATTTTCAACTCAATTTGTTATTTTAAATTGATAAATTAATTAAATCAATTTATATCTAATTGACTCAAACTTAGTTTTTAAAATAACTCAATTTTATTAAAGAGATTTATTTATAATTTAACCAAAACTAAATTATCTTAGTTATTTGTAGTCTAAATTATAGTGTTGAATAATGACTTATCTTACTTTTATCAATATGCGACTTTCTTCTACAATCATATTAAGTTTTATGTACTATATTATATGAATTAATTTACTATTTAATCAAAATGAGATCAAAGTTGTTTAATGAAAATTAATATTATTTTCTATAATCAAATAAGTATTCACAGTTTCAAAATCAAGTAAAACTGATATTGTTTTCGTTAACCAAACATGTTTTCATAAAACTAAAAACTAGAGACCGAAATTAAATTTTCGAAACTAAGTTTTCATTTTTACTAAAACCAAACTAGAAAATAGCTTTCGCTAACCAAACGACACCTTAAGTTTGTTGAATCTCAACTTTAAGATATTTTGACACAAGAACAAATTTTTTGACTGGTTGATTGTTCACAAACTCTCTCTCGAGCCCTTGCATTTATTAATTGGAGTATCTTATGATTATAGGAGAGTAGCTTGCAAATTAATTGTGTGCTTACTCTTTCGTGCCGGATGGAATCATGGGAAGACTAGAGTAGGGGCGGCAATTGAAACTGGTTAATCGAACCGTAAAGTTCGATTTCGGATAATAGATTTGTGATTTGGTTTCAACTTCGGATAGTAAAATTCAAAAACCGATTAAAAAAATGTTCGGTTTCGATTATCGTATCGCGGATAATCGAACTAAAACTGAATATATGTTTCAATTTTAGTTACCGATTATTTGTGGTTAATTGGTAACTGAAATCGAAAATATTTAATTATTATATATATTACTAATTATATATATATATATATATATATATATTAAATTTATTAACTGGTTACTCATTTACTAACCAGTTAGTAAACAGGTAATCAGTTAGTATTTGAACTGAATTTATCGATTTTGGTTATCCGACGGATAATCGATAATGAATCGATTTTGATTTCGAATACTAGTTTTTGAAACTGAACGATTTCGATTAGCAGGTTTAGAAATTGGTTTTGGTTAACCACCAAAAGTATGTGTGGTTAACCGAACCATTGTCATCCATAGACTCGAGGTAGTAAGTGTATTTATAGTAAATTTATATTTTTGTTAGGCAAATCCTTAGACACGTACTTCGCCAAGATTGAACTGAGTTTTATACAAGCATGAATATGTCAAAGTTTGAGCCTAAGGTTTATGCAAACCTAAATATGTCGAGCTCAAGCAGCTCTGTATACAAGCTTGAAAAGTCGGGCTTAATATCATCTAAATTTTGCGAGCTTGAGCTCGATTTGTACCCAAAAGCATGCAAGTCCGTCTCATAAATTTATGGGTATAAATTGGATAAATTTTTTTCCATCACATGAGATATCGATGCAATGATTAGATATTGTGTTTGAATTGAGAAACTTTTTCCTATCTATCAAAATAAATTATCCCACTTGATAGGATTTAGGTAAAACAATTAGGCATGATAATGGATGTGATAAGATTTAAGATGGATAAGGGTGAGATAGAAATCCAATAAGATTTTTGAAATCCTATCATATGTTTATTTTGATATAGGATAAAAAAGCAAATATAATATATGAAATTCATATTTTGTGGATTTGTGTCTTAAACCCATCCTCTTCCAAGTTTTCTAAATTAGACCAGCGATGGATTTTGGCCAAAATAAATCCACCCAATTTTCGACGAGATGCTTATCTATTATTGCAGCAAACAGTGAAAATTCAATCCATCTCCTTACTTCGGCAAAGCAAATGAGGCTTTAATCTCACCAAATAGATTGGATGCCAAATGTTCTAATGGGACACTAAACTGAAATAACTTGTATGTCATTGATAAAAAAACACTACCATAATCAAATCACTATTCTCACCTTCAATATGCCAACTTGCATTTTTCTCTAGTCCTAAACTATATAATAATATGTAGTATAAAATAATACACACAAATTTATATTAAAATATTAGTTTTTAGAAATATAATTTAATATATAATAATACTAATATTTCTAAAGTCCAACATTGCTTAAGGATATGATCAAGATAGTCTTAAAAATAGTTTGGACAGTACTCCCCCTTGAGCTAGCTTTTGGGATAAAATTAGACCCACTAATTTCGTAAATATGGTATGAAAGTATATTTTGTGGTTGATATTGTGATACTCGCAAATGTCCAGTCATGCAAACTCTATGCTCAAGATGTCTAATTTTGGGTGTAAGGGGTGTGTTAAAGTCTTACATTGTTTAAGGATATGGTCAAGATAGTCTTTAAAATAATTTGGACGGTCATTCCTCATCGAGCTAGCTTTTTTTGTGGAGTTTGGTCTACTAATTTCTCAATAAATATTGACATATTATATTAATTTTACAATACTAATTCATATTCATATAATTAATTGTATTAGGGATGACAACGATTCAGTTAACCGTACTTTTGGGGGTTAACCGAAACCGAAATCGATTTCCAAACCCGCTAACCGAAACCGAAATTGAAACCGGTCGGTTTCAAAAGCCTATATCCGAAAACGAAACCGGCTAATCGGTTATCCGCGGATAATCAAAATCGAATTTTTCGGTTCGCATAGAACCGGTTAACCGTTTATTAATCGGTTAATCGGTAGTAAACGGATAACTGATTCAAAGATTAATAACAAAATCGATTTCAGATACCGGTTAATCGTAAAAAATCTGTAGTAAATGAATAATCAGTTCAAAGATTAATTACAAAACCAGTTTCGGATACCGGTTAACCGCAAAAAACCGATAACCGAAACCGAATATATAACCGATTTCAATTACCGGTTAACCACGACCCAATAACCGAAATCGAACCGATTTTAAATGATTTTTGGTTTTTACTATCCGAAGCCGAACCGCAAATCCACTATCCAAAACTGGATTTTACGGTTCAGTTAACCGATTAACCGCGGTTAATCGATTTGAATTGTCATCCCTAAATTGTATAGCTGCTGTGGTGATTATATATAGATTATCATCATTAATTTTCCTATCGGTAGCTAAGCATGGACTTTATTATTTTTATATCATACCATAATGAAATAATATAAGATAACTCATAGTGGAATAAATTATCCTTAATGGCGAGATCTTTATATGTTATGGATTTATTGGTGTAAATATGGAAATAAACATATACATGCTTGCAAGCTTATGAGTCGAACCCTTTGAAAAGTTGAGCTAGAGCTCAATAATAGCTTGGACTAACTCAAGCTTGACTTGAGCAGATATTCTTTTGCTTGCGAGTGACTTGGCTCATTTACAATGTACGTATTGCTCGTTGACAATCAATATCTCATTTTTATCATAATGCCTAGCCCCTTAACGTTGTGTGAGTGCTAAATGATGTAGTTAGGCTTTGGTGGCTACCCCTTGAACTCATCATTAGTGGGGGTGGCAGCTCATGGTAGCGAAAAAGTGGGGATAACTTATAGCGGGATAAATTATCCTTAATACATACAAGATATTTATAAGTTATGGATTTATTGGTGTAAATATTAAAATAAACATACATGCTTGCAAGCTTATGAGCCGAACCCTTTGAAAAGTTGAGCTTGAGCTCAATAGTAGCTTGGATTAACTCAAGCTTGACTTGAGCAAAGATTCTTTTACTTACAAGTGAATTGGCTCATTTGGAAGGTACACAATGCTGGATGACAATATCTCATTTTTATCATAATACCTAGTCCCTTAACGTTGTGTGAGTGCTCAATGGTGTGGTTGAGGCTTTGGTGCCTACCCCTTGAACTCGTCATTAGTTGGGGGGAGCTCATGATAGCGAAGAAGTGGAGTGGATGATGTTCATCTCCCTCAACTCATAAATGACGCTAATTCACTTGCAAGTGAAAAAAAGTGGGGTGGACGATGTTCCCCTCCTTATGCCTCCTCCCATTCGGATTCAGACTGTTAGCATTTTCAATTCTCCTAATTTGAGGGAAATTATTTTCCCATCTCATTTTCCTACTATAATATTCTCTTACTTATTAGTAAAATATATCTTGTGGTAACGTGGATATATTATCATTACAATATTAGCAAACAAAGTAATAAACACAACCCAAAGATTTGTTTAGATAACATCAAGTTTTGTGGGAAGTATAATTTATCAAGAAGTTGAAATGAAGTATAATTTATCAAGAAGTATAAATTTCATTTATTGTTTGGTTCACATGAAGTAGCTAATGATAAAAGTTTTACTTCCAAACAAAACATAAAGAGTAGTTACTTTAAGGGTCTATCTGGATACGATTCATTAAGGGGAAGAGAATGTAGGGGAGGGGAAATGATGGTAAAAATTAACTTTGTTTAGATATAGTTTAATAAGGAAAAGGGAAGAAAAGGAAAGAGAAAATTTAACCTTATTTGGATGTACCTTATAAGGGGAAAGAAGGGAAATGATAATTTTTTTATTTAATAAATAATTATATCTTTTTTATTTATGTGCTATATATGATGCTTCAAGGCAAGATTGAAATTGATCGTAGAAGAGTGACCCCAACCAATAGAGATGGAAAAATGCCACTAGGGTTTAATAAATATATTGTAAAATTATAAAAATAATAAGGGTAATTTTGTAAATTCAATTTAGATGATTTTTTAAAATTTGTATGCACATCCATTCAATCCAAAATCGGAGTTGAAAGAAAATTGAGATTTGAAGGGGAACCAAGATAAATAATTTCTCTCCATTCTCTTTCCCCTCCATTAAAATCTCAAAACCAAACAAGAAAAATTTTTCTCTTCTCTTCCCTTCCCCTCCTTTAAACTCAACCCAAACAAGCCCTAACCCTCCAAGGAAGTTCAACTTAATAATTTATGAGCAATTATCCAAAACTATAATTTGAATATAGGATTTTTCTAGATGCATAATATGGATATCAATTTTTCTCGGATTCATAACTAAATAACAAAAGTTTCGAATTTGCCCTCAATTTCAAAACATGGTTCCCTCTTTTACTAATTAAAGATTTGTCTAAAAGTCTTTAAGTGACTCAAAATAAAATATTATTATTATTATTCATAATATATATTTTTCTAGTAATTCATATTAATATTATAGTAGATAAAAATTTATTTTAGTGGCTCATAATATTATTATTTTATTTTTAAAATATTTTTAATTTTTTTTTAAATGCTTAAATTATATACTTGTTAAGTAACCTACAATGTGAATTAGTTTTTTTAACAATCATTATAATATTTCTTTTAGTATTTAAAAGTTTTTTAGTAGATAATTTTTTTTTAGTGCAAAAGTTTTTAAGTGCATAAATTCATAAAATAATATTATTATTAGTCACTAAAATAAATTTTTATCTACTATAATATTAATATATATTTTTGAAAAAAAGTTATGAATAATAAAAAAATATTTTATTTTGAGTCACTTAGAGATTTTTTAAAAAGTCTTTAATTAGTAAAAAGAGAACCATATTTTAAAATAGAGGATGAATCCGAAACTTTGATCATTTAGTTATGATTTCAAAAAAATCGGGATCCATATTATGGATCTGGGAAAATCCCATATCCAAATTATGATTATGGGTAATTGCTCATAATTTGGACATGAGATTTTCCCATATTCATAATATGGATCCCAATTTTTTCGAATCAATAACTAAAGGTAATTGCTCATAATTTATAATGTATAAAAGTACAAAATTACCTTATTTCTTTAATTATTTTTAGGATAAATTATACTGACATTCTTTGAAATTCAATGAAATTACAATGACCTCCTCTCTATTTGTCCAGGTGACACTCATCTCCCTTGTAACTAACAGTGTTAAACTGAGTTTGTTAATAATGTGATTTCACCATTATGTCCCATGTTGAAAAATTATTAAAAGACATGCATAAAATAATCAAATAGATATTTTTAAAAATAAAAATTGAGATAAATTATTTTATTATTTAATATTCTTCACTAAATTAGTGTTAGTTGAATGTAAAAATTAAAATATTAAGCATGGGTGAAAATATAAGAAAATGAGAATTAAATGACATAAAAATATTTTTATCATTTAAAATAAGTAAAAAATGCAAATATTTCAAGAATATCATTAGTAAGCATGTCGAGTGCACATGACACACACTCTACTAATATTATGTTTGCTTCATTAGATATGATATGATATGATTTGATAATAAATGAGGGTGAATTGGATATAAATTTTTTAAATCCGGTATACACCGGATATAATATCAATTTTATACTCATTTTCTTTTAATCCATGCACTAAACAAACAATGAATATTAATCATCTCCTATCATATCATTTCTTACCCTATAAAGCAAACATGCACTAATAGTTTTCGTTAGTAGAGAATGTCTGTGTAATCTTTTATAAAATTGAGAGAGGTCATATGACAAAGTTACAAATAAAGATGAGGTCAATGTAATTTCATTTAAACCCGGAGAGATCAGTGTTATCATTATTTTTAGGGATAAAGGTTATATTTGCCTCTAAAGTATTCGAAAAGGTACAAATTTATCATTAAACTTTTTTTTTTTTTTTAAAATGCCCTCGCCGTCTAAATTTTGGGCCAAAAATGCCGTTGCTTGTAACGGTTCGATGAGTCAGCAAACGATTGCTTATGTGGCAAGAATAGGGGTCATATTTGCCCCTACAATATTCGAAAAGGTATAAATTTGCCCTTAAACTTTTTTTTTGAAAAATACCATCGTCGTCCAAATTTTGGGCAAAAAATATCATTGCTTGTAACGATTTGATAAGTCAGCAAATGATTGCTTACGTGACAAGGATAAGGGTCATTTTTGCTCCTAAAGTATTTGAAAATGTATAAATTTGCCCTTAATTTTTTTTTAAAAAAATACCATCGTCGTCCAAAATTTGAGCCATATTTACCCCTAAAGTATTCGAAAAGGTACAAATTTGCTATTAAATTTTTTATTTTTTGAAAAATATCATCGTCGTCCAAATTTTGGGCCAAAAATTCCTCGCGCCCTTGAGGGAAGAGGTATAAATATTAAAACCCCAATCGTCAAAAGACCAAAGTGCCCATTAATTTAAGTTGAGTCTAAAATAAGTCATAACTAAACCAATACAAGTCTGATTCGAGTTCCATTTGAACCTCCAGATTCGTCTCGAACCAAGCAACCAATCTAAGGACTAATTAAACTTAGATGAATTAATTTTCTCTCACGCAAAGACCAATCTTCAATTCAAGCTATCCGGCGTTTCATTTGGTCCATCCTAACGTGCGATTAAATTATCCCGCTGAAATAATTAAATAAATATTTTAAATTTTTTCGAGCATTACAAAGAAGTGGTGTGACGTATTTTTTTAGCATCCCTTAACCGACTAATTTTTTCAGCCGACTAGGCTACCTTATTTTTTTCTTCTTATTTTTCTTATCTTTTTAGCTCGTTCAATTTGACGCGTATTTTAATGACTTGTAACTAAAAGCTAAGATATATACGAACTCTAAATGTCGCCCTTAATTAATTTATGTTGTGAATATATTGGGTATCAAATGTTGACAGCTTAAAATCTAGTGTGATTTGATAATATGACTTATTTTATTTGCCACATAAGTAATTATTTGCTGACTTGTCAAACCGTTATAAACAGTGATATTTTTAACTCAAAATTTGGACGGTGATGATATTTTTCAAAAAATAAAAAGTTTAAGGACAAATTTGTATATTTTCGAATACTTTAAAGACAAATTTGTATATTTTCGAATACTTTAGAGACAAATATGATCATTATCATTATCACATAAGTAATCGTTTGCTGACTTATCAAACCGTTATATGTAGTGGTATTTTTGATCCAAAATTTAGACGGCGAGGATAATTTTTTTTTAAAAAATAAATTTAAGAGCAAATTTATATTTTTTTGAATATTTTAGCGATAACTATGATCTTTATACCTTATTTTTATATTTGCGACGCTGTGAATTATACCAAACTAGGCTATTGATATGAAGCGTTTTTTTTGTCTTATATATGTCTCGCTTGGTTGTCGCAACGAGGGCTAGTGAAAGTGGATGGAATCGCGCGCTCTTCCATCGATCTCCTCTGCCGGTCTTCCTCCAACTTCTCGGCCGAAAAAGGGTTCGCCCGAGCGGAGCCCGTGTGTCGTCCTGTCTTGCCGGAATAGAGGGCGGGCGGCTCTTCGATGTCGCCAATGGGGCTCGCTGCAGCGACGGGATGATGGTTCGGCGGCATTTGGTTGCCATGACGAGAAGCTGGTTGAGAAGAAGCAGGAATGGATCCACTTCGTTGGTATTGGAGGCACCGGCTTGTCGGCACTTGCAATGCTTGCTCTCAAACAGGTTATAGTATCTATCGACTTTTTCTTGATGCGACTTTTATCCTTTCTTCCTCTTGCTTGCGTTGCTTGACGATGGTAGAAGTTTTTATGGCTACTATAGGTCCTGCCTACTGTAGTAGTCGCTCGAATCATTTTCTTCATCTGATACTTGTTGTGTTCAAATCTCTTCTTGTATTTGGTTCGAGAGGATGGCTGATATGCGAGTGTCAAAATGGAGAGGAGTTTTCAAAGGAGGTTTAGATGTGCACATGGTATTGCCAAAAATTAATAAAAGATCCCCCAAAAGAAAAGATAAAAGATAAGATTCATTTAGTATTAAGTTAGCCATCTTACCAAGATAAATTAAGCCTTCTATTGTAAGGTTGTTTTAGTGCGTCTGAGGCTGACTTGTAAATGCTTCATCTAGTCAAGGACCAATTAGTTCAATAATGGTAAGATGGGCAGCAAAGGTTTTTTTAAAAAAACTTGGTTATGGCCCTAGCATTATTGATTCGCATTATTTAGTATAACTAATGGTGACAAAACGCACAGTAGCATACATTCTCTTGACAACAAATCTACTTCAATATCTTCTTTTGGGTCTCTATTATGTAACAAACAGATCAATGCATTATTTATAGCGCACACAGTAGTTGATACACTTCTACTTCATGTTCTCATAACTTGGATAGAATTGTTAAATTTGGTTGGGCAGCAAAAATTTCCCAAAAGCTTAAGTTGTTAGGAATAAACCCATCACATGCATTTATATTCTTAACACTCTCATGCATGAATGGGTAAATTGGACTAGACTTGCCCGTTTTGGATTAGGTTAAATATCCGCATGCATGAATAGGGGTATGTTTGTTTTGTGAGTGAAAAATAAGTGGGATTAGGATATAGATGGGAATTGGGTAGGATATTTATTCTCCCATAAAAGACTGGATATAAAAAATCCAACGGAACCCTTCATCTCCTCTTCTCCTCTCCAGTGCATTGCCCACCTTGACTTGCCTACTTCTCCTCTGCGGGCTGGTGATGATAGATTGGGCAGCAGTGTTGCAGCAACACGAGCGACCGAGGGGATCTCCAAATCCCTACTCCCTCGGGGTTTGTTATATCCGGTTTCAGTAAGATCGTTTGTAATCCGAATATGAGACAAACGTCAAGTTAGAATCTTTGTTGAAATCCTATCTGCCCATTTCTGTGCAAACAAATGCACCCCTGGCAGAATTCGAATGCAGGACCTTCGCTCTAACTCTATGTAAAATTTGATTTGACGACCACTTTTTGCTAAATCTTAAGCTGTTAGTAATAACTAATAAGCACATTCTATTCATTTATATTCTTAACAAGAATGAAAATAATTCTTTATGCCATGTTGATGCTCGTCTACCACTTAACCCCTAAGATGTGGAATTTCTTTCTTCATCATAAATTGAATATTCTGACACACACACCGAGTTCTCATTTTCTGTACTTCAACCAGGGTTTTGAGGTAAGTGGTTCAGACATAACATGGAATTGCTATATGGATAATTTGCATAAAGCTGGGGCAAGACTTTTTATTGGGCACTCCGTATCAAATATTCATAAGAAAACTGGATTTGATCTGCCTAATGCACTTGTTATTTCAAGTGCTATTCCTGCAGACAATGAGGAGATTGCACATGCAATGTCAATTGGAGTTCCAATGTAGGTATATTATTTTGCAATCCAGCACCACACAGTATAAGTAATTGATTTTTGTTGGGAATAATTTGTGTTATCAATTAGGTTCTCTTATAAAGTGACTTGATTCTATATTTTCGATGTACAATTTAGATTTTTATGTGCTCTGTGCTTCTTTTTGACCATTAAGTGGATCCTATAAAGTACAATTAACATTGTTCCTCTTTATCCAGCAGCTCTGCAGCTGGAACATGTTTCTGGGTGGGCATGATACATGTCAAGGACATTTTATCTTCTGTTTTATGTTGATTCGACTGGATAAAGGATAGAACTGCTTCATAGGTCATTGAGGATGTAAATATGATACTTGATCTAGAATTCTAAATCTATTATGATGTAGTTTAGAACCAAAGAGGAACTTTGATCGTAGACTAATGAGGAAGAGGAAATTTAACTAGTGATAAATGATTGAGAAGAGTTCCATGTATTAGTACTACATAGTACATACTTCCTTTTCCCATGTAGTTCTTCACTTCTTCCTCCACTTTTATCTCACTTCCTTCCCTCCCATGACCTTGGCATCATGCCTTTTGGCTTGAAAGCAAACTGTTCTTGTTGAAGTTGGTACACTTGTCAACTAGCATGGTGCCAACACCTAAGAAGGAATTCCTTGCTTTTGCTTGCATTTGACACTTGATATAATTAGGACCTTACGTAATTTTAACACCTAGCCCTAATATTATAGATGCCATTTTGCCTCGTAATTTGTTCATAACCATTTATTTTTGTCAAATTTTGGAATTTAAGATATATTACTTGAACTGAAGTATGCAATTATTAGTCCCCTGTTCCATCTTTTCTGTCGTTACTATAACTAACTAATTTCCCTCTTTAGATTTAAGCGGGCTCTTTGGTTGAAAAAAATCACCGAGAAATACAATCTTATTGCTATTAGCGGAACCCATGGTAACCAATTCCTAAACCCTAATTTCTTACTTGATATTTGTTTTTATATCATCCTAACTGTTGCCTTGTAGTAATTGCACATATTTGTTACACTGTGAATCATAGTTTAAAATCTCGCCCGGTACGGTACGGTAAGTCCGGTATTTATCGATTTTTTAGGTTTCCGGTATACGATATACTCGGTATTTGAAAAAATCGGATATATTGGGTATACTGGGCGGTATATGGCGGTATTTTGTCATATACTGCCCGGTATGAGGCGATATGAGGCCTTAGTACTGTTGGGCCAGCCAACGGCGCTGAGGCCACTTGTTTCGGGTTCATACCGCCCGGTTTGGGCAGTATATATCAAATACCGCCCAAACCGGGCGGTGTTATATGCATACCGGGCGGTATACCGCCCGATATGGAGATTTGGAGTTATTTCTAAAAAAACCCGCCGGTATGCAATTTTCGTACCGGACTGTATCGGTGTGTCGGTGCGGTACGGTACTGGTACCGGCCAGTGACTGAAATCGGTACCGGTACCGGTACCGAGATTTTAAACCATGCTGTGAATAGACTGTTTGATGGTGACTTAGGTCTCAGTTTTGGTTTTACATTCCATTTGCATTCTTTTGAGATGTTGCCACAGCAAAGGCATACTAGCCCCTGGTAAATTGGATTATATGAAATATGCTTCAAGGGAAAATAGAAACAGAACATATGTTACACTTACCTCCCACTGGTGGATTGAGAACGACAGACGACTAACTTGTGGTGTCTTGTATTTTTCTTCAATAAAAAAACTCAGTCATCTTGAAGAGAAAACCTTTTTTACTTATCTGATTAGTTTTATAATCAGCTATAGGAGTTCTTGTATTATGTCCTTCACTTGGTAAATGCAGGAACCTTTTTGACAAATCTGTTTATGATCTTGTTTCTTTTTCCAACTAGGTCTAGGGAAAAAAAAGGAAATGATTGAAGATAATAAATGTTTCTAAAAATTTATTAAAGTTTACTTATTAAAGTTTCTAAAAGTTTTACTAGCACTTTTAAATATCATTTTTGAGGTCTTGATGCTTCGTTGGACTAGAATGGTGCCAGTACACTGGGCATTATAACCATCAATAAAATAATAAAAAATATTAATAACCGGTGCTAGATTGGTCCATATCCTTTGGACTGGTTGGTACTTGGTATGACCTACAATTGTTCAATACCTCAAACCATGCGACTTATTGTTTCTAGGACTAGTAGTTAGCATTTTCTCCACTTGTTTTATGGTTTTCTGTTATATTTGTATTTGGTCTCTACAAAACATTTAAAAGTTTTTGGGAAAAATTAAAAGTTGTGATAGATTTGAGAAAATCATTAAAAGTGGGGATATTTTTTGTAATTAACCCTTTTTTTAATCACACAATAAAAATTCCATCAATAATTTGTTCCTTGTTGAAACTACAATTTGTAACTTAGAAAAAATACATAATCTAAATATAAAAATTATAGTATAATTAATAATAACATATATCTACATTTTAAAATTTGGTGTATATATGCAAATGTTAAATTTAAAAGGACATGAAAATAAAGTTTAGTGGGGTATATAATATTTTTAAGAGGGTAATAATGGCAAGTTGTAGTTTTTTGTTATCATGTGAAGTTGTGAACATCAATTTAACAAAAGTTAATTTTGGTGGCATGTGACTATATGTGTGCTAAACTAAAGTTTAGAGGGGTAAGCATGGTTTAAAATCTCGGTTTCGGTACCGGTTTCGGTACCTGGCCGAAACCCGTACCGTACCGTATTGTACCGTATCGACACTCGGTACGGTCCGGTACGGAAAACACCATACCATTTTTTTTCCTTCCAGAAATAGCTCCAAATCTTCGATAACAACATAATTGATAAAAAATGCTTAAAATCAATATTTAAATGTCAATTACATGAATATAATATTTAAAATACGGACGAATGACGTCCGTCATAGCCATACGGGCCATACATATCTTGGCCTTCGGGACATACACGACTAAGGTCAACACCGTAGGTCTCTAATGCCCATATTTGGAAATTTTCCCATGGTACAATGCCTCGGTATCCATTATACCACATTGACATTAGCGTTTCTTTGTTGGGACTCTAAGAACTAGACCCTGTATCATCAGTTGAGTAGGTACTGGATACAGAGTAGGTGGATTCAGAAATCTCTTGCAAACTACTCATCATATCGTGATGGTAATCTTGCAAAGCTGTCGGCATGGTTTAAAATCTCGGTACCGGTACCGGTATGAAAATGCATACCGGCCGGTTTTTTTTTTTTTCGTGACATACCGCCCGGTATCGCCCATACCGGGCGGTATATGGCATCATACCGCCATATACCGCCCGGTATACACAATATATCCGGTTTTTTCAAATACCGGGTATATCGTATATCGGAAACCTAAAAAACCGGTAAATACCGGACTTACCATACCGTACCGACCGAGATTTTAAACCTTAGCTGTCGGTCCACCTCCTCGATGCATGCCTCTCTTCTTGTACACGTGAGTTGTTTGTCCGATTCTAGCACCATGGTCATCATCTTGGGTGGCGTGATCGAAGTATTGTTCATTTGTCCATAGATCATCAAGTGGCAGTGTTGATGGCACGGCGGTGTCTTCTGCACCAGCTCCATCATCATCATCATCCCCTCCGTCTTCTGTGCTGCTACTGCTATGAACGGAGGGCTCGTCTTCTTCGTCCTTTGCAATCGCATCTAAAGGATCAATTGGTCGTTTATTTTTGGCTTTGCCTTTTGCCTTTGAAGATGTTGCCTTCTTTTTTCCCTTTGATTGGGAAGATGGAGAGTCCGATTTCGATCGGCGTATTGCTTGTCGAATTCGTTGAGAGTCCAAGGGAGTAATGGCCATGTCTTCTGGTTGGCTCTCAGACCCAAGTGCATCAGATATAATTGGTGAAGGCCGGTCGCCTGGTTCATCAAGAAGAGGTTGGTCGCTCTCCATTGCACTCCAATCAATTATCGGGTCCGCATTGCCTTGGACGAACTCGACATTAAATGGATTTACATGTTGAATATCTTCGTTTTCTAATGTCTGCATTCGAAGCCGCATGTTGTAATGAACGTATACTAGCTTCTCTAATCGGGCATATGAAAGCTGGTTGCGCGGCTTGGTATGAATCAAGGAGAAGGTCGATCAATTTCTCTCGCATCCACTTGATGATGTGGTTTGCGAGAGGATACATGTTGCAATCTTCCGAAGAGTTGGAGCTTCGATTCCAAATTGCAACCACCATTCAACTGCAATAGATTTAAAATTGATATTAGTAACGACTAACGAGATTACCAATTTTATCATTAATAAATAAAATGAAAAAAAATTATATCTACCTGGATCCATAGAATCTCGGCACGATATTGCAAATGGATCTCCGAAAGTGCCACTTGAATCTCGGAAATATTTTGATTCATTTAGAGCTTGTGCCGCTTCATTGATTGATGTCGTCATTCGTTGTATGACCTTGCGAAACGGATATAACAAACTATCCGTCGTTCCAAGATCATATCGATACTGGTATGCGGGATTTAAATAATACGCTACAAAAAATTATAAATCTAATAAGTAATTTAGCATAATGAATTAAAATTAAATAAATTTCAGAAAATTAAATAAAAAATTACCCGCGATGTGTATGTCACGACCCATTTGATCCTTCCACCTCTGGGAGATAATGTCGATGAAGGGTTTATACTTGGTTGAAGAAATCATAACCCTCTTGATTTCTTCTTATGCTTGGTGGATGTAGTGGTAGATATGACCCATTTGAGGCGTCTTTCCCATATCCACTTGTCGTACAACCTTGTACAATGGTTCTACGGCGATGACTATCTCCGCAACGCTATCCCAGAAGCGCGTGTTGAGGATGTACTTCTCGGTTTGCTTTCCATTATTAGTTCGGGCATATCTTGATGTAGACCATTCATTACTTGTAAACATTGATCGAAGGCCCGCCTTACGTTGTTGGAGCGACCTTAATGGGATGAAATTGGTTGCAAAACGAGTCTCTTCCGGTCGAAGAATTTCACCTAAAATATGGAATTATTATTAACAACTATCACCTAAACTAATTAATAAATAAATACTATAAATTATTTTTAAAAAATACCTTATGTAAATTTTTTCATAATGGCGTGTACCTATGTGTGGTTGTATATGAAGCGCGTAATTTGTTGCGCCTTCTTTACATTCGTCTTCACCATCGGTATATCACCGATATCTTTCATTATTAGGTCTATACAATGGGTTGCACATGGAGTCCAACTAAGGTTTAAAATACCGCCCGAAACGGTATATACCGCCCGGTATATACCGGTTTTTGAGTTTCCCGGTATTCGATATACCCGGTTTTTTTCAAAATCGGGTATATTGTGTATACCGGGCGGTATATAGCGGTATGATGCGATATACCGCCCGGTATGGGCGGTATATGCTCATATCGCCCGGTATGGGCGATACCGGGCGGTATGTCACCGCAATGCCGTTGGCGTTGCCAACGGCTCTGTGGTCGACAGCCCGACAGGGCTGTCGGCCACATGGGGAATCATACCTCCCGGTTTGGGCGGTATTACATACATACCGGGCGGTATACCGCCCGGTATGATCAATAGTGATCCCAAACGGCTATAGAGCCGTTTGGGATAGATTTGGGTTGTTTTGGGGGCTATATAAAGCCCCCAAAACACTTCTTTCATCCCCACTCACCCCTCCACCCATCTAAACTCTCAATCTCTCTCAATCTCTCTCTTTATTAATTTCTACGTCGAAATTCTATCGAAATGACGCCGAAATCTCAACCCGACCCCGCATGGCAGCACGGTACTCGGTTGGAGAAGGCTCATCACTGGCAATGCCAGCACTGTAATATGATTTCACGTGGTGGAGGCATTACTCGATTGAAGCAACACTTGGCCGGAGGATATCCCGACGTCGTCAATTGCGCCAAAGTACCGCCCGAAGTCCGGAAGATGTTCAAAGCGCAAGTCAACAACAAGAAGGAGGAACGTCTTAAGACTGCAGCTCAACAAGCCGAGTTCGACCGACGAGCTACCCAAGATGTCAGCAGTGGCCATTATGAGGCTCGAGGTGGCGATAACGACGAGGATCCGGAACTTGAAGCCGGCATCCGAGCTTCATTGGAGCATGCTGAATTCGAACGAGAACGGATGTATTATCTCGGATCTCAATTCGAATATGGCGGCGGCAGTGGCAGCGGTGGGATAAGCAGCGTCGGCTCAACTTCGGCTGCCGGAGCAATGGACCGAAGCGGTCCAATTCCCTCCGGTCCTTATATTGGTCGGAGTTCTAGCATGAGAGCACCTCAAACTCAGAGCAGAGGAAGCAGCAGAGGAGGCATTCGTGGATTCTTCACAAACCTCGGAGCAAGTGGTAGGAGAACTAATGTTGATATTTCTGATCTTGATCCCAGGGCATTTCCTCCTTCATCGGCAAAGCAACAACGCATAGACGATATGTACGGCAAGTCGAAGAAGTGGGAGTTGGGAAAAGCCATCTCCAAATGGTTCCACTTCAGCCGGATTCCTGCAAATGCAGCCAACAACCCGTACTACCGAACTATGGTGTCTACCATCCAAAAGGTAGGCCCAGGTATTACCCCTCCAACTCCGTATGAAATTTCAGGACCTTTCCTTGAAGAAGAGGTCAAGGAAATAAATCAATGGATCGACAGAATCAAGCGGCAATGGGGGGATTACGGATGCACTTTGATGTGCGATAGTTGGACCGGTCCAACCCGAATGAGCATCATCAACTTCCTCATCTATTGCAACAGGAAGGTTATATATCACAAGTCGGTGAACGCATCCGATGAAGTCCATAGTTCTCTCTACATCTCGAAGCTGATGAAGGAGGTGATCGAGGAGAATGGACCCCAGAACTTTGTTCAAATTATAACCGACAACGGAGCTAATTTCAAAAGGGCTGGTGAGATAATTGAAATGGATTATTCTCATATATATTGGACTCCATGTGCAGCGCATTGTCTAGACCTAATGATGAAAGATATCGGTGATATATCGATGGTGAATAAGACGGTAAAAAAGGGGCAACAAATTACGCGCTTCATATACAACCACACATGGGTACACGCCCTTATGAGAAAATTTACAGAAGGTATTTTTTTAAAATAATTTATAGTATTTATTTATTAATTAGTTTAGGTGATAATTACTAATAATAATTTCATATTTTAGGTGAAATTCTTCGACCGGGAGCGACTCGTTTTGCAACCAATTTCATCGCATTAAGGTCGCTCCAACAACGTAAGGTGGGCCTTCGATCAATGTTTACAAGTGATGAATGGTCTACATCAAGATATGTCGGAACTAATGATGGAAAGCAAACCGAGAAGAATGTCCTCAACACGCGGTTCTGGGATCACGTTGCGGAGATAGTCGTCGCCGTAGAACCATTGTACAAGGTTCTACAACAGGTGGAGATGGAAAAGACGCCTCAAATGGGTCATCTCTACTACTACATCCATCAAGCATAAGAAGAAATCAAGAGGGTGTTGATTTCGGAGACTAAGTATAAACCCTTCATCGACATTATCTCCTAGAGGTGGGAGGATCAAATGGGTCGTGACATACACATCGCGGGTAATTTTTTATTTAATTTTCTAAAATTTATTTAATTTTAATTCATTGTGCTAAATTACTTATTAAATTGATAATTTTTTGTAGCGTATTATTTAAATCCCGCATAATAGTATCGATATGATCTTGGAACGACGGATAGTTTCTTATATCCGCTTCGCAAGGTCATACAATGAATGTCGGCAACAACCAGAGAAGCGGCGCAAGCTCTAAATGAATCAAAATATTTTCGAGATTCAAGTGGCAATTTCGGAGATCCATTTGCAATATCGTGCCGAGATTCTATGGATCCAAGTATATATAATTTTTTTCAATTTATTTATTAATTATAAAATTGGTAATCTCGTTACTAAAATCAATTTTAAATCTATTGCAGTCGAATGGTGGTTGCAATTTGGAATCGAAGCTCCAACTCTTCGGAAGATTGCAACACGTATCCTCTCGCAAACCACATCAGCAAGTGGATGCGAGAGAAATTGGTCAACCTTCTCCTTAATTCATACCAAGTCGCGCAATCGGCTTTCATATGCCCGATTAGAGAAGCTAGTATATGTTCATTACAACATGCGGCTTCGAATGCGGACATTACAAAACGAAGATATTCGACATGTAGATCCGTTCGATGTCGAGTTCGTCCATGACGATACGGACCCGATAATTAATTGGTGGAGTGCAATGGAGAGCGACCAGCCTCTTCTTGATGAACCAGGCGAACCACCTCAGCCTTCACCAATTATATCTGATGCACTTGAGTCTGAGAGCCAACCAGAAGACATAGCCATTACTCCCTTGGACTCTCAACGAATTCGGCAAGCAAGACGCCGATCCAAATCAGACTCTCCATCTTCCCGATCAAAGGGAAAAAAGAAGGCAACACCTTCAACGGCAAAAGGCAAAGCCAAAGGTAAACGACCAATTGATCCTTTGGAAGCGATTGCAGAAGCAGAAGAGGACGAAGAAGACGAGCCCTCCATTCATAGCAGTAGCAGCACAAAAGACGGAGGAGATGATGATGATGATGGAGCTGGTGGAGAAGACACCGTCGTGCCATCAACATTGCCATATGATGATCCATGGACAAATGAGCAATACTTCGATCACGCCACCCAATATGATGACCGTGGTGCTAGTTCCGGTCAAACAACTCAGGTGTACAAGAAGAGAGGCTCGCGTCGAAGAGGTGGACCGACAGCTTTGCAAGATTACCATCACGATATGATGAGTAGTTTGCAAGAGGTTTCTGAATCCACCTACTCTGTATCCAGTACCTACTCAACTGATGATACATGGTCTAGTTCTTGGAAACCCAACAAAGAAACGCTAATGTCAATGTGGTATAATGGATACCAAGGCATTATGCCATGGGAAAATTTCCAAATATGGGCATTAGAGAACTATAGTGTTGACCTTAGCCGTGTATGTCCCGAAGCCGAAGATATGTATGGGTACGACAGACGTCATTCGTCCGTATTCTAAAAATTGTATTCATGTATTTGACATTTGAATATTAATTTTAAGCATTTCTTCATCAGTTATGTGTTATTGGAGTTAGTTCTTTAAAAAAAAAAAAAAAAAAACCCAACCGGCCGGTATGCATTTTCCATACCGGACCGTACCGTACCGTGTGTCGGTACGGTACGGTACCGGTATGTACCGGTACCGGCCGGTGACCGAAACCGGTACCGGTACCGAGATTTTAAACCTTGAGTCCAACATATGTGAGAAGAATCTAGTTCAATCATCTCACCTGTCCTTTTCAAATTGGCTCCGTTGTCAGTTATAATTTGAACAAAGTTCTGGGGTCCATTCGCCTCGATCACCTTCTTTATCAGCTTCGACATGTAGAGAGCGGTATGGACTTCATCGGACGCGTTCACCGACTTGTGATAGATAACCCTCCTGTTGCAATAGATGAGGAAGTTGATGATGCTCATTCGGGTTGGGCCGGTCCAACTATCGCACATCAAACTGCATCCGTAGTCCCCCCATTGCCGCTTGACGTCGTCGATCCATTCATTTATTTCCTTGACCTCATGTTCAAGCAAAGGTCCTGAAATTTCATACGGAGTTGGCGGGGTAATACCTGAGCCTACCTTTTGGATGGTAGACACCATAGTTCGGTAGTACGGGTTGTTGGCTGCATTTGCGAGAATCCGGCTGAAGTGGAACCATTTGGAGATGGCTTTCCCCAACTCCCACTTCTTCGGTTTGCCGTACATATCGTCTATGCGTTGTTGCTTTGTTGATGAAGGAGGAAATGCCCTGGGATCAAGATCAGAAATATTAACATTAGTTTTCCTACCACTTGCTCCGAGGTTTGAGAAGAATCCACGAAGGCTTCCTCTGTTGCCTCCTCTGCTCTGAGTTTGAGGTGCTCTCATGCTAGAACTCCGGCCAATTTGAGGACCTGAGGGAATTGGACCGCTTCGGTCCATTGCTTCGGCAACCGAAGTTGAGCCGACGCTGCTTATGCCACAACTGCCATTGCCGCCGCCATATTCGAATTGAGATCCGGGATAATACATCCGTTCTCGTTCGTAATGCTGATGCTCCAATGAAGCTCGGATGCCGGCTTCAAATTCCGCATCCTCGTCGTAATCGCCACCTCGAGCCTCATAATGGTCACCGCTGACATTTTGGGTAGCTCGTCGGTCGAACTCGGCTTGTTGAGCTGCATTCTTAAGACGTTCCTCCTTCTTGTTGTTGAGTTGCGCTTTGAACATCTTTCGGACTTCGGACGGTACTTTGGAGCAATTGACGACGTCGGGATATCTGGCCAAGTGTTGCTTCAATCGAGTGATGCCTCCACCACGTGAAATCATATCACAGTGGAGGCATTGCTAGTGATGAGCCTTCTCCAACTGACGACCGTGCTGCCATGCGGGGTCGGCTTGAGATTTCGGCGCTATTTCGACAGAATTTCAACGTAGAACTTAATAAAAAAAATGTGAGAGAGATTGATGGATAGAGGGGTAAGTGAGAGTGAAAAGAGTGTTTTGGGAGCTTTATATAGCCCCCAAAACACCCCAAAGGGCTAGAGAGCCGTTTGGGGTCACTGTTTATCATACCGGACGATATACCGCCCAGTATGATCAAATATCGCCCGGTTTGGGCAGTATATATCAAATACCGCTCGATAACGGTGCTCAGCGTCGTTGGCAACGCCAACATTAACAAACCATCATACCGCCCTTATCGGGCGGTATATAGCAAAATACTGCCATATACCGCCCGGTTACCCTATATACCCGGTTTTTTCAAATACCGGATATATCGAATACCGCTAACCCCAAAAACCGGTAAATAGCGGGCTTATCGTACCGTTTCGGCCGATTTTTTAAAGCATGGGGGTAAGTATGCAAATCAATATATTTGGAGGGATATATATGCAAATCAATATATCTATATATATAAATGCAATTTTGCCTACATTGTAAGGTGTGACTTTTCACATTCTTTCCACTTTCTTTGCCTCATTCTCTTTCATAATATGTAAGTTAAATTGTACAAATGCCTTTTCATCTTCCTATTTTTTGAATTTGATTTTCATTTATATTAATTTTCATTCTGAACCAAATCACCATGTACATTGACATGTAGGCTCCAAAGTACCAAGAATCAACCCATCTTCTTTAGTGGTTTCTACTTTGATATGATAGATAGATTATTTAATCCTTTTTTTCATCCAAACTTCATCTGTTCAGTTTTCAGGAAGTATTCTTCCAGGCAAAGGTCCAAACTTTGTGCTAGAGGTGTTCCATCTATGACTTTGAACATTCTCTGTCCTCAACTTTCTTAATTCTATAATTTGTGATTAAACATTGCTATCACATTACCATGATGAGCAGGCTGATGAATATGATGGCTGTTTTCTTGGATTATCACCTGATATTGCTGTGGTGACTAATGTGGAATTGGACCATGTCGATATCTTCCAGGATGAGGTTTGATTCTCTCATATACTTCATAGAATGAGATTAACAAATTTGAACATTAACCTTATTTCTTACACCAAACTTCACATTATTAGGAAGCTGTGCTGAAGATATTCAAAAAATTTGTTAAGCAAATCAGGACTGGTGGACACCTCATATTATGTGGGGATAGGTAGGTTTTGTTGCTAGAAGAACAGTTCATTTGCATATACTTTGTGATGTTTCTCAAAGTTGTATTACATTAGTATCTGTAAGATTCATAATATGGAGTTATGGACCACGTATTATCAATATTTTCTGCAGAAGCTAAGACAATATTAGTGGAATAGTTCATATGAGAACATTATGACTAATTTCTACTGGATGGTTGACTAGATTTATACTGCAAATTTACTCAAGGGGCTTGTTTCTTTCATAATGCAGTGGTTCTTATTGTATTCTCAACAAATTTAGAATAAGTATGGGGGGTTAAAGTTAAAGAAGCCTGTTAATTTTGGGAAACCCTTAAGCTGAAGTTTGTTGGTGTACTATTCTTACTGCATATCTATTGGATGGTTGACTAGATTTATACTGCAAATTTACACAAGGGGCTTGTTTCTTTCATAATACAGTGGTACTTATTGTATTATCAACAAATTTAGAATAAGTATGGTGGGTTAAAGTTAAAGAAGCCTGTTAATTTTGGGAAACCCTTAAGCTGAAGTTTGTTGGTGTAGTATTCTCACTGCATATCTATTATAAGAGTATAACTCATCTAAGTTTCTTCCCTAACAAAAATTAGTGCAATTTATTTATTGTTCTTATGAGAACATTATGACTAATTTCTACTGGATGGTTGACTAGATATATACTGCAAATTTACACAAGGGGCTTGTTTCTTTCATAACACAGTGGTTCTTATTGTATTCTCAACAAATTTAGAAAAGTATGGGGGGTTAAAGTTAAAGAAGCCTGTTAATTTTGGGAAACCCTTAAGCTGAAGTTTGTTGGTGTAGTATTCTTACTGCATATCTATTATAAGAGTATAACTCATCTAAGTTTCCTCCCTAACAAAAATTAGTGCAATTTATTTATTGTTCTTATTGACTTTGCATATTTGGAAACAAGGTTAACTTCAATTTTTCCTCTCAAGGTTACTCAATTTTCACTATGGCCTCCTAAAGTTTCAAAATTTCATTGGCCCTTTTAAGTTTGCTTTAATTTTCATTTTAGCCCTTATAATTTGAAAAGTCTCATTTTGGCCCCTTATTTATATTTTTGTTTCAGCGTTTTCCAAAAGTAACTAACTAACTAACTAACTAACTAGTTGATGTCATCTCTATATTGAATGAAACCCCCATGTGCCTCACGTGCTTCATTGACTAATATGCTCAAGGACATTTTTAGAAAATTACCTTACAAATTGGGAAAGTAGGAATTGTTTCTAACTTATTCCTTTTTTCTTTTTCTTTTATCTTACCTTTTATTCCAACTGAAACAATCTAGGATGAATCATATAGTCAGTAACAATTTTCAGATGATGTCTCATTGTCTCTTACGTATGTTTTAACAATAGCGATATTGATAATTATTGTCATAAGGATAACAATTTTTCTTTCCTCAAAACACATAATTTAGGATTAAACTCCACCTACTGTAACATAGACTTGTGCATCAACGAAAAGAAACTTAATATTTTTTTTGAAACATTGGTTGAAAAAAAAAAACTTGAGGGGCCAAAATGAGATTTTTTAAATTGTAAGGACTATGGTGGGAATTAAAAGAGAACAAAGTGAGATTCGAAGTAAACTTCAATGGCGAAAGTGAGACTTTTTAAACTTTATGGACTTAGAGGTCCAAGTGGAAATCCTAGGAAACTTCAAAGGCCAAAGTAAAATTAACCATTGGAAACAATTAAAAGATCCATCTAGCTAAAAATTATGTTACAGATATTGGTGGCAGGAAAAGATGTACGTAACCAACTGCAAATAGTTGCAAAAGATCTACACAAGATCCCATTGTCAATTGATCTTCTGAGCATGGTTTATAATCTCATCACCGGTACCATCTCGGTCCAAGGCTGATACCTGTAGTTTGAATATGATAATGACCCATGCGTGTTAAGATAAGACTACACTATGAAAGTTGAAATGGAATCTCAACATGCATTGATCACATATTTGCATCTTTAAAATCATGTGTACATGCACGGGCTTTGCAACAACATGCATGTCGTGGCCACTTTTCCCCTCATCCTTCTCATCCTTCTTTCGGCTGTAGTTCTCCGAATATTTCATCCATACCCATTTCCCCACTTGTGGATCCACTTACATTTTATATAGCCACCCCCCCCCTCCAAATCGGTCCCAACGGCTAAATTAGCCTTTGGGAACGGTAAAAAAAATCCCAAGGGCTAACTTTTTAGCCGTTGGGATGGTACCAGGCATGTACCAATACCGTTTTTTGCAAAAACCGATAAATATTGACCGTATCGCCCAATACGATACGCCGGATATGGTACTTTAGTTTTTGAGTGTGCAACGCATTTTTACTTGATCTATTCCTTTGTAATTAAAACAGATCTATATGCATAAACATGTCTTTTGCCTGCATTTAGTTGGCATCTTAAATCTTGCTGCTTGATGTCACTACAGACATTTTTCTGTTTTTGTTTGTAGCTTGAAATGAATGCCAATCAATTAAAAAGGATGTTGGACTCTTCTCTTAATTAACCTTTCTGAGAAAATATATAGAAGATAGGTTGCAGACCATTTTTATACAATTAAGTGACCTAATTGGTAGACCCTGTCTATTTCTGCTCTATTATTGAGTGAAGATGACCCATGGTGGTTGGGTTTTCAGGGTTTAGCAAACTTTCTAAGTCTATTCCTATTATTGTAACTGAATCTTGTTTTCTTGATTTTGGTTTTTAAATTGCTAATATTGCAATACTAAGTCATATTTCAATCTCATTTCCACTTGTTATTATGTAACTAAATGGTGGCTGGTTATTATGTATTGCCACTTGTTTTTTTGTTGTATGCTTGTATGAACCATCTATCTGGTTACACTATTTTTGTTTTGTTTTGATTTCTGTTTAGCCTACATGATTTTTGTTTCGTAATTCAATCATGAAAAATCGACTGAGGTTTAGTGCAGGTGCTTGTGCATTACTTAATGAACCTAGACATGAGGCTAAGACAAACAATATGTTGGCTGGATGTGCTGTAACAACTTATGGAATTTCTGCTGAAAATGATTGGTCAGCATCATCTATTAGTTCAAATGTACTTGGTGGACAAGATTATGTGTTGGTGAGCCCTTTTACCAAAACCATGACCATATATTTCTTATAATCAGCACCCTTTGTTCAATTTTGTTAGAAATGAAATGTACATTGTAGACGAGTCTCCTTGTTTTTATCAAATGGGACTTCCGGGTTTAAATTTAACCATACAAATCTTGATGTTGATATGGTTAATGACATCAAAATAACTGGCATTATGGACATATAGTCACAAACCAGCAGAAAGAAAATCTGAAGTGGCAATGAGTGATAATATTGAGATGCATCAACTGTTTGGAATAAGGTTTATGTCTTGGGTACATTAGTTCAGTTTTTTCAGCTTGTTTTTTTTCTGGTTGCTTATGTTAAAACTTCAGATTCAGTTTATCTGGATGAATTATTATTAAAAAAGAGTTTGAGGAAACATATTGATTAGAATACCATATGATCTAGAATTGCCTGTCGTGTCTTTCTTATTCAGATTCCTTGCAGAAGAGTTGATACAAAATCAAACTATCCTTTTTTGTTAGGTATGTTGAATAGTTTAATGGTTTCCTGTCAAAGAATTTCATACTAGGAGGGGCACTTTAGCCAGTAGCTACATAAGCACTGTAAATTATATTGGTTGCAGTCAGATTAGTGCACTGTTTTTGAGCAGTTGACCATATTTTATATTCTCTTTTCCTGTTCTTTTATCTCTTCCTTTCCTTTTTATTCACTGCTATAATGCCTAACTATGTACTGGAAAATTAACCAGCAATACTTTTCTTGTCATGACAACACTAAAATAAACCAAGAATTGTTCAAGTCAGTAATCCGTCTTATTTCTTGTCTATGGATATACCAGTACTTAGAATTAGATATGAAGGTTGTTGGCTTGTTGCAACCTCCACCCATTGTAGGATGTTGGGACGTTCCATTTGCATAGAACGGTACATTATACAATGTTTCTACACAAGAAAATATTCAACAACCACTATTTCTAAAAAAGATCATGTAAGATAATTATGAAACATTGGGATACTCAACCCAAGATTGGGATATCTCCAAGTGCCGCTGGTCGTCGTAGTTATTAAAACTGGTTTGGAATAGCTTGTCTGATTATTAGAATCTTGGATTGGATAAACGTCACATGTGTTTCACCAGCTGTTCAGAGTTACTTCAGAATCAGGGTGAACCATGTAATTAGGCTAGGTTTGGTTAACCCACAAGGCTTTAAAATTGGTATGCATCTTGTGAGGAGGAGGTAATTTGTTGATTCTGTCCTGCTGACAATATCCATGGAATTTCTGGAAACATAAATTTTCATCAATATCCCTGTTGATTTGAATTTCTCAACTTATATGAATTACATCCAAGTGATTCAGTAGATTTGAGTAATTTCAATAACGCTCCTTTATGACAGTGTTACAAGAAATGCCAGATTTCAAGGGTCACACTACAGTTGCCAGGAGTACATAATGTTTAAAATTCTTTAGCGGTTAGTTTAACAACCATTCTATTTCTTTTTTTCTTTTTCCTTTTTGATGATCGCAGAATCCTACATTTGTTAACAGGAGGAGATGTTCATTCATATTTGAAATTTTGGTTTGTACTTCATATTGCTCATATCATTTTGGAAAGTTATAACTATCATTCATAATTTTTCAATAGCCTGTTGGAATAAAATGTTGAAGTCAGTAAAATAGGGAGAAGAATTTGTTCTCATTTGATAAAAGTTCTTTGCCTTTTTACAGCACAATGGAGAATTAACATTTGGTCACTCGATAAGCAATGCTAAGTTGCTAACAACTGGATAAATTACTGATTTAGCTTCAAGGATATGCGACTATGATCCAAAATTTCAGCTTATACAAAAGTCAAGATTAACAATGCTATATGCATGTTTTAACAAGTTGGAACATGTATTTGTTGCCATTAGCCAAAGTAAAGTAAAAAACTACACTAAGATTCTTCACTCTAGATTAGCCCCTATACATAAGAATGAGTCTAAAAGAATCATTGAAATGGAGGAAAAATAAAATTAAAATGTAAAACTGTTAAAATAAAAATCTAAGACAGATATTCTAAAGTAGAGTCTTATGATATTCAAAAAACATGAATGGAATATATCAATCCGTCAAACATCAAAAAATGAGGAAAATAGCAAAAGTGAAGAAGATGGAAAGTGCTCTGTAGCAAGGTTTAAAATACCGACACCGGTCATCATCTCGGTGGATGATCGGTACCGGTATATACCGTACCGACATACGGTACGGTCTGGTACGAAAAATGCATACCGGGCCTTTTTTATTTTATGATTTTGCTGCTAAAAATAACTCCAATAACAAATAATTGATCAAGAAATACTTAAATTTAAGATTCAAATGTCAAATACATGAGTACAATGTTTAAAATGCGGACGAATGACGTCCATCGTACTCATACATATCTTGGGGACATACATGACTATGGTCAACACCGTAAGTCTCCAATGCTCATATCTGAAAATGATCTCATGTCATCATGCCTTGGTATCCATTATACCACATACCCATCAGTGTTTCTTTGTTGACAGTCTAAGAATTAGTCCCTGTATCATCAGTTGAGTAGGTACTTGATACAGAGTAGGTTAATTCAGAAACTTCTTGCAAGCTACTCATCATATCGTGGTGGTAATCTTGCAAAGCTCCCGGTCCACCTCCTCAACGCCGGCCCCTCTTCTCGTACACCTGAGTTGTTCCTTCAGTTCTAGCACCGTGATCTTGATCTTGGGTGGTGTGGTCAAAGTATTGCTCATTCGTTCACAGATCAGTAGGTGCCGGTGTTGATGGTACGACGGTCTCTTCTCCCCCAGCTCCATCATCATCATCATCATCATCATCATCATCTCCTCCGTCTTCTGTGCTGCTACTGCTATGAACCGAGGGCTCGTCTTCTTCGTCCTCTTCCGTTTTTGCAATCGCGTCCAAAGGATCAATTGGTCGTTTGCCTTTGCCTTTTGCCTTTGAAGGTGAAGGTGAATGTGCCTTCTTCTTTCCCTTTGATTGTGAAGATGGAGAGTCGGACGTGGATCGTCGTCTTACTTGTCGAACTCGTTGAGAGTCCAAGGGAACAAAGATCATGTCCCTATCAAGAGCTTGATTGTCCGTGTCTTCTGGTTGGCTCTCGGACTCAATAGCATCAAATATAATTGGTGAAGGCTGAGGTGGTTCACCTGGTTCATCAAAAAGAGGCGGGCTAGTCTCCATTGCACTCCACCAATCAATTATTGGGTCTGCATCGCCTTGGACGAACTTGACATCGAACGGATCTACATGTAGAATATCTCTATCTTCGTTCTGTAACGCCCGCATTCGAAGTCGCATGTTGTAATGAACATATACGAGCTTCTCTAATCGGGCGTACGAAAGGCGATTGCGCGGCTTCGTATGAATCGGGCGAAGGTCGACCAATTCCTCTCGCATCCACTTGATGATGTGGTTTGCGAGAGGATGCGTGTTGCAATCTTTCGAAGAGTTGGAGTTTCGATTCCAAATTGCAACCACCATTCGACTGCAACAAATTTAAAATTAATATTAGTAACGGGATTTTATCTTTGATAAATAAATTGACAAAAAAATTCTATCTATGGATCCATAGTATCTCGGATGGAGATTGCAAATGAATCTTCGAAATTGCCAGTTGCATCTCGAAACCATTTTAATTCATTGAGAGCTTGTGTGCCACATCTTAGTTGGATCCCGATATTCGTTGTATGATCTTGCAGAGGGTATATAACAAACTATCGACCATTCCAAGATTATATTTGTATTGGTATGCAGGATTTAAATAATACCCTATAAAAAATTAAGCATAATGAGTAAGTAATTAAGCATAATGAATTAAATTTAAATAATTTCCGAATATTAAATAAAAAATACATGCGATGTGTATGTCACGACCCATTTGATTATCCCATCTCCGGGAGATAATTTCGTTGAAGTGCTCATACTTGGCAGGAGAAATCATAACCCTCTTGAATTCTTGATTTCTTGTTGTGCTTGGTGGATGTAGTGGTAGAGATGACTCATTTGTGGCTTTTCTATATCCACCTCTCATAGAACCTTGTACAAAGGTTCTACGGCGACGATTATTTCTGCGATGCAATCCCAGAAGCCCGTGTTGAGGATGTACTTTGATAAAGTCCATTCCTCACTTGTAAACATGGTTCTAACGACCGCCTTTTTTTGTTGGAGCGACCTTAATGCGATGAAGTTAGTTGCAAAACAAGTCGCTCCCGGTTGAAGAATTTCACATAAAATATGGAATTATCATTAATAATTATTTATGATAAACTAATAAATAAATAAATATTATAAATTACTTAAAAATTAATGAATTACCTTCTATAATTTTTTTCATTAGGGCATGTACCCATGTGTGGTTGTAGATGAAGCGGGTAATTTGTTGCGCCTTCTTTACCGTCGACTTCACTATCGGTATATCACCGATATCTTTCATCATTAGGTCTACACAATAGGCTGCACATGGAGTCCAACATATGTGAGGATAATCCTCTTCAATTATCTCACATGCCCTTTTGAAATTGGCTCCGTTGTCGGTTATAACTTGAACAAGGTTCTAGGGTCCAATCTCCTCGATCACCTCCGTCATCAGCTTCGAGATGTAGAGAGCATCATGGATTTCATCGGACGAGTTCACCGACTTGTGATAAACAACCCTCCTGATGCAGTAGATGAGGAAGTTGATGATGCTTATTCGGGTTGGCTCAGTCCAGCTATCGTACATCAAACTGCATCCGTACTTCCCTCATTGCCGCTTGATTCCGTCGATCTATTGCTTTATTTCATCGACCTTCGCTTCAAGGTAAGGATCTGAAATTTCATAGAGAGTTGGAGGGGCAATACCTGAGCCTACCTTTTGGATGGTAGACACCACGACAAATCATATTACAGTGGATGCATTGCCAGTGGTTAGCATTCTCCAACCGAACACCGTGTTGCCATGCGGGGTCGGCTTGAGATTTCGGCGCCATTTCAGTAGAATTTCGACGTAGAAATTAAGAAAGTAGAGATTAGAAAGAGAAATTGAGAAAGATTGAGAGAAATTGAGAGTTTAGATGAGTAGAGGGGTGAGTGAGAGTAAAAGATGTGTTTTGGGGGCTTTATATAGCCACCAAAACATCCAAAAGTGACCAAAAGACCCCAAACGACTCTATAGTCGTTGGGGCTGTCGGCACTGTAGCAACCGTTGGGTCGGGTGATACCGGGCGTATCATAGCTAATACCGTCCGGTATTTGCTAAATACCGGAGCATACCGGGCGGTATTTACCGGTATATCGGTATTTTTTAAATCTCGATATTTTGCTACAGTACACAAGGTCATACCGGGCGGTATAGCCCGGTATGATAGCAAATACCTCTCGGTATTTGATAAATACCGGGCATTACCGGGCGGTATTTACCGAGATACCCAGTATCTTCCCATATCGGGTATCTCGTATACCGGTTTTTTCAAAAATCGGTTAATATCGGGCTTACCGTCCGGTACGGTACGAGATTTAAAACCATGCTCAGTAGACGATATGATAAAGCAAAAGATAAATGGAAATCTCCCTGGACGGTGTTTAAAAGGTTAAGTAAAAGTGAAGTAATTATGTAAATATTAGCATAAATTCACTTGGACCTGCTGACCTGGTAGGAGTATTGTGCACACCAAGGCTTCTAAACCTTTAAATAAGTATTAATGTATAACTTTAGGAAATTAAATATTTAATTTTATAAGATAAAACTAATGAATCCCTTGAGTAGCTTCCAATGGAAAATTATTTCACTTCCTATTAGACATTTGAACTAAATCTTTATACAGTGGCTTGCTAGGTGTTAATGTTTTATTGATATCTCAGTTTGTGCTTTTCAGGTTATTGCTACTGTTGTAACATTGGTTACTTCCAAAAGTAGCATTAATGATGCAACACTCTCTGTGAGAAACCATTTGAGCAATTTTAAAGGTGTTTCACGACGATTTGAGTTGATTGGTAAGATCAATGGATGCCAAATTTATGATGACTATGCTCACCATCCAACAGAAGTTCGTGCTGTCCTTCAAGCAGCTTGAGAAAAGTTTGTAAAGCAAGCAATATGGGTGGTTTTTCAACCACACACATTCAGGTTTCCCCCTAAAATAAGTGGAAAGTTTCAGGACTTAGATTATTCATATTTGGTTACCTAGAATTTCAAGCAGAACTGTTTTTGGAATGAAATTTGAAATAATTGTCTCAGCCGTCTGTCTGTATTCATGAAAGATTACTCTACAGCCTTCACAAATGCCGACCATGTTATCATAACTAAGGTAATTTAGTTACATTAAGTAAGGTTTGTCAACAAGGTAGTACAGTATTTACACATTACCTGTGAGATGTTAACTACAGGTCTACAGTGCTAGAGAAAAAAATATTTGGAACTGCAGTGGGGAGGACCTGGCTAATATGATAGGAGGTACATCAACTGAGTACATACATGAACTGGTAATCAAGATATACTTTCCTCAAAGCACCATATTTATCTTTTCCCTTTATTTTTGTCTATTAAGCACATTGTTTCCTGTCATCAAAGTGTCAACCTTCAATAACAAATTATACATATGCATTGCTTTGCTGTGTAAAAATCTTAACAAATTCAACATTATGCCTTTGAATTAATCTGGTAAGCCAGGTTTGAATTTTATTAATGAGGGTAATGCTGATCTTGATCTGCTACAAGAATGATGCATGCCAGATGATGAGTATCAAGCCTAATTTAGTGTCCTTGATCATGGAGAATCTTTTATAGCTTTAGACGAGTGTAATTTTCTTATTTAAGATTTTAAGTTCATTCTTGTTATATTTAGTTTAAGTTGAATACTTAGAGTTATTTTTCAAAGAAAGCGCAGTAGGAGACCTCCAAGAGAAAACAGAGAACAGTTATGAGGGATAAAGAGAACTATAGGGAGTTATATCATTAATTTCGTTGCTTCTAGGGGTTTACACGGTCCTATTCTTACCATCTCACTTGTTTCTAAATTACTTTATGGTAAGTTAGTGCCACATCATCGTAGCATTATTTTCAAATAAGATATCAGATCATTAAATAAAAATCTTAGTAACAAAATGAATAGCGTAATAAGTACTCATAATGGATTTTCTTAACACTATCTGACTCTAATTAGGACCAGAGCGGCCTTCCATAACCAATGTGACAGAGTTAAACCAATGTGACAGAGTAGGCATCTCTCCCCAATTTTCCTATCAGGTTCTAAGGTTGTGGCAAGAAAAATTAATGACTTTGGAAAAGCCAGAAGAAGATCAGAGCTAGCTGTATAAAGGAGATACAATTGTGCTTAGGAATAGGTTCTCGATTCCAGCCTTTGGTTGGGTTTTGAGTTGAATTTTTACTTGAAAGCGTGTCCTTTGGGTTAAGTAATCATAATCAACAATATTGAAGATGTGAATTAAGTTGTCTGTTGTTACCACCGATTTATGTTGCCAAAATGACCAGTCCTGGACTTCCAAGATGGTCCAATCATAGTAATTCTTTGTTGAAATAATTGGAGTGGATGAGAATAGATGCACTATCTAAACCAGTGCATCTCAACCAGAGCCTCAGAGGGACTATATGTATCAACATAAATTCTTGCATATAATTGTGTAAAGCTTTCATTTGATGTCATGAGACTCACGACTCCCATTGGCCTGGCTCATGCTTGCAACTTTTATCTGCTGAGCAACCAGTTAAGCCTTGCGGAGTACCTTTTGTCATGATGAACTAAGATCTATGTATTCATCTTTAACGCTTGAATGAAGCAGGAAGGGCAAGTCATAAAGTCTACAGTCTCAAGCCAACTGATGCAATGCTAAGTTTGACATGTTATCTATTTGTGTGTTTTTAACTTTTTCAAGTCTTTTTATAGGCTCAATCAGTCCCATTCTGAGTTCATTAAGTCTATATATATGTCCCTCTCTTATGGTTAAGTGCTCCATGCTCTTTAACGATTTGTTTATTTCAGGAGGATGTGATTGAAAAATTAGCTCTTGCAATATCCTTAGATAATGATCAAGAAACTATTGTGTTCACACTTGGTGAAGGTACTTGACTGTAATAAAAGTTGTAAATACACGTAATAGGTGATGTCATTCAGAAAGATTTTTAGAAGTTAATGACTTTTTTTACTTGTTCTTTAGGTGATATCACAATCCTAGGACCACAACTTCTCAGAAGATTTGCACAGAGTGAAGAGAACCTAACAAAATGCAGGTACAAAACTTTAAATCCTATTTCTCTTTTCCTCATTTTCTCTTGTGTGATATATAATTGGGCACTTAAATATTGCAAATACACGTTGAATTGCAATTTAACTTTCAATGGACTTTTTAATGGTATTTTTGAGAAGGATTGATCTACATAACCATACACGCTCAATCTATTGTGCATCGAGTTTTTGAGCATGATATCATTTAAGTTGATCAAACAAGAACAAGTCTAGTTGCGTACAAGCTGCTCTTCTCTTGTCTCAATCTGCTAGCATGACAAAAGCAGGTTGTGGACTTGTGGTAGCCTGGAATGCAACTTTTAGCTGAGGTTTCATCAAACAGCGACAACCATGCTGTAGTCTTACTAATGTATTTGCTTAAGGTTGCTTAACACTTTCTCAGTGAAGTATCCTCAAATTGTTGTGCAGATGAGGCCAGATTATAGCGTTTTTCCCAAGACGCGGAAAAAGACAAGCATCCACATGCAAATTTTGCTGAGATCGGATAAATTTGTTTTCACGGGGGGTTACTGCTGTGAAATGCTGTGAACAGAAACTAAAGCAAGCATTTCAGGAAATCCCAGCTGTTACCCACTATCTTACTTTGGTATTATTATTGTATATGAATTAAAATCCTTTTGGCTTGACTAGTTGACTACACTGTAGTATTACTAAGGCCCAATCGACTATCGTTTAGCAGACTGCAAACGACGGGGTTGGATATGATAAAACAATATTAGATAAGAACATGTTTCTTGTTTATTTTGTGTAGGACTGGATAATAAATTTAATATTATCTTGTGTTTATTTTGCATTATCACATCACATTTTTTTTTTCCCGATTATCACATGATAACATAAGTTACACAAAAACATCATGTGTTGTTTCTTGTTCGTTTTGTTGTACAAAGAGCATTGGGCAAAATCATATACTATAATAATAAATAAAGAAATATACTAATTTTAATGTTATGTTATAAAAATAAAAAAAATAGTTTTTTTTCATAATTAATACAAATATATTATTAGTTTTAACAAGTCGGACTTTTCTACAATGACAAGTAGGTAATTTGACACTAAATCTTTTTGTAATACCATGTTAAGATGTTTATTATCAAGATTTCACGTCTCATTTTCATCACATTTCGTCTTAATTGCCAAAAAAATGAAAAAAAATATCGTAGAATTGTTGACTTCTACTCGAAAACATTAACGAAGCAAACGAACACTAGCCATATGACTACGTTGCATGTTTATTAGGTAATACGCAATTACGCATATTCTAAATCAGCAGGCTATTTATTGCACAGTAATAATAACCTTGAGAAAATAAAACAATAACCTTGAGCAGCAAAATATGGTGCTAATTGGTGGCCATTCTTGGCGTGATTCGAGCTCTCAAAGGATACTTCATCATGATGGTCAACTCTTCCTTCTCCGACAGGTCCACTTCCTCCCCTTCCACGGGCTTCCACTCGAACTCCCTCACCAAATTGGCCACAAAGTACTGGAGATGGAGCATGGCGATCCCCAGCCCGGGGCATATCCTTCTCCCCACCCCGAAAGGCATCATCTTGATCTCCCTGCTCCCCGTTATGTCCACGTCCTCGCCCTCGCCGCCGGCCATGAACCTCTCCGGCCGGAACTCCATCGGCGACACCCACACCTTCTCGTCCCACCCCATTTCCGCCACCGTGAAGTTGACCATGGCGCCCTTCGGTATCAGGTGGCCGTTGAGGGTCACGTCCTTCGAGACCGTGTGCGGCACAACGAAGTGGCCCGGCGGATGCCGCCGTAGACCCTCCAAGATCACCGCCTTGAGGTAAGGCATTCGCTGTACGTCTTCCTCGCTGATCTCCTCTCCCGGCGCTCCCCCCACCGCCGCTTTGATTTCGTCGAACAGCTTCTGCTGCACGTGCTGCTCCCTCACGAGATGCGCCATGATCCACTGCAGAGCCGTCGCGGTCGTGTCGGTGCCGCCAGTCAAGAATTCCGAACAGAGGCTAACCATCTCGGCCTCGGTGAGCTCCCGTCCGTTGTCCTCATCGAGCCGAACAGCCAGAAGCGAATCGACGTAGGAGTAAACAGAGCTGCCGTCTTCTTGCTGCTGCTGCTGGTTGTTGCTTTTCCTCCGTGCTCTGATCAGAGGAATAAAGAGCTCCTCCTGCCTCCGTCGTATGGCTACTATATTCTTCCACAGTTTTCGGAAAACGATCTTGGTTATCTTTGGAAAGAAGGAGAAGACGTTGCTCTTGACGACGGATGCGGAAAGACTCCTGTGCACGGCCTCGATGTCCTCGATGGCCTTCTCATCTAACTTTTCGCCGAAGCACATGAGGACGAGCAGGCAGAACATGGCGTACTGGAAACTCTCCATGACCACCACGACGCCGCCATCGGCCTCCGCCCGGGACCTCAACCGGCTGAAAAGTATGTCAAGCACCCAGCGACGTGAGTTGCCGAAGAGCCTGACGCGGGAGGGGTGCATGATCCCGGAGGTGAGGTTGCGGCGGAGGAGACGCCAGAACGGGCCGTAGGTGGCGGAGCTGATGTTATGCTGGTTGCTGTTGATGAGCCGGCTGGCCTGGTTATCCGAGGGGCGATCGGCGAAGGTGGCGCCGCTGTGGACGAGGGCATCGTGGGCCAGGCCGCGGTCGGCGATGAAGATGGCCGGGCGTTTGGTGAGGCGGATGGTGAAGACGGGGCCGTACTCGACGCGGAACCGGCGGAGGATGGGCTCGATGTCGAACAGAGAGCGACGGAGCCAGAAGATGGGCGTGAGAACGGGAATGTACAGCGGGCCGGGAGGGAGACCCTTCCTCTCCTTCCGCGAAGAAGTCGGCCAGAGTACCGATAGCAGGAAACTTGCGGCGAGGCAGAGGGAGAGGGTGAGGAGGAGGAAGGCGAAGTCGTCATTGGATGGGAGCTTCATCGTCGCACGATAAGATTCATCCAATTGCCTGCGTTCGGAGGCGGTGACGCAAAATATAGAAATAAAAGAGGACTTTCTCTTCACAAATCGGATTCAGTAGATGGCAGCAAACAATGTATGGCAGTCTGCCGATAGAAATTCATAAAACGACTGCCCATAGAAATATTTACTAAAACTGAATGAATATGAACTTCAATAATAAGAATATAAATTTATATACATTCTTTCTTTATTCTACCCATAGAAAATATAATCTAGATACTGACTTCCTGATAAAACATCAATCCATTTATTTCACCCTAGTGCATTCCTTTTGTTCACACTCTTGGTCCCACAACTATTTCAATATTCTATTAAATTTTCAGCAATTTTCCTAAAAATAAATAAGAAACAGTTATTTTTTCCAAAAGTAAAACATGAATTCATTTATTCTCCAAACCCGAACCCAATTCGTTTTATACTCGGAATACCCTCACACTCTCGTAACGGGGTTAACGAAGCAGAGTAATTCAGAGACCCATCAAGCCGAGCTCGACCTCATCAAGGAAGTGCGAGAACTCGCCAGAATCACAAAAGAGGCTATGAAGCTCAGAATAGCTCGAAAATACGATAATCATGTCAAGTCTAGGAGCTTCGCGGAAGGAGACATGGTCCTCCGAAAGATTAAACCCCAAAGAAAACTTACCGGAGAAGAAAAGCTCGCCCCAAACTAGGAATACACCTACAAGATCACAAAGGTCCTCGGTAAAGACACGTACAAAATCGTTGAACTCTTAGAACGAGAACTCCCACGATCGTGGATTGCGGTGTTGGCGAAATGGCCTACACTAGATGAGGGGTGAATAGTGTGTTTACTAATTAATCTTTTCGTCTAAATTCGATTTTAATTATTTCTTTGGTTACTTAGGCAAATTACAAGTTGAGTAGCAAGCGGAAGCAAAGTAAATACGATAATAAAGTAAACATAAGTAGAAGTGATGCAAACATAATTATTTATAGTGGTTCGGCCCCAATGCCTACTCCACTACCTAAGCACCCCGTTTAGAATTTTCAAACTAAACTTTTCTAGATTAATCTTGTTTCCCTTACAATTAAGAACTTTGACCCAAAGAGTCTTGCTCTCAACCTAAGGCAATTCCACACCCGGAAGTCTCCACCTTCTTACTGAGAGCACTCTTCCACCTCAACCCTAAGGGACAACTCAACTAATCCTAGTAAACTACGTTTACACCGGTGTAATTAAGCCTCAAACACAAAGGCAACCACCCAATTTCAAGACCTAACAACCTAGGTCTTTACAAGCTCAAATACAATGAAATAAATAACAAAAATACACAAATAAAGGAGCAAATAAATAATACAACAAATACTGAGCTCCAAATACGAGTCATAGTTCCTCTTGATGCCTCAATGATGAATCGTTCAAAGCTTGAAGGCAAGATCAATGATGTATCATGGAAACTAGGGTTATCAAAAGGATGACTCAAGAAAGGCTTTCGAATGATTAAGAATGGCTTAATAGAATCATGGATTATGAGAGAAAGACTCTTATGGTCTTGTATTTATAGACCATGAAGAGAAGAGAGAGCTCCCTCTTCTCAACGGGTGGATTTTTGCCCGTTACCGACTGCCGGTCGCTTGCCGGTCGATCGTTGGTCGACCGACCGAGGGCTTTCTACCGCTTCCTGGCAACATTCGGTTGACCGAATTGGCTACTGCCAATTTTTGACCACATTCGGTCGACCGAACCTAGGCTGAACTTGATTTTTTCAGTCTTCTTTTTGCGCGCTTCGTTTCCAGGTTTTGACCTTTAACGTGCATCAACTTGGAGAGATTTCCATGTGTTCTTTAGACTCGTCGAAGACGTCTTTGGTGCACACGTCAAACTTTGAGAAATCTCTGCGATGAACCCAAACACGTCTACCAATGTCCTTTCAATTTTTCGATTTCTTTCGATATTTTTGATCGAGGACATCGAGTGTCAATCGATATGAAACCTGAAAATATTTCTCAATGAAACATTAATTCCATATTTGTATCATCAAAACCGAGATTAAGATCAAGGTAGAAAACCTTAGGCCAACACGCGGCCTCCAAGCGGGCCTACTACAGTTAAGTTTCACCCCTTAAACTATAAGTGGTTGGTGTACTCTTTTTCCTTTATGGCTGTTTTCTTCCACTTGGGTTTTTTCCCTTGATAGGTTTTAACGAGATACCACTATGCATAGGTCAAGCTCAACTCTCGGTGGGACAAGATTACAACGACCAAGACCCGATTATCACCAGTCAGGCTTGTTGACCCAGCGTCGTTGCTTCTGGCCTTATAGCCCTTACAACGATCAGGACTCGGTTTTCACCAATTTGGCTTGTCGACCCCAAAGCCGCTACTTTCGGTCTCAGAGCCCTTACAACGAATAGGACTCAATTTTCACTAGTGTGGCTCGTCGGCCTCAATGCCACTACTTCTGGCCTCAGTGTTAGGTCGGCGAGGATCGACAAACAACAAAAATTTTACACAGCGGAAGAATAAAACTGATCCTCAACCCAAGCGTATCCATGCATCTCGATTAAATCAATACTAGTTTAGGGTTTATACCTTCAAAGACCGAACTCCATCTTTTGCTCTACAAGTTGAAGATCATGATCTTGCTTCGGATCCAAGGTGCTGCCAACGACGAACACCCTCTATGGTTAACACACGAGCGAACACAACGAATTGTGCGCCTTCCTAGTGCAAGCTCGGTTCTGTTGGATGAAATAACACACTAGAGGGGGGGTGAATAGTGTGTTATCTAATTTCTTCGTCTAATTTCGATTTTAATCGTTTCTTGATTAGTTAGGCTAAGAACGATATTTGTAGCAAGCGAAAGCAATAATATATGAAGCAATAAACACAAACAAACTAAATAATGATAACACAGAGATTTATAGTAGTTTGACCCCAAACCTACTCCACTACCTAAGTACCCTGCTTAGGATTTTCATACTAAACTTTACTAGATTAATCTTGTTTCCCTTACACAGAGGACTTTGACCTGAAGAGTCTCACTCTCAACCTAAGATACTTCCACACTCGGAAGTCTCTGCCTTCTTACGGAGAGTACTCTTCCACCTCAACCCTAAGAGATAACTCAACTAATCATAGTAAACTAAGTTTACACAAATAGCTTTACATCTTCTACACCAATTATACCACTTACACATAAGACCTAACACTAGGTCTTCTTGTACGCTCAAATATAATAAAATAAATAACAAAATACAACATAAAATAGAGCAATAAATCAAACAATAAAGTACTTAGCTCCACAACAAGATTCCTAGCTTCCTCTTGATGCCTTTGATGGTGAAACAATGAGGGTAAGGCTCAATCAAAGGGATGAGATATCAAAGCTAGGGTTTTTCCAAGAATTGACGCAATGAAAGCTTGGAATTGATCAAGGATGACTCAATGAAGTATAGGAGTGATCAAAAGTGTCTTAGGAAGGCTTAGGCATGGATATTTATATATAGAGCCAAGAAGAAATTAAACAAAACAGCTAGTTCAACGGGCGGAAAACTAGTCGTTTTCGCCATTCGATTGCTTGCTGATCGATCATCGGTCGACCGATCGATCAACCGCCCAGTGACCGCTGGCTATAATCTCACTATTCGGTCGACCGAATGAGTCACGACTTCAGCGATCCGCACTCCGTCGACCGATCGGTCGATCGACGCACGCATTGCCAAATTTTGGCACACTTCAGTCGACCGACCGGTCGATCGAATTGCCTACTGCCAGTTTTTGGCAGCATTCGGTCGACCGAACCTGGACTGGTCTAGGCAGTTTGGTTTTGTTTGTTCGTTTTCTGGTTCCGTCTTCACTAAGTCTAATTATATAATATTTATTAACTTTAAGTTAATAACTTTAAAATATAAATATTATATAAAGATTACCCCCTATTTGGATTCAATAAAAATATCTAAAAAATTAAAATTCTTAAGAATCAAAATCTAGTTTTTGGGGACTAGTACAAATTTTCGGAAAATAATTTTTTTCTAATTTTTTGGGTCAAATAAGGGCAGTCTAAAGGCTTCCAAAAAATCCTAAAAATACCTCATTTTCTAGTTTTAACCCAAGAAATAATTACTGCCATTTTTTATGTCAAGAAACTATCTAGGTCATATAGTCCTCCAAGGAGCTCCCTAGACTTAGTGAGTTTTCAGGGCGAATTCTGGGTTTTCATGTTTGGGGTTCGGGATTAGTTTTTGGGTTTCTTAGCATCATCATGAGGATTTACAATATAAACTAGACACCCTAAACTTAGACTCAAACTTTCCAAATGATTCGAGCGCGTCGACCAACGCCCTTCCGATTTTCCAATTTCTCCGATTTTTTCGATCGCGGACGTCGTGCGCTAATCAATATGGAACCTGAAAGATTTCTCGAAGAAACATTAGTTCCATATTTGTTATCATCAAAACCGAGATTAAGACCAAGGTAGAAAACGTTAGGCCAACAGGTTCTATCGGAACTCGTTATGACCTGGACAAGCACGAAACTCCTTCTGGGCTCTCCTCTCTCTATGTGTGTTTGGTAGAGGTCGATTTTCACAAAGGGAGCTCGGCTACCTTCAAAAGGAGGCTGACTTCCTTTCTTGATGAGGTTGACAGTCACCACGAGATGATAATCTACCCATTAAAACCATATGTGGGTATTTATATATGCATCAATCATATTAATCAAGTCTTCTCATCCGTTGATTAATTCAAAGTCATATTTGGAATCTTAAAACGATTTTAATGCTCAAATAAAATATATTATTAATAACAATTACCAATGACGAATTTCCTAAATTTAAGATGTTGATTATAATGTATTTTTTAATAACGATTATTAAAGATACATTACCTAAATTGCATTCAACATAATTTTAATTTTAAATCATATTTAAAATTCAAAATAATTAATTCCGATTTGAAGACTCCTTTCCAAATTCGAAATTAATTTCCAAAATTAACAAGAGAGATTTAGTTGATTAGTTGTCATGTGGGTCCAATCCGATAAGTCATAATCTCAAGTCCAGTTCGGTTCGCCTTATGCGTGCGACCCTATAGGTTCACTTAACGTTGGCAGTTGGTTCAAATCACATTTGCAACTCACAAGTCATAATCAGCCACTAGCAAGACATTATGACTATCCAAGTCAAGTGAGGTCGGTGATCCGAGCAACCTAACTCACAGTATGATATTCTGTCCTTTTATCACTCGATATTTGGATCGAGCATAAGGCATGGATTACATCGTCCTTATATTGCTCAATCTGGTTTCTTGATTATTGAGTAGACTGACTTAACAAATGATATTAATACTTCTATCAATTCATTTGAGCACGGTCATGCATTTCCTCAGTCACACTCATCAAGGGGCCTAGAGATATCTCTCTCATATACAAGATGAACAAATTTCTTCACAACTATACATGTTCCTCTACATCATTCATTTCATGTCCAACTATAGTCCTTATTACTATCCGGTTAAAGATAATGTTAGACTAGGTCAAAATATAGAACTCCTAATGTAGGAATTCATGATGACATCAGGTCAGAGGACTGACGTATCACTATCGTTGTGAGATATACTAATGATATAAATCCACGTAGTAATCTCACGGTGGGTCTGTCCAACAACATGTTTTCCAACACGTGTTTATGATCTGACTTTAATATCATATATTCATGACCAGAAAAATATGATCATCGTCAGCCAGACTACATACTAATCTTCATTCATTATCGTTCCAATGATAATGACTGATCAAGGACTATTTAGAATAAAATTCCAATTGCCTTAGGGTTTTACTATCAAGTCTCATACTTGATGGCCACTAGAGGGAATTAACTATTCAAGAAGTTTATTATCAAATTAAATACACTCACAATAAATAAACAAGATAAAGTAAGTGTTCCAATTATTCAAAAGAAAAACAACAATAACAATATTATTCCATTGGCCCAAGGCACACTACTAACACTTATAGCACTTACAACAAATCGAAGCACGCTCTACGGGAGCTCGATTTTCACCGAGTCTGGTCCTCGGCCTCAGCGCCACTACTTTCGACCCCAAAGCTCTTACAATAACTCGAAACGCGCTCCTCGCGAGCTCAGTTTTCACACCCTTGAAGATTCTAACTCCTATGTTGTCAACGACCTAAAGCGCGCTCCCCGCGAGCTCGTTTTCCACCGAGTCGGGTCCTCGGCCTGGGCACCATAACTATCGATCTCAACGCAATGCTCCCAAAATTCAAACATCTTCGAAGGGAGTTCATAACTACCAAACAGTTAATCATATCCTTAATTTCATTTTTGGGCAGGAACACACAACCGACACTAATAGGCAAAATCGACATTGACGCCGTTCGACATATAGGTCGAAAAATGGCCAGACAACTCAACAAACGTCAAAGAATAGCCAAAAGAAGATAGAAAGACATTTTCTTTATTCATGAAGCCCCACAAAGGAGAGATTTACATTTATAAGCTCACAAAGGGCGATTTACAAGCAGAAAAATATTCCGACGAGAGAACCATCACCATGGCAGAGACCCAACGATCAGTCAAGCCACATAAATGAAATTTTTAGCTACCAAATCTGCTACCGGGATTTACTACAAAACTCAATATATAGATCTGCTAGCTGAACCGCCTGCAGAATGTAGGAAGATAGTGGAAAGAAGAGAGCCGACGAGAAGGTGAGAGAAGGAGGTCTGATCGACGAGTAGACACGAAAATCGCAAACGAGACTCTAGCTAGTTAGGAGGTCCGGAAGAATGGGCAATGAAGGCTACCCGCAAATTTGCACATCGCCTATCTCAAGTATGTGATAAAGGAAGCACCCTCAGCGTAAGCCCGGCGGGGTGCAAACCCACGACTGGCCCCTCGCCTCCTACCCTCCACTTAAGCCCAGCAGTGTGAACCCACATCAATCTGTGATTTATTCACAACTCCCAGAGAAACGATAATATTTGACACTTCCCATTCCATGGCAACTAATGCATGCATGGTACAAGATACATGGGGCTATTTATAGGCCCGGAGCAGTGACCGTCATCCTAACGAATGACACCACTTTCCCACTAATGGATCGAGCCATGTCCGTCATTCAACAACCGACATTTACAAAACCTTGGAAACTGTTGATCATATCTTTGATAATAATTACTTCTTGTCAGAATTAATGAGTACAAGCGGCGGCAAACAAAAAGTCTCCATCTCCTCCACTCAATTGTCGCATCAACTCTAGAAACTGCAATCCTCATCGAGGTCTCCTAATCAGCATTCTGATAAAGGCGTCTCTCTACCAGACCGAGGCCAGAAGCCAGCTCTACTTAGAGCTCGGTGCGAAGTCATCTGAACTTCGACCAAGCTTGGGGGCCGTGGATTGGACCAGCACATTGGGCCTGATCGGGTTAGGCCCAGAAGCGCCCACACTCGTGAACCAAACTCAAGTCAAGCAAGACGGCTTTGCCCGGGAGCTGCACCCTGCCATACAAGGACATCCGCGTCCTCATTAATTACGAGGGATTTGATCGTCGTTACGAGCTCGACATCTTCAGGATCAGCATTAACCCATTCTGAGCAACATTTCTACGAGATTATCGGGCGGCATCATCGTCAATCGCCCCTCATTCTACAATATATAGACACGACACACATCAGGTACCTTAGATTTCAATTTTCATTACCTCCACCTCGAACATATTCTAACTTGAGAGTCTGAGTCACTTTTGCAACCCCCCTTGTGCGCGTTGGAGTCGCAACTGACCAGGAGACGTACCGCATCGCTTCGACTTCAAGCAAGAGCAATAGTGTAGTGGATAATGCATCAAATTTCTCTCTTAAGGTGCATTTGATTGGATAAGAATGAAATCATAAGAAATAAAAATAAATAAGAAATAATAATAGATAAAGAATATAATATAAGAAATAGTATTACCTTGTTTAGTTGACATTAGGATTAGACGTCAAGAAATAGTATTACTTTATTTGTTTAGCGCAAAAAATACCCTTCTAAGTAATAGAAATTAGGAACAACTACGAGGAACAACGATCAAACTAGAAATTGAATTTATTAATTTTAAATGTAGGAAGGTAATTTTGCCTTTCCTATAATAAATGTCCAAGGTCTTGTGATGACGAGAGCAATGACTTCACACGAAGAGGAGAGATGGCAAGAGTGAGGACAAATAATATATGTAGGGAAATAATTTTGCCTTCCCTGTAATAAATGTCCAAGGTCTTGTGACTGCGAGAGCAATGATTTCACACGAAGAGGAGAGATGCGGGACAATAAAATTACTGTAGGGCCTAGTTAACGAGTGAACCTGACATTATTAAGACTCAACCTAAATTAAAAGTGTTGGGTTCACTCTTTTGTAATACAAATTTACTCTTACTTTATGTTCCGTCGTAATCATATTATGCTCATTTTTGATAAGGCTATATTCACTTGTGTGATGAGCTCTATATATAGAAGTTGCATTCGGTACGGGGTAGAGAATGAAAAAAATTACTATGGAGTTGGACTGCATAAAATTTCCATGGAGCCTTACATATGAGTGAACCTAGTATACTTAAATACGTATTGTTAAGAGTCAACCCAACATCATTAAAATTGAACCTAAAGTGAAAGTATTACATTCAATCTTTTACAACACAATTTCATTCTTACTTTAGGTTTAATCTTAGTCGTACTAGGTTAAGAATATGTTCTTTCAACTCGGGAGAAATATGACCCGGGGGGTGGGCTAATTCGAATTCATTGGGTAAAATGAGAACATTCCCTACATTTAAAGCTCCATTTTTATCATTAGCAAGAACTTATTTTAGTTGCCAACTGTGAGTAGCACAGTTGGTGAAAGAAATAGTGTCATTGAGTCAATCATATGTTGATGTGTATGGAACTATTTTTTGGTTAATAAATAATATGAGGCTATTTTTCATCATATGTTGCATCTATATTTTGTATATATTAGATTGTGATGAACCCCATGAACTCGGGCAATTGATTTCAAGGCCATGATGAGATCATGCCAGTGAGACTCGAAATTCAGATGCCCTTGTTCTAAATATTTCCAATCTTAGGATCACTAATTAGGGGATTGATAATTCTGGATAGACTAGTGCACTTGATACATGTCTTATACGATAAGGGGTAGCTGATCTCACAATTACCTATGAGCCGCCATTAATGTACAAGTGTAGGTGCTCATTAGGAAATGAGTTCACTAAACAGACCTACACAAGGAATACAGAATGAAATCCTTACATGAGTGTCAATAAGATGTTCCTCGGGTGATAGTAGGTGCAAGCAGTCCTTGGACTTGAGGTTGTCATGGTTACCTTGTGAGTGACGACCCATTGCTTTGGTTCTATCCCTACGTGGCCCTTAGTGTCATGTGTCGAATATTACTGGGCATGAGAAAACATTCATGAAGGTAGGTGAGCAACCAACATGGAATCAGTTACTCCTAGTGAGAGGAGATAATGTCTTATGTGTCCCTGCAAGTGTCGACTCGGGAATCTCTGGCCAGCGTAGACATGAAAGTCAAGAAGATATTTTTGACGTTTCATTATTGAGATGACATCTTGGCGGGGTGGAATACATATGAATTGGTATTAGGGTTTGATACTTCTTTTGTACCCTATCCGACTTCGGGATGTTGTAACCGAGGGACTTAGTTGCACGGTAACTAATCACCGAAGGGCATTCGATCCTTGTAGATTGAACCTCACACTATCTGAGTAGTCATGACACGTTGCTAGACGTCAATCTTGACTTATGAGTGGAGTCTCTCACGACCACACTAAAGGGGTTTAGTGGTGGCTCGTAAGATTTAAATAGAAGTCGTTTTATCGGATTCGACTCTCTGCTATGCACAACTCATTGTTGGATTAGTGTGGGGCCCAATGGGTCACACACAACAGGCTAACCTCGTAACAGACCTTATGAGATAAAGTTCGAATGCGGCCCTATATGTGTACTAGCATGGACATGCTGCAACTCGATCATGAATCTCGTTTACGGACATGATAGAAAAAATGTTTTCTATAGGAAAGAATACGCGAGGAAGGAGTTCCTCGATAACCTTAATTTTTAGGGCATCCCTAAATTATAGGGATTGACGCATGTTAAATCCTAATCAATAAGAATTTAATTTATAGAGAGAAATTAAAGTTTATATTTAGTTGGATTTAATTAATCTTGAATTAATTATAAATTCATTAAATATAAATTATTGTTTGGGAGGCAAACCTCGAAATTTTGAATTCCGGTGAGAGGAATTATAAAGGGGGCGGGCGGGTCTACATTGGTAGCCGCCTACTCCACTTATAAATAGATGACCTAACATCCTTCAAAGGGGTTAAGCAAATTGATTACTCATCTTGGGGAAGGTTTGAGATTAGATTCTTGAGAGACTTCTTGAAGAGAAAGACTCCAAAGAGCTCCTCTTGATCTCCATGGGTGGCCGGCCATCAAGTTTCTCCTTCCCGGGTTTATGAAGTCGAATTGAAGGTCTCTTCCTCTCGGATGTGTTATCTCCTTCATCTTCTTGGAGGAGTTCAAGAAGGACAGTGAAGTTTCCTTCATCTTCCTTCTCATTCCGTGATTTTCTCATCTCATCTTTGTTCCTTTTAGTGCTAAGTTCTTGGTGGAAGAGCTGGCTTCACCTTGGTGCGTTTTGGGATTGAACTGAGATTGCCTCTCCATTGAGCCACAACGAGTCTTGATGTTCGCAGCCCCTTGGTTGCGAGGCGCTTGGTGTGGACCTTCCTTGGAGGACGTGCGCGTGGACGTCTTGAAATGAGGATAGAAGCAGTCATATCATCCGTCGTATAAGGTATATCTTCTCATTCTACTCGTAGATTGAATTCATTAAATATTGCTAAAGTTGATCGCTATTTTCGGGATGATTTGATTTTTTTTTTTAAATCATTTTTTTCGTTGTGCTTATTGTTTCCATCCCAACAATTGGTGGTAACATCATGTATGTTTTTTAGAGGTCTAAGGTTCAAACGCTAGTATGATCACCTATTGTGATTTTTTATCTTTGTTAAAAAAAAAATTATTTCAGTTGCTTATCAGGAATTCAAACAATTGCTTTATCCGGATGCAATAAGAAGATTTGAGCTTGATTGCAAATGACTAAAATATCTTTCGCGAAAGAAAATTATTTTATATATTAATTCTTACATCTCCTAATGTATTCACTCCCACGAGGAGTTTTATAGGAATTCCTGTAAAGTTACCAGAATCCCAACAAAGCAAACGAACACGAGCCATATGACTAATTTGAAAGTTTTAAATCTACAGGATATTTATTGCACAGTAACAATAACCTTGAGCAGCAAAATATGGTGCTAATAGCTAATTGGTGGCCATTCTTGGCGTGATTCGAGCTCTCAAAGGGTACTTCATCATGATGGTCAACTCCTGCGTCTCCGACAGGTCCACTTCCTCCCCTTCCACGGGCTTCCACTCGAACTCCCTCACCAAATTGGCCACAAAGTACTGGAGATGGAGCATGGCGAGCCCCAGCCCGGGGCATATCCTTCTCCCCACCCCGAAAGGCATCATCTTGATCTCCCTGCTCCCCGTTATGTCCACGTCCTCGCCCTCGCCGCCGGCCATGAACCTCTCCGGCCGGAACTCCATCGGCGACGCCCACACCTTCTCATCCCACCCCATTTCCGCCACCGTGAAGTTGACCATGGCGCCCTTCGGTATCAGGTGGCCGTCGAGGGTCACGTCCTTCGAGACCGTGTGCGGCAGCACGAAGTGGCCCGGCGGATGCCGCCGTAGCCCCTCCAAGATCACCGCCTTGAGGTAAGGCATCTGCTGTACGTCCTCCTCGCTGATCTCCGCTCCCGGCGCCTCCCCCACCGCCGCTTGGATTTCGTCGAACAGCTTCTGCTGCACGTGCTGCTCCCTCACGAGATGCGCCATGATCCACTGCAGAGCCGTCGCGGTCGTGTCGGTGCCGGCACTCAAGAATTCCGAACAGAGGCTAACCATCTCGTCCTCGGTGAGCTCCCGTCCGCTATCCTCGTCGAGCCGAACAGCCAGAAGCGAATCGACGTAGGAGTAAACAGAGCTGCCGTCTTCCTGCTTCTGCTGGTTGTTGCTCTCTCTCCGTGCTCTGATCAGAGGAATGAAGAGCTCCCCCTGCCTCCGTCGTATGGCTACTATCTTCTTCCACAGTCTTCGGAATACGATCTTGGTTATCTTTGGAAAGAAGGAGAAGACGTTGCTCTTGACGAAGGATGCGAGAAGACTCCTCTGCGCGGCCTCGATGTCCTTGATGGCCTTCTCATCTAACTTCTCGCCGAAGCACATGAGGACGAGCAGGCAGAACATGGCGTACTGGAAACTCTCCACGACCACCACGACGCCGCCATCGGCCTCCGCCCGGGACCTCAACCGGCTGAAAAGTATGTCAAGCACCCAGCGACGTGAGTTGCCGAAGAGCCTGATGCGGGAGGGGTGCATGATCCCGGAGGTGAGGTTGCGGCGGAGGAGACGCCAGACCGGGCCGTAGGTGGCAGAGCTGATGTTGTGCTGGTTGCTGCTGATGAGCCGGCTGGCCTGGTTAGCCGAGGGGCGATCGGCGAAGGCGGCGCCGTTGTGGACGAGGGCGTCGTGGGCCAGGCCGCGGTCGGTGATGAAGATGGCCGGGCGGCTGGTGAGGCGGACGGTGAAGATGGGGCCATACTCGACGCGGAACCGGCGAAGGATGGGCTCGATGTCGAACAGAGAGCGGCGGAGCCAGAAGATGGGCGTGAGGACGGGAATGTACAGCGGGCCGGGAGGGAGACCCTTCCTCTCCTTCCGCGAAGAAGTCGGCCAGAGGACCGATAGAAGGAACCTTGCGGCGAGGCAGAGGGAGAGGGTGAGGAGGAGGAAGGCGAAGTCGTCCTTGGATGGGAGCTTCATCGTCGCACGGCAAGATTAATCCAATTGCCTGCGTTCTGAGGCGGCGGTGCAAAATAGAAATAAGAGAGGACTTTTCTTCCTCTTCAATCTTCATACCCCATCGGATTCAGTGGACGGGATTAAATAATGTCTGTGGCCAATAAATATTAGAATAATCTAGATATTGACTTCCTAATAAAATATCCATCGTTGATTTCCATGAGATCTGTCGTATTATTTACTGGGTTATTAGAAGGAAATGATCTTAATTTTAGCGGATTTTTTTAATTTTGATAAATTCTTTAATTAATCTCATATTCACAATTGTATATATAAACTTTTGAATTGATTTAAATAATGACCCTCCATATGTGAACCGTGAGATTGCCCGGTAACTTGATGACGTTGCAAACCAAAAATAATTTAAAAATGACGTCACATCATATTCATACATGCCATGTTGCTGTAGTGCGCCGATTGACGACGAGAATTCGGCACGGACAAAGAGCTCGTTGGGTTCAAGGAGCTCGAGGGTGTGGTCGCGTACATGCACGATCGACTGTGACCAATGCGACCACCAGGTGTGCTACAACGCTGCCTACGGCGTGTTCAAGGACAAGGCCATGTACGAGCACACATCGCCTTTCTATACTGTTCATTCCCCACCCTCTTCACCTCCTCCGGAACCATGCACACTATTGCCCTTCTCGCTGTCGAATACAAATCCAATCCATTGGGTGCTCCAACTTCCGGTGGCTTCCCTCTATTGACAATAATTTACGCCCCTCACTATGCTCCCGTAGCCGTAATTTCCTATTCTAGAACCCAGCAATAATTTACATCCGTCCTTGCCGCGCTTTGGGTCATCATACCCGTCTTGGCTATCTTTCCGGACGGACATATATGTTCCCTGTCCGAAGCACATTGGTCAAAGGAGAGGTCGTAGAGCTGCTGCCAGAGCCGAAACTGGCAATGGAGGTGGACGAGAAACTACCGACATTGGAGCTGCAGATTTCTCTTCCGGAAGTTCCAAAGGTTGCACCTTCAGCAGACGAAGTCAATATTAGAGGAAGGGGGTGTTGGATGAGGAGGAGCATAGGAGAAGAGAACATTTTTTTTATCTCTTTTATTTTTTTTCTTATTAATTGTCTCTCTTTTCCAACCTATTCAATGCTCTCATTCTCTATAATGTCATCCCCATCTAGGGATGACAATTCAAATCGATTAACCACGATTAACAAATTAATCGAACTGCAAAATTCGGTTTTGGATAGTGGATTTGCGGTTCAGTTTCGGTTTCGGACAGTAAAACCCAAAAAATCGTTTAAAATCGATTCGATTTCGATTATCGGACCGCGGTTAACCGGTAATCGAAAACGGTTATATTTTTGGTTTCGGCTATCATTTTTTTGCGGTTAACCGGTATCCGAAATTGGTAGTAATATCATTTATATTAAATATAAACCTGAAACCCGTTATCCTTATCCACTTTCCCATTTACCCATAACCCATAACCCATTAAATCTTTGAACCAGTTATACGTTTACTACTGGTCCTCGTTGAGGCTGAGACACGAGATGGTGTCAGAGTGGAAAATCCAGAGAGAGAGCTACACGATCCCAGTGGAGAAGATGCGGCGGATCTCGGCGGCAGCGGACAAGCCGATCCACGAAGTGTTCACGACGAAGGAAGCAGGAAAAACGGTGGAGGAACCAGAGGATAATTAAGGAGGTGGTGGTGGAGGAGGACCAAAAGAAGCCATCTCCTGCAGGAAAACTAATAACATAGCAGGTAAGTAGATCACTGGTGTACTTGTCGGAGAAGGTAACAGAGAGTGGGTGTGGGTCTGCTTGTTGTTGGGAGTGAGATGAGTGCTTTGGGTTTGGGTTTGATGTGTATCAATATTAAAATTGAATCTACGTGTATCTTTCTGACGTGATGATATTTAAAAATTATTTTCGGATTACCACATCAGCAAGTTAACGAGCAACATCACGACTAGCTGACGGGAGGTCATTATTGGAACCAATGTTAAACTTTTTATATACGATTATGATCAATTAAAGGATTGGTCAAAATTAAGAAATTCACGTCTGCATTTAATTTTGAGTGATGAACATTTAATTTAGGACGATTGAAAATCAGCCAAATCGAATATTGGATTCGATTCAATATATTATTGAGCAATTACCCATATCCATAATATGGATCCGAAAAATTTCCATATGTATAATTTTTTACCCAAAATTTTGATTTTACCCCCAAACAGAATTCGTTGTGCATAATTCTTGGATCTCTTGGAGTAGAAGCCATTGACGATCTCTTAGAGCAGGTCGGACTCGAGCGGCTCGCTGTGGAAGAAGTCATAGTCGTCGTCAGATTGTGCAGGGAGATTGGCCGCCATAGAGGGAGCTGATGCTGTTGAAGATGTGGTAGTGCAATTTGGGTGTTGCTTCTGTTGTGCGGAAGAAGCTGCAGCGAAGGACGCGTTGATTAAGTCATAATTGATAGGAGCATTTTTGAAAAGACCTGTAACGCAGCTTGGGGCAACAGGAGCGCAGTAGAGAAGAGGGCAAGCTAGACGAACATTTGATGGTGGTTCGTGGTGCTGGGGAGAGGAGTCGATGAGGTTGCGAAGGGGTGGGGGGTTGAAGAGAGCGTGCCGAGACATGCTCGAGTGGCCGGGAATTTCGGTGGCACTCCACGGCTAGTCGGGGGAGTGGTAGAGGAAGTGGTCAGACAATGCCGACGGCGTCAGCAAGGCGACGAATGGAGCAGGGGGAGGAGGCAAAGGAGGGTAGTGGAAGTTGGTGCACGCCTTTAGGCTGTGCTATGCGCAGGTGGCGTTGTCGTACTCGCAGGTGGCCTACTCGACGGTGTCAAAGGATCCATGATGGTATATTATCAAGATGAGGGGTAAAATCAGAATCTTAAATAAAAAAGTCATGAATTCGAGAGTTTTCGAATTCATATTATGGATTTGAGAATTTTTCGAATCCATGTTATGAATCTGAATAAATGCTCTATATTATTTATGATGGGGAAGAAGGAAGAAGAAAATAGAACACAATCATCAATTGTTTTACTAAATCAACATATTAAGTAATATTCAATGAGTTGTTTTGGCGAAATAGGATATTGAAATTGGATACGCTGGTTTGTGTGAAAACATAATTAATGATAATATAATTCTATATATATACTCTCAAGTTATCTAAAAAATACCAGGCCATTATTTTCTTAGGTCAATAAAAATAATGATCCACTTAGATGGCATGATTTAACTAATTGCATTCCCTTTGTCCACACTCTTTTGGTCCCCACAACTATTTCAGTATCCTATTAACCTTTAACACATAGCAAGTATATTAAACTACTTAGGGCCACTTGATTGTGGGAACGAATGACATGATGTAACTAATTGCATTCCTTTTGTCCACACTCTTGGTCCCCACAACTATTTCAATATCCTATTAACTTTTAATACATAGCAGGTATATTAAACTACTTAGGGCCACTTGATTGTGGGAATGAACGAGGAATGAAAAAGATATTTTTATTTTAAGATTGTAGGGCCTCGTCGCTTCGGTGGGCTGCGGTGGGCTTGCCCTTCGTGGCTGCGTGCGAGTGTGGAAGATTGTTGTGATACGTGGCGTTAATCCAGCAGGCGAGTGACTTCGGTTAAGAGGGCCCGAAGTGGAGGTTTTCGCCTAGGGTTTCATTTTGCTGCAGCTCACCCATGTGTTGTAGTGGGGGGTCTCCCTCTCAGCGGCGTTCCGAGATGGAAAACCCTAGAGTCAAGATGAAGCAAGTGGACTTGATCATAGAGCAAGGTAAGATCTCCTCTCTTGTATCTTTACATCCGCGTGTTGATTCTTCAGTTGAGGGCGGTTTGGTTCCTTCGTTGGTTTCGTCGATTCCTGGTTTCATTCGTGATCTTTATTCGAAAGAAATTATTCCTGCTGGTCCTTTTGTATCTTCTGATGATTTGAATCAGGTAAAAGGTAAGCCTGATCTTTCTGGTTCTTTATCGAGTTCTGTTCGTGTTTTGTCTACTGATCGTGTTTTGGATGCAAGCTTGTCGACTATTTCACTGCCTGACCGCTGAAAAAGGGTGAGATGATTCTCCATGATGGTGCCGGGGTTAATCAAATCATAGGTAAAGTACCTCAGAGCTCCTTGGTTCCTCCTAATATTATTTCTAATCGCAATTCGATTGTTTCTAGTAGCCCTAAAATTCCTCCTGGTAATACTTCATGGGCCAATCTTTTCAAATCTAGTTCTTCTGATTCTCGTTCGTTTTCTTCGTTTGAGATTTTATCGAACATTAAATCATTGACTTTCGATTTTGTAAAATTTGAAGTCGGAACTTCAAGATTTGCGTAAACCCTGGTTTTCCTCGTTGATTGGCCATTTTCTTCGTAAATTGCCTCCGCATTTTCAAGTTAGGGAATGAGCTTTCACGATTTTGTCTATGTATAATATTTTAAACATTATTGATTTCGAGAATGGCTTCTTTTTGTTTCGTTTTTCGTCGGAAGAGGATGCAGTCAAGGTCCTTACTAACGGACCATGGTCATTTCAAGGTGATCTTATCAATCTTCGACCATGGAAGCCGGACTTTAAGACATTGACTGAGGAAATATCCTTTGCTCCTGTTTGGATCCAACTGCCTGATCTACCTATGGAATATTGACAGAATTAGTCTTTTATATATTGCTTCTTTAATTGGTAAATCTATTAAAGTTGTCGAACAGTCTTTTAGTTGGCTTCATGGCAAGTTTGTTCGTATATGTGTGGATTTAGATTTTAGTAAGCCCTTAAAACAAGGTTTATGGATCAGGAAATCGGGTACTGGCATTTTTCAAGCCATCAGGTATGAACGTCTCCTGATTTTTTGTTTCAAATGTAAAATTATTGGTCATAATATTAAGGAATGCGTTTCTGATGCTACTTATGTTAGTAATCCTTTACCTATTGTTAATTTTGAAAATAATATTACTATTGCTAATAGTGCTTTGATGAATTCTATGAATGTTGATGCTAATAATCTTTCGGGAAATTACTTAAATATATCATGTACTTTGGGATTTTTCTCATCTATGGTCTTTACTTTTATTTGTCTCAATTGTATTTTGTACTTTTGAAATTATTCCAATTGAATCTTGCCATCTAGTTACTATCACTAGCCCCGTTAACCCGGTGACGTGGCGTGCTGACATGTTTCAAAAAAATATTATTTTATTATCCAAAAATTCAACACATCACTATAATATTTTATAAATTATTTTTTATAAACTTGCTACGTCACCACCTGCCCCCCTTTTAAAATCATTATTTAAAACCCTAAATACCACCTCAACACATGGCGCCCCCCTTTCTTCTTATTCTACTACCGAATCCGACAAGGCGACAAAATCTTCCCCCCTTTTGGCCACAAGGCGATCGGTGCAATCGAGCCTCCATCTCCGGCAACTTCTCCATCGATGAACTCCCGTGCAAGACTGTAGCTGCCATCACTAATGGTCACGCACAGAGGCTAGCCTGTTCTTCGTTCGACCCGTGTTTGAAAGATTGTTCTTCCAACTAATCCATGCGAACCAATACAAGTAAATTTGAGACCTTTATTATTGCTGAGTGTTATTGCTTTTTGAACATTTGACATTTAGGGTTTTCAAATATTTTTAGGGTTTATATTGGTTTTTGCTCAGTGTTCTTGCTTTTGAAAGACTATTCTTGCCTTTTGTTGCCGAGTGTTCTTGCTTATTTGATTGTATTAGTTTAGGTTTTAGGGTTTGTTTATTGTATTCATATTTGATTGATATTCTTAGGGTTTGTTTGTTGTATCCATATTTGGTTGTTGTTCTTGTTGCTCATTTGGTTGTATCCATATAGATTGTTTGTTGTTCAATGATATATATAGATTGTTTGTTGTTCAATGGTTGTTTGAATTATAGGTGAATATATCTAGTTCAGACAACAACAACAGACAGTTCTTCATCCCATCAACATGTTGTTCAGACAACAGCAATTCTTCAGTAGATGGCAAAGGCAATGTGTTCAGACAACATCAGTTCTTCATCTCAATATCTTGGGACTATTTGTTCAAATTTAGAGCCCGCTGATATAGTGAAGGAGCCTATTTTTTCAAATATACCATGCTCATCAAATTTAAAGGCTACTGATGTAGAGGTTGCAAATGTAGAGACTACAAATATAGAACCTGCTGATGTAGTGGAGGAGATTGTTCACCAATTTACAGTAGATAAGGGTAAGAAACCAATGTTGAAGGCTGCCAGCAATGGTTCTAGTAGCTCCAGTGGGTATGAAAGATTTGAATTGGTGCCATCAAGAAGATCAATGCATTATGATCCATACATTGAGGCCTTGATTCACCAGAGATTCACCTGGTGATGATCTAGTTTCTAGTGAGTTTGAGGATTTGAATGATGAAGAATATACAGATGCTAAAAGAAAAAAGAAAGAAACACTTGCCGCTAGGAAAAACCCCACAATTCATTTCAATGACAACTCAGATAGCAGCAGTTCCTCATCTGAAATTCCTCCAACTGAAATACCAGTTGAACTCCAACTTGGAGAGGACATTCCTCCAAGTGGTTTGGAGAGGACTATACCAGTTCATGTTGAAGCTGAAATACATAGTGATCCTCCAAGTGGTGCCCATCCTCAACATAGTGATCCCAACTTGACTCAACAAAGTGATTATGAAGCAACTGACGATGAAGTGTTTACACCCGAAACAAGTGATGCTTCCATGGATCAACTGCCTAGAAGGAAAAGACGGTGTGGCAAAGTTTTCAATCCAAAGTGTAATAAGCAAGATATCGCATTTGAACTATGAATGAAATTTGAGACCCCTATCCAATTTAAAGAAGCTGTACAATCATATGCATTGCACAATGGGGTGAATATCAGATGGATCTGAAATTGCAATGAAAGGATGTAAGCTATATGTGTTAGAGGCTGCCCTTGGAGGATATATGATAGTTTGATGCAAAATAAAACCACTTTCATTAACAAGACTTTTGTTGATGAACATAAGTATATATTGTAGAAGCATGAAAAATAGACAAACAACTGTAGAGTGGTTGGCAAATTACTATATGGAGAGTTTCAGAAGAAATCCAGATTGGGAAGTGAAGCATATGGCATTGGATTTTCAATCAAAATTTTTCATACCATTGCCTAGAGCTAAATGCTATCGGGTGAGAACAATAGCTCTCAAAAGATTACGTGATTATGTGGAGAAGTACTATGCATTATTGTGGCCGTATTTAGCTGAACTTCGAAAGGTGGATTCTACTTTCCTATTTAGTATTGTTTGTGATAGAGAGCATAGTGGTGCACCACCTGTTTTTAAACGACTTTATATTGGGTTTGATGCATTAAAAATAGAATTTTTGGATGGTTGTCGACCCATTATTGGATTGGATGGTTATTTTCTGAAAACATTTCTAAGTGGATAGCTACTTACTGCAATTGGTACATATGGGAACAACCAGATGTTCCCTATTTCATGGGCTATTGTTGAAGGTGAGAATTTCAACTCTTGGAGGTGGTTCCTAGGTTTGTTACTTGATGATCTTGACATTTCTGAAGGATATGAGTGGACATTTATTAGTGACCAACAAAAGTGACCATTAATTTTCCATTTCTATTTTACCAGTAGCATTACTAATTTGAAGCAATATTTGTGCAGGGTCTTGATCATGCACTATGCGAACGAGTTTCACATGCGGAGCATAAAAATTATGCACGATATTTGTATGTGAATTGGAAAAGGAGATATACTGGTCACTACTATAAATCACTTTTTTGGAAGGCTATTAGATCAATGGAAGAACTGGACCTTAACCGAACATTAAGTGAATTGGAAGCGACTTCACCACAAGCACATGAGGCATTTGTAGCAATTGGAATGAACAAATTTTGTCAAGTATACGTTGGTACAACATGCAAGTCTGATAATGTGATCAATAATATCTCAGAGACCTTCAATAGTTATATCCTCAATGCAAGATCCAAATCAATAGTCGATATGCTTGAAGATATACGTCGAATGTTGATGCAAGGGATGTATGTCAAAAAAGAGATGATGTTGAAGTCTATGGATGAGATTTGTCCAAATATAAGGAAAAAGCTTGAGAAATGCAAGGAAGACAGTCGATTTTGCATACTTACACCTTCTGGGAATTTGAAATTTAAAGTTCAGTGTTTGGACAAGGCTTATGTTGTGAATCTTGCTATTCAAAGTTGTTCTTGTCGGAACTGGGATATAATTGGAATACCTTGTAACCATGCTATTTCCTGTATTACTTGGATGAAAGAGGTGTCTGAAAAATATGTAAGAATATTATAAGAGAAGTTTATTTGAAGGCTTATGCAAATTTGCTGGAGTTATTGAGAGGAAAAGAGGCTTGATCGAATATCGATGGCCCTCCTGTATTGCCACCTAAAGTAAAGAAGATGCTCGGGAGGTCAAAGAAAGTTAGAAGAAGAGAAATGCATGAGAATAATAGGCAAAGTACAAAGTACACAAGGTCTGGTGCCAAAATGACATGTAAACTATGTTTGCAGTAAGGTCATAAACGAAGAAGTTGTACACTAATTGATAGAGTATATTATGTCATGAAATGTTTTCAAAGTAATGAAATATTTTCAAAGTAATGAAATGTATATGTTATAAAATACACTTTATAGAGCCAAGCTGGATCATCAACTTGACCATCAAGTAGTAGAGGTAGAGGAAGAGGAAGAGGAAGATCCTCGAGCACAATTGGACCTTCAGTAGAGGTAGAGGTAGAGGAAGTTTATTACCTTTAATTTATTGAATGTAGAGGTAGAGATCAACTTTAATTTGTTCAATGTAGGCACTGTCAAGAGAGATATCATTGGCCTTGCAGGGTTTTAGGGTGTTTGCAGGCGAAGAAACTGGCAACACTTACTATAGAGTATGGTTTCCTTAGTTAATTTCATTCATGTTTTCATTCACTTACTGTGAATGTTATGTGACAGATGTCTGGGAGTGGATTGGCTATTAGTTCATCAAGAGGATGGAGTGGGCCAATTTTAGAGAACTCATTCAATCACAAGACACATCTCAAATTCCATAGCCAAGAGAATCCCAGTGATTAATACACAAGAATGAAACTTTGATACTTTGATGAATGATGACATTTTGATGTAATGATGTGGCATTTTGATGTAAATGTTTTGAAACTGTGATGTAATGATGGCATTTTGATACTTTGAAATTGTGATGGCATTTTGCAGTTGGATACTTTGAAACTGTGATTTAATGATGACATTTCATTCTTGTGTATACTGATATCAATTTTAATGATGTGTGCAGTCAGTTTATGCAATTGGTTTTAATTAGTGATAACAGTGTTGAATATTGTCAGCAGTGTATTGGTTTTAATCAGTTTTGAAAGTTTCAGTGATATCATTTTGTATCAGTTTATTGGTTTGTATAGTCATATCAATTTTAGTGATGTGTGCAATCAGTTTATGCAATTGGTTTTAATCAATGATAGTAGTGATGAATACCATTAGCAATGTATTGGTTTTATGCATTTGGTTTTAATCAGTTTTGAAAGTTTCAGTGATATCATTTTGTATCTGTGTACTGATAGTAGTTATGTGTATACTAATAGCAATTGATGAATATTGTCAACATTTTGAAATTGAACTGATTGAATACAATAATTGATAGCAGTGATGTGTATACTAATATCAGTTTAAGTTCAATGTATGTTAAACTGTCAGCCGTTTGAAATTGAACTGTTTCATATATTCAATATAGATATTCAATCAGCTTCAAAATAGATAGGATATATTTGAGACATTCCAAATACATAGGACAACTTTAATATATTCCAAAAGTTAGGAACATAAAAACAACATTATCCTTCTTCAAGAACATAATTCTTGTCCATCAAATATAAACACATAATTCAAAAAGAATTATACTGTTTCGCTGGAAAAAAAATCCAAGCACATACAATAAAAAAAATTAACATTTTCAATCTCCCATTAGGGCTGTTCATGGGTCAAATCCGACCCAATGAACTTGAGAAATCGACCCAACCCGAATTAATCGGGCTGGGTCGGGTTTAGTTTATTCAAATCCGACTATAATCGGGTCGGATCTCGGGTTTCAAGATTACTCGATACCCGATTAATTAAATATTATTATTATTTTTTAAAATATATATTTATTTTTATTAAATAATTTAGTTGAGAAGACGCAGGTTGTTTCAACCCGCGTTTTCTCAAAACACAATGAAGAAGAGGCGGCCACGTGGGCCGCCTCTTTCCAAGGAGCAGCAGCCACTCAAGTGGCTGCTGCTCTACTTCCCACCCAAGATCTCTTAAGAGATATTGGGTCAGATCTTGGGAAGACACGTCTTCCCAAGATCAAATCTTGGGAAGATACGTCTTCCTAGAATTTAGTATTGGAAAAAAAAGAAAAAAAATCATTTTTTTTATTTATTTATATATATCGGATAACTCGATTACCCGATCTGATCCGATCTGATTTCGAGCGGATTGGGTCGGGTCGGGTTCAAAAAATTTTATTTTAAAATTCGACCCGGCCCGACCCAGTTGCTTGTTGATCGGGTCGGATTGAATTTTTCTTCAAACCTGACTCGACCTGACTCGTGAACAGCCCTATCTCCCATTATGCAATTTGATCTGTTCATATTTGTGCTCCAATAGGTTGACATTCTCTTCAAGTTGGTAAATCTTTTGATGAATAACTTCAATAACCTTTGATGGGGACGGTATAACTTCATTTTCTCGTTCAAATTCTTCATCTTACCAAACAAAATATCCACAATTTTCTTGTAAAATCCACAATCATTCACTTACTGTTCTACAAATTAACGAAATAAATTGAACCATTCAAGGTAGAGCATATCTTCCACTTGCCACACCTCCAAAATTTTCTTCCCGAATTTTTTTCGGTTTTTGAAATAAACAACCTAGCTTCAACCATATGATAACACATAGGCCTATTCCAATTTGAGGATATAGATGCTTCCTCAGTCTGAGCATGTGAATGGGACATTTTAAGCTCCTGCTTAGCTCATTTAAATAAAATTAAAGGGGAAGTTAAATCAGATTACTTAGCTCATGTTGACATTTTGAGCTCCTGTTAAGATTCAAAACTGAACCCTAAACCCTAAACACAAACATTTTGAGCTCTTGTTAACATTCAAAATCGAACCCTAAATCCTAAACATTACTTAGCTTACTTGTTCAAGAGTGCTCACTGCGATCGGCGATAGGCACGGCGACGAGCTAGCTGACAAGATGGCCAATATGCTCGACGGCAGACAGGGCGACGAGCTGGGCGACAGACGCGGTGACAACTTTACACTACTAGAAATCATGATAATTACGACGACCTAATTGCGACGACACGGATAGCCGTCGCAGATGATACGAGTTTGCGGCCACATGCATTAGCAGGCGCAATGAGGTGATTTAGGCGGCGGCATTGCGACCGCAGGAGTTACCATCACAATATTAACAATATGGCGACACACAGCTACAAGTTTGCGACCATCTATTACGACTGCTATGTGCCATCACAAACGCCGTCAGAAATTAAAATCTATAACCCCGTGCGATCCCTTTTTTTTCCCGCTCGCTCACTCGCGCTCTCTCTCTCTGATTTCTCTGTCGCTCATCGCTCGCCGCCCGCCTCTCGCCGCTGGTATTCTGCCCTTCTCTCTCTCTCTCACACACACACACACTCTCTCTGGCTACTGAAACCCTAGCAGCCGCCTGCTAGGGTTTCGATTGGCGGCAGGTGGAAGTGCCGTCGGCTCTCCCCGCCAGTAAAACGATTTAGAGGCAGAACTTGTTGGAATGTTGGTCTTCTTGTGGATAGACATTCTGAGCACATCAAGAAGTGTGGATCAGATACGAATGGTGCCCTTTAACATTTCATATAGGTTTTCGTGATATATATATACAACACAATAAGCTTTTTAAAATGTTGCTTCCTTTTCTTTTAACAAAATCCAGATAACCAAGATCTTTTGGGATTTTTGCTTGTGTGGGTTACCTCTATCAGTGGGTAGTAGAGTAATATTTGCAAACAATAGTAAGAGTTTCTTTTTTGTTACAATGTCAGCTTCCTTTCACTTTAGCAAGCATCAGTTTAAGCTCTCTTTTTTTTCTTGCTCATATAGCACATAACATAAATGAATCAATAGATTATTAATCTAGTTGGAGAACAGAGGCAGTGTTTATAAATGAATCAATAGATTATTAATCAAGTGCAAGTACCTATATATCTATGTTGAGGTCTAGCTACATAATCCTTTAATACAGGATCACAAATTAATGTAGAAGACTACAACATTTTTCTATGCACACATCACTCAATTTCAATTGATGAATATGATTCTCTTCAATATTTTGTGAGCATTGAAGCCTTTACAAGTATCATAGATAACCTTTAGCATATAATGACAAGAGAGCCACATAATGCTGGCCAATCAAACACATAAGGTCATTGATTTGAAACTCCAAACTAAACTACTGAAGCAATATTGCTCAATTGAATGAAATTTAAGATTATGACATCTTCAATTGCAAATGTTATGATTGCGTAGATATCACATCTCTCGAGTCATTTTTTTAATGATTGAGTAACGTGACTTGGTAACTCAAGCTGAGGCTCTTTGATTGGTTATCGAGAATTGATCATCAATTTTCCTTTTTCTGCTTGACTCGGGGATCATGCTTTGTGTTTGAGGTATTGCTGAACTGCTGATCTTAAAAAGTTTAAACTGTCCCCTGTTTTCACCGTGTATATTTTACTGAAGCCAAGCCAATCCAAAGTAGCTTGTTCTTCAAGCACACTCTTAATGGATTCTTCGTTCTTGCGTAGGATAGTAGGTGAGATCTTTGAAAATGGTAGGGTTCAAACATTAAAAGTGATAGAACAAGTCATTCATCAAACTACTTCCATTGAAACCCCAAGTCCCATCAACTTTCTACCTTCTTTTCCCCCTCTGCTTCTCATGGTTTTCTTTTGCGGTGTCTAAAGAATTCATGGTTACTACTGTTGGGTGAAATGACATACTAGAGGGGGGGTGAATAGTGTGTTAACTAAATCTATTTGTCTAATTCCAATTTTAATCATTTTCTTAAACTACTTAGGCAATTTATAATTTGATGACTAAATGCGGAAGCAATAATAATAATGCAATCAATACAAACAATATTTCAATGCTAACACAGAGATTTATAGTAGTCTGGCTCCAATGCCTACTCCACTACCTAAGCACTCCGTTTAGGATTTTCAAACTTAGTTTATTAGATTTAAATTGTTTTTCTTACAAAGAGGACTTTGACTCGAAGAGTCTCACTCTCAATCTAAGATACTTCTACACCAGAAAGTCTCCGTCTTCTTACTGAGAGCACTCTTCCACCTCAACCCTAAGGGACAACTCAACTAAACCTAGTAAACTATGTTTACAACGGTGGTGTGTTTAAGTCTTAACATTAAGGCAACCACCAACTCAATCAAACCTAGCAACCTAGGTTTACACAAGTTCAGTTACAATGAAATAAACAATAAAATACACCAATAAATGGAGAAATAAATCAACCAATGAAATACTTAGCTCCACAATAAGATTCCTAGCTTCCTCTTGATGCATTTGATGGTGAAACAATGAGGGTAAGGCTCAATCAAAGGGATGAGATATCAAAGCTAGGGATTTTCCAAGAATTGACGCAATGAAAGTTTGAAATTGATCAAGGATGGCTCAATGAAGTGTAGGAGTGATCAAAAGTATCTTAGGAAGGCTTAGACATGAGTATTTATAGAGCCAAGAAGAAATGAAATGAAACAACTGGCTCAACGGGTGAAAAACTAATCGTTTTCATTGTTCGATCGCTTGCCGATCGATCGTCGGTCGACCGACCGATCGATCGCCCAGCGACCGCTGGCTCTAATCGCACTGTTCGGTCGACTGAATGAGTAGCGACATGTAATCCACAATTCGGTCGACCGATCAGTCGATCGACACAGCTTTTCCCAATTTTTGGCCTATGTCAGTCGATCGAAAACTGGAAAGACTGGGTAGTTTTCTATTTTGCTTGGGTTTTTCTACTCGTTTGGGTTTCGTCTTCGCTAAGTCTACTTATATATCATTTATTAAAACATAAATGTTATATAAGGATTACCCCCATTTGGATTCAATAAAAATATCTAAAAAATCAAAATCTAGTTTTTGGAGTCTAGTACAAATTTTCCGAAAACGGAAATTTCTTAATCTCTCGGGTCAAATATGGGTATGCTAAATGCTTCCAAAAATTCCTTAAAAATATATCGTTATCTAGTTTTGACCCAAGGAACAATTATCGCCATTTTTTATGTTGGGAAAATATCTAGGTCATATAGCCCTCCACGGAGTTCCCTAGGATATTTCAGGACGATTTTTGGGTTTTCATGTTTTGGGATTCGGGGATGGTTTTTGGATTCTTGTGCATCATCATGAGGATATTACAATATAAATTAGACACCCTAAATCTATACTCTATCTTCTCGATAAATCCGAGCGCGTCGACCAATGTCCTTTCGATTTCTCAATTTCTTCGATATTTCCGATCGAGGATATCGTGTGTTAACCGATATGGAACCCGAAAGATATCTCAATAAAATATTAGTTCCATGTTTGTTATCATCAAAACCGAGATTAAGACCAAGGTTGAAGACCTTAAGCCAACAACTGCAATGATTGGCCCAGCCATGAACAGGCAGCACAACTTCTTCAGCTTTTCCACTTCAATAGGTCAACAGATAGTAAGATTAATCCATCTATAACTAGGGATGATAATAGGATGATGCCTAGGTAACGGGTAACATCTTGTGCTTATTATATATAAGCATATTTTTCTTAGTTTAAACTTATAAACTATAATGGGAGTCATGCCACACCACAAATCTACCTACTTCAGACCACACCATTATTGCTATTCGGGATCAAACTTTTCCTCTCTTTTTTTCTAAAAATGCAAATACGAAAATGACCAAAAGTGACAATTTCCTTTATTAGTTCAATGATGTCATAATCTTAAATTTCATAAATTTCATTCAATTTTCCTATTGATAATCTATATAGTTTTATTTTTCTATTTCAGGTTTAACATATAGTGCCATAATCTTACGAGACAAGTGAAGATGTCGGGACCTTCCATGCCCGCCGCAGTGCCATCGCCACCATCACCACAACCACCGGCCTCGGAGGCTCGAGGTCGTCGTAGGCCTCGTGGGCCTAATCGGGGGGCTCGTCCACCTTCATCGACTGACCAACGTCAACAGATATCGTTGCACGGTCTAAAGTAAGTATCAAAGTTTATTTTTTATAATCATTAATTAATTAATTATTACTTATATTGTTATACTTGAGTTATAGATTCGAGCAGGACGATGTTGCTCGCAACATCACCTCTATTATCAAGAGGTTCTTTTGGGAGCCGCGGCATTCATGGACCCACGTGTCGCAGCATAATCGAGATTCATTATGGTCCGAGTTCGAGGTACGTAGTTGTAAGACCCGAAAAAATTTCCTAATATAAAAATCTCTTTTTTTTTTGGTGCAGCGCATCGGATCGGAGGTTAGCCGGGTCGAGCCGCGAAAATCGTCTCGAGTAGAAGGTATAACCCGACCCATGGAAATATGAAGTTGAATTAGTTCAATGGTTATTTCATTTCTTGCTTATGGTGTCTTATTAAAGTCGAGTTCGACTCATGAGTGGATAGGATTGGAGTCCGAATCGGACTCAGATCGAACCGAGAAGAAGTCATGTCAAGTGAGGGGCAAATGGGTCATTGGATGAGGGGAATAAAACCCCTCACCCAAGCCACCCGTGCGGCTCAAAGAGAGAGCCACACGCATCCCATCAAGAGGGAGAAAGGGAGAGAGGAGGAGGAGATCTTGTCGGCGCCGAGTTCGCGATGACGCTCGAGGAGATTGGAATCTCGTTTCATCAAGATTTCTTCGCGATCCAATTCAAGGTGAGTTGTTAGAGTAGATGTTAAGGGGAGGCGGGTGGCCGGCCCCGTAGATTTTGAAATCGAGGTTTTCTCCGCGAGTTTTGCCGATCAGGTTGTTTCCCCATGTTAGTTTTTTAAATCATTGTACATACTGTGATTTCATGTTTGAAAACGTGTCGATTTCTCACTTTAAGGGGCTGGTCGAGTCGAGGAAAAAGGGGGAAGGTCATGTCGAAATTTTCCCTAATTTCCTCGCTCATCTCGCAACTCGCGTATTGACTTGTATTCGTTTTGTTTTCGGTTTTGGATTGATGCTCGAGTGGACGTCGCAGCCAAGTCCACCACCTCTAGAGAGTTCAGCCGAGCATGGTCATCATTCTGCTTGAGTTGGCCGAGCCGTAGAAAGGGGAAAAGTTGGGTTGTTTATATTGGATTGTTGGATCTCTTATTTTATCGCATTAACTCGCACCTTCATGTTTAAATGTTAGATTAAATTTGAAGTTTATGTTTACTGTTCTACTGGTTAATATGCATAAATTTCAGCCCCTTCCCACATGGATGGTTCGGCCGAGCAAGGTAAAGAGCTTCGGCCGATCAAGGGAAAGGGGGAGGAAACGAACGATTTTGTGTAGTTGTTTATATCCCTCTACTTAATGTTTATTCATATTCATGTTAATGTTAATCCATATTCATGTTGTGATTTGTTGGGGTAGATCTATATTATCATTTTGGAAATATTCTTGACAATGCTTATATGGTATATGTAGTCAAGAAAGGTTTCATTTAATTGCTCATATCATGTTTAATTGTTGCTATGCTTAGTGTAGGTTCCATATTGGTTTAACCTCTACATTACTTACTTTTTTTTTCCGGTTCTTCATGATGTTACTATCCGTAATTAATTTGGTAAGTGATGTGGAAATGGTAGGACGTTGCAAGATGCATAATATATATGGAAACCTAGCTAGGAAATGACACAACTTCTAGGATTTCTAGTATTCATTTTTGGAAATCTAGAACTATTAGGTGTACATATTTTTGGAAGGGCAACACTAATTTATTAATCCTGCAGATCGGATTAGGGTCGGATATGGGCAACCGCCCGAAGTGTATATAAGGAAACCCTAGGACATTTGACTGTGTGATGTACTTGAGATGGTCCGCCGAAAAGCGTGGAGGTCGAAAATGACCAATGCTTAGCTCGGTCAGTGATTGAGTCTTGAGATGCACCAGCGGGCCCGTTAGGTGTCAGACCCCAGTTGGGTGGGACTAGCTATCCCTACCTTAGATGGTATCCAGAGACTAGTAGACCATCCTAGTCGATGACCCGAGATTCCATATTTATATCTTGATATGATGTGGCCGAACGGCCAGTATGATTCTACCTTGTATGGTAGGGCCGGTTGTAGCCGGGATTCTTACACCATAAGTAGGCCTTAAGGGCCGGATGCCAGGTGGCAAGGTTAGGCCGTTATGGCAAGTTTCTCCTATATGGTTTATACAGAATGACCCACGGGGTCGATAGTCACATCAAAAAGTAGCTTACCTCCCTAATTATATTCTAGGTTGTTTATATGTTATGCATGACTAACTGCGGATTATATGAAGGTTCGAAAGAACTGCTCACTGAGTCCCAAGTGGACTCACGATTTGTTTCCTTTATTTTTGCAGAGCATGATCAGTGATCGAGGCTTGTCGTCATGGTGCAGTAGCGGCATCCTTTGGTCATAGTCCAGTGTCTTGTAGTAGTTATTTTTCGTTTCTACACTGATGGTTGTGTTTTGAAAAGTTTGTAATAACTTTGATACTTGAGACGTTCTATTTTTGACGATGTTGGTTTTCTTCTTTGGGTTAAAAAACATATATTTGTGAATTTCGAAAACTTTAAATAAAGATTGTGTTGTGGTTTCCTTTCTCGATATGTTCTGTTTTATTGTCAGTCAGTGTAGACAGTAGGCTACAGGGCAAAATGTAGGCCCTGACCGGTCACACTATCCTCAGTTGGGGTCTGACAAAGTTGGTATCAGAGCACTAGGTCTTGACTATGACTAAATGCTGGGTACCGTATGAGACATATGCTAGTGTGTTGACATGCGATATAGTTATGGGGGGGGGGGCTGTCTTGGCCACGCAGATGCTTGTTATAAATGTGGTCGTGTCGGGCACTTCAAGAAGGACTGTTCAGAGAGAATTGGCCAGAAGTCCGAGCAACCAAAAGGAAATGCACCTATGTTTGTAGGGTCAGTGGCTCAGAGATGGCATATGCAGAACAGGGGGCCGCAAACTAGCTAGTCAGAGAGACCATCTGCTAGGGTATTCACCATGAACCGTGAGGGGGCAGAGGCGTCTAAAGCAGTTGTAGTAGGTACTATCTTAGTATGATCATCTACTGCTTATATTCTATTTGATTCGGGTGCCACGCACTCGTTTGTATCTGCCAAATTTGCTGCTGGGTTACCAATGACACATTCATTGCTCGACGGGCCATTTGTAGTATCAACGCCTACGGGCGATGCAATCGTAGCCAAATCAAAATTTTCAAGGTTGCGAACTGCTCATCTGCGGGCATGTACTGAGTGCAGATTTGACACTCCTACCCGCACTTGAACTCAATGTCATTCTTGGCATGGATTGGTTGTCAGAGCACTTTACGATGTTAGATTGTAGAGCTAAGATAGTTATGTTTAGTAAGCCTGGGCTACCACAGTTCACCTTCCAAGGGGAGGGAGGGAGCAAGCCGATAGGGGTCATCTCAGCCCTAAAGGCTCGTAAATTGCTTCAGGGCGGCAGCCAATCCTTCTTGGCCTTTGTATCTGTGGCTGAGGAGGAAAGGGGTGAGGCAAGGAATGTCAGTGGAACCCCGGTGGTCTGTGAATTCCCTGATGTGTTTCCCGAGGTATTGTCCGAATTACCGTTAGAAGGGAAGTTGATTTTTGCATTGATCTGCAGCCCGAGGTGAAACTGATTTCCCATTCCACCTTATAGGATGGCACTGGCCGAACTTAGGGAGTTAAAGGTGCAATTGCAAGAAATACTAGACCTTGGTTTCATCCGGCCGAGCGTGTCACCCTGGGGTGCCCCGGTACTCTTCGTGAAAAAGAAGGATGGGTCGATGCGCATGTGCATCGACTATAGGCAGCTGAACAAAGTGACGATTAAGAATCATTACCCACTGCCGAGGATAGACGATTTGTTTGACCAGCTGTAGGGGGCACAATGGTTTTCGAAGATAGACATAAGGTCCGGATACCATCAGCTGAGAATCTGGGACTGCGATGTGCCTAAGACGGCCTTTAGGACTCGCTATGGTCACTACGAGTTCCTAGTGATGTCCTTTGGCCTAACCAATGCACCTGCTGCCTTCATGGACCTAATGAACATGGTTTTTAAGGAGTACCTGGACAGCTTTGTGATCGTCTTCATTTATGACATCCTGGTCTACTTCAAGAGTGAGGAAGAGCACTCCAAGCACCTGAGGATGGTCTTGGAAACCCTCAGAGAGCACCGGTTGTTTGTTAAGTTCTCCAAGCGTGAATTCTGGTTGGAAAGTGTAGGGTTCCTGGGCCATGTGGTGTCCAAGGAAGCAATAAGGGTAGACCCTGCAAAGGTGGAGACGACCAACCAGTGTGACTGAGGTCCGCAATTTTTTTGGTCTGGCCGGGTACTACCGAAAGTTCGTAAAGAACTTCTCCAGGATTACAGCCTCTTTGGCTCGGTTGACTCAGAAAAATGTTAGATTTGATTGGGACGCCAAGTGCGAGGCGAGCTTTCAGAAGCTCAAGGAGTGCTTGACGTCGGCACCCGTGTTGGCCGTATCTTCCGGCTCTGGAGGGTTTGTAGTCTTCTGTGATGCCTCTCGGGTTGGCCTAGGCTACATTTTGATGCAGTTTGATAGAGTCATAGCCTATGCGTCTCGTCAGCTGAAACTTCATGAAAAGAACTACCCGACGCACGATCTAGAGCTGGCAGTAGTGGTCCTTGCTCTAAAGCTCTGGCGTCATTATCTGTATGGTGAGGCTTGCGAGATCTATACGGACCACAAGAGCCTCCAGTACGTGCTTACCCAAAAAGAGTTGAACCTCAAGCAGAGGAGGTCGCTGGAGCTCCTAAAGGATTATGACTGCACCATTATGTATCACCCGGGGAAAGCCTATGTAGTAGCAGATGCTTTAAGCAGACAATCCATGGGCAGTTTGGCTCATTTGGAAATTAGGAGGAGGCCTCTAGCACGAGAATTGGCGCTGTACCTAGATGGGGGTACAACCCTGATGATGTCAGCCTCGGGTACTTTGGTGGCACACCTGTGGGTACAATCCACAATGGTGGATATATTGCGTGCCGCGCAGGGAGAGGACGCCTTCTGTGCGCTGACAAAGGATTTTGTGCAGAGAGGCGATGCAGAGAATAGATTCAGGTTGGACTCAGAGGGTGTGCTGAGGTTCAAAGACCGGATTGTGATGTCGGATATGGCAGAGGTGCGTAGTCAAGTCCTGGAGCTGGGTCATCGTTCCACTTATACGATGCATCTGGGAACCACCAACATGTACCAAGATTTAAGGCAGCAATACTAGTGGAAAGGTATGAAAAGAGAGGTAGCAGAGTTTATCTCCAAATGTCTGGTCTGCCAGCAGGTGAAGGCCGAACATCTCAAGCCCGCGGGACTACTGTAGAACCTCGAGGTGCCGAGTGGAAGTGAGAGAAAATCACCATGGACCTAGTGACTAGGTTGCCTAAGTCAAAAGGCGGCTTTGACTCCATTTGGGTGGTAGTGGACCGGTTAACCAAGACCGCGCACTTCATCCCAGTGAAGACTACCTTCTTTGCGGAATAGTACGCCTGACTATTCTTGGACACGATTGTGGCGTACCATGGTACCCCTATGATGATCATATCTGATCGAGGTACCCAGTTCACATCCCGGTTTTGGCAGTCCTTCCAGGAAGCCTTGGGTACCCAGGTGCATTTCAGCATAGCTTTCCATCCGCAGATTGACGGTTAGTCAGAAAGGACCATCCAAACATTGGAGGATATGCTGAGGGCATGTGTCCTGGATATGGCTGACGGTTGGGAGAAACACCTACCACTGATAGAGTTCGCCTACAACAATAGCTATCACAGTAGCATTGGCATGGATCCCTTCGAGGCCTTGTATGGGCGGCGTTGTAGGTCTCCGACTCATGTGGAGGATTCTTGGGAAGCTTACAATAAGAAGCTTTTCAAGGATATCCTCCATCGGGCGCAGGATGAGGCGTGCACGAGTATAGGCGGTAACAGAGATACACCTATGGATGCGCTCAAGGGACATGGACCAATCTGGATGGAGGTCGACGTATGGGATCGGCTATGCGACATCTGGGCATCGGAGGGATGGCAGGGTGCCTCCCGGACGACGCACCAAAATCAGATGACGTTGGTTGAAGGATCCATCGCCCGACATACTGGTGGGTCCATCCCATTTATTAGCCACGAGCGTCGATTGGTAAGTAATTTAATAACTATTTTTATTATTAATTTATTATTATAAAAAACTAATTATATTTATTTTATTATAGGGGACGCGAGATGAGCAGGGAACGCTCATCCCTGCTGATCCTCTGAGGGTCTTCGAGGAGACACATAGATACCAGCGTGGTCCTCGCCGGGGTGAGTTCATCAGTAGGAGGTCGGAGACGGTACTGGTAAGATAATATTTTTTTAAAAATATCTAGTTCTATTATGTATAATTAATTTAATTAATTAATTTACTTTTATTTAAAGGCCACGTATAGTGAGTTGGTGACACAACAAGGAGGTGATCCTGCACAGCATCAGCTTGATGTTGACACATGGATGCAGGTGGCAAGCATCGGCCACGACCGTGTATATGGCATTGGCACAACGGCCCACACACGGGCGTTGTTGCAGCCACATGGTGCAGGGCCGTCTGCTTTCACCTCCTCCGTCGCTGGTCCATCAACATCATGTGCGGATCAAGATCGATTAGCGACCGTCGAGACTGCTCAGGCATGCCTCAGCGCCGACATGGCTGCTATGAGAGATACTATGACACACATGGTCCATCAACATATGCAGATGGCTCAGTATATGACGCAGATGACCCAGTACATGGCACATATATCTTCTATCATACCTGGTGCTCCGGCTCCTCCTCCTCCCCCATCATTCGGCGTCACGACATCAACATCAGATCCATCATCATCATCGACGCCAACTGATATGCTCCCCACGCAGCTCCTCTCCACGCCGCCTCCCTCGCCGCTTGATCATTGATGTACTTTTTTGATATTTTATTTTGATATGATGTAAACATTATTGTTTTGATACGATGTAAATAATATTTTGATATATATATATATATATAATAATTTGTTGTCTTTTGTTTGTATTTTAATTAAATATTAGAACAGGAATTTATATATTTTTCATTTTTTTAAAAATATATATATATTTATATGCGACGGTTTTGCGACCGTCAACGCCGTCGCAGATCCTATCTACATGGTCGCGTGAAACGGTCGCAAAAAATCGTACGACGGCCTTTGCGACGGTCATGTGCGGTCGCCAAATCGGTCACAAAAAACTATGCGATGGATTTGCGACACACGTATGCGGTCGCAATTTATGCATCTTTGGCGACGGTGATGTGTCGGTCGCGTAGAATTTGCGACGAGCCTAAACGCGATGGATTTTTTGCGATTGCTGATGTCGTCGCAATTTCCCTTCTGCGACGCGTTGCGACCACGTTAGCTGTCGCAGATGACGAAGTTTTTAGTAGTGTTAATTTTAGGGTTCGCCGAAAGGGGGGAAGATTTGGTCAGGTTCGGCAGGAGAATAAAGAAGGGAGGCAGGTGGTGACGTGGCAATATTATAAAAAATAATTTAAAAAAACATTAAAAACTGATATAGTGATATGTTGGATTTTCGGGTAATAAAATAATATTTTTTTGGAACATGTCAGCGTGCCACATCACTAGGTTAACGAGGCTGGTGACGGTAACTAGACGACAAGATTCAATTGGAACAATTTCAAAAGTACAGGATACAATTGAGACAAATAAAAGTAGAAGCCACATATGGGAAAAATCTCAAAGTACATGATATATTTAGGTAATTTCTCTAATCTTTCTGTTAATGTCAATGCTAAGTCCATTAATTTGAAAGATAATCACACCACTTATGATCCTTGGATTAAGGTTACTAGGAAAGGTAGAACTTTAAATAGACCTAGAGGTAATAAGTCTGGTTTTAGTTCTAAATTAGACTCCAATCCTCCTGATAGTGATGTGCCCCATAGTCACCTTGTTAGTCCTAAATTTGGTATTAATGATGAGGATATGGAAATAAATCAATCCTTAGGTGAAAATCATTTGGATGAGATGGAAAAAGATGATATCCATTTTATTAATTCTAAGGTTGATAATCCTCTATTTTCTCCTGGTGATCAACTTGATTTTGATGACTCTTCCTTAGTGAATGTTCCTATTAAGGAAGTAGTTAATCATTTTAAGAGTAAATTAGTTGATCATAATCTTGAGAGTGAAACTAAATTGCCTAGCTTAGATAAGGAGGGCAAAAATAGAGGCAATGTCAATTCTTTGGCTTCTTCCTTTTCTAGCTTTGTTAACCAGGTGTCTTCTAGTCTAGGAAATGTTGAAAAAAGTGATGTTGGCCTCACTGTTGTTCCTGCTCATAGTGGGGTTAGCAAGTTTAAAACTCAGGCTAGGAAAGGTAAGTTCATTAAAGCTGAGATTTCTAAAAACCTAGTACAATTTGATAAACCATGCAAACTAAGAAGAAAAAGATAATTAAGAAAGACAATATTCAACTAAAAAATGAGCTTGATAATATTGTTAGTTCTATCCCCGTAAAGTTTTCTTCTCCTTCTGTGATTGATGCTTGTTGCCCTAGTTTGGATATGGGTATTGTGGCTCCTGATGTTAGTGCCTCAAATTTAGTTATTCATGAAGATACTTAATTGAAAATGTAGAGGTCTTAGAAGAAGACATGTTAAAGATTTTATTAGAACTTATGTTAAGCTTAATTATGTCAATCTTATTTTTCTGCAAGAAACTCATGTTCAAGAGGACTTTGCTATTAATTTTATTTGTTGCCTTGGAAATTGTTGGTCTGATTCTGCTGTTAGTTCTGTGGGAGCCTCTGGAGGCCTTTTGATGGCTTGGAATAATTCTATTATTAAAGCTCAGGTGGTCTCAAAAACTCTAAACCTTTTAATTGTTGTTGTTTAATTTAGGGATTTAAAACCTTGGATTTTTTTCTGTCTTTATGCTGATACTAATCCTGTCAATAGAAATTGTTTATGGAATTATTTAGGAAATTTGTATTTTGATAATATGTCTTGGCTTTTAATTGGTGATTTCAATTATACTATTAATTCCGTTGATGAACTAGGTGGTCCAAATTTTTGTGTGAATAATAATGTTCTTATGCTTCGTAAATGTATTGAGGATTGTGATTTTACTTAATTATCTTGGTTTTTATGGTTCTAAATATACTTGGTGCAATAATAGAAAGAACTTGCAAAAGATTCTTGTTAGACTAGATAGAGCTTATGCTAATTCTGTTTGGTTTTCATTGTTTAATAAGTCTTCTGTTGTACATCTTAATAGAACTGTTTCTGATCATTGTCCTATTGTCCTGAATGTTGTTTCTTCATATTTTTCTACTCTTAATAGATTTAGATTTCAAAATTTTTGGACTCAATATCCTCAGGTTGCTGAGATTGTTGAGAACTTTTGGAAATTGAATATTTCTAATAATAATATGTTAGTTCCATTCCTAATGTGCTTACTATTCTTAGAAAAAAAATTCCTTTTGGAACAAGTATCACTTAGGTAAGTTGGAAGTTAGCCTAAGTAAAGTTAATGCTTATATTAATGAGCTGGAATCTAAGGAGGACCCGACCCCTCTTAGTGTTGCTGAGATTGTTGAGAACTTTTGGAAATTGAATATTTCTAATAATAATATGTTAGTTCCATTCCTAATGTGCTTACTATTCTTAGAAAAAAATTCCTTTTGGAACAAGTATCACTTAGGTAAGTTGGAAGTTAGCCTTAGTAAAGTTAATGCTTATATTAATGAGCTGGAATCTAAGGAGGACCCGACCCCTCTTAGTGATTCTGAGATCATGTGCTTAACTAGTTTGTATAACAAATCTAAAGCTATTAGAAGACATATTAATCTTAAATGGTGGGCCATGTCTAAGGAAAAGTGGTTTAGAGATGGTGATCTTAATTCTAGATTTTATCATAGAACTGTAATTAAGAATAAAAGGGAGAATTGAATATTTTTTATAAATGACAATAATTCTTGTATTTCTAGCTCTATTGATATTTGTAAATGTTTTGCTGATTACTATTCATCTCTTTGGACTTATGATGATAAAATGTTCTTAAGTTCAATTACTCCCCATGTTATGTATGTTATTCCTTGTAACATGACTTCTTCTTTAACGACTCCTTTTTCATTGGATGAAATTTCTATTGCTGTGAAGTCTTTGGGTAAGGATAAAAGCCCTGGTCTCGATGGCTATACAGGGGAGTTTTACCAAACTTATTGGAATATAGTTTCAGACTCTTTCTATCATGCTTTTTCTGAGTTTTATCACTACTAGAAAAATGGGCATCAGCAACGGCTGTTGCCGTTGCTGAAGAGCATCAGCAACGGCCGCGCCGTTACAATAGAGCCGTGACAGAAAGTCGCGTTGCTGATAACTCAGCAACGGATCAGCAACGGCCACTCGGGCCGTCGCTCAAAACATTATCAGCAATGGCCGCTCGGGCCGTCGCTAAAAATATTATCAGCAACGGTTTTGCCACAGACCCGGAGCCGTTGCTGATAACATTAATAGCAACGGCCGCTGAGTCCGTAGCAACGCCGTTAGTAAAACCCCGTCGCTAAGCCGTTGCTGTAGGTCATCAGCAACGGCTTTCGATACACTTTTAGCAACGGCTTTCCCACGGACGGCCGTGGGAAAGCCGTTGCTGATGACGTATACCTGGGAACAGAAAAATTGAAAATTTTAAATTTCCATTGATACATTGATACATTATCTGATACATAACTCACACACCCATACTCTCATACACACATTCATTCACACATCACAAACACACCAAGATATACATAAAAACAATTATATTTATATTGATAATTATCCACGATAGTATAAAAATAATTCAAATGCAAAATTGAAGTATCAATATCCAAACAAAATAAGTTAAACAAGTTCAATATCTCAGTAACAAGTTCAATATCCAAATAAAAAATCTCACGATCACGATGGAGGATGGTCTGGATCATATGGCGGGGTTTGGAGTGCTTGAGTGTACACCGGCGTGGACTGACTCGAGGACGATGGATTAGATGATGCCGAAGAGATGCCTGCTTCGGGATGACCTGACATGTTGCGTAGCATAGATTGTATATCTACCATCATCTGACTCTGGCGCTCCATCATCTCAGTCTGACGCTCGACCGTCTCCTCTAGAGTCCTTATTCTATTACTATGATCATAACTGAATCTAAAGGTGGACGGCCGCTCACCAGCGACCGGAGGGGTCGGTGCCCCAAGTGGCCCTAGTACGGCTCGCGCATGACCACTATCTGCGAAGCCATGGTCCCAGCCACCTGCGGCCTCGACCCACGATGCTGCGTCAAAGTCCTCGGGGGTACCCCCGCGCTGCACCACCGTCTGGCTGTAGGTCTCCTACTCGAGTTTGATTTTTTGTTTAATATTTATCATAAAACTTAAATTATAAATATATAATGAATAATTTAAACAAATATATAATTACCATAATGTATGCAGCGCGGTTGTCGATGTACTCCCCCGTCCCATGTGCTCGACGGTGAGTCCGCTCAAACACCGCCATCGGGGAGGGTCGCTGGACACTCCCGTCATTCGACACCGTCGTCTACATTTACAAAACAAATACATTAATTAGTACACATAGTAACAAATAAAATATATAATTAAAAGATATACTTACCATACGGTTCGCGTGCACTGCAAATGCAACAGAGCCGCCGGTGTGACGCGCTGCTCCCCCCGACATGCGATTTCTAGCCGCATTCTGAGAAACCTCCTGCCATCGATTCGTCGACCATATCCCCACGAGCTGATCTCATATATCCGGAGTAATCCAACCGGGGCCGTATCCCCGAGTCTCCGCGATGTTAGTGGTCCCAGCTCGGGCCATCGCTTGGGACCGAGCCTGCCCCAGCTGCCCGTTGTACCTTGCCCGGGATTATTTTCTAAATGTTTCGAGACCGTTCGAGTCCATATTGGACGATTTCGACGCGCGTCCGAAGTGGACGATACCGGCGCGCGTCCGAAGTGGACGATTTCGGTGCGCATCCGAAGTGGACGATTCCGGCGCGCGTCCGAAGTGGATAATTCCGAAATTAATCTAAACCCTAAAAATTATTCTAACAAATTAAATAACTAATCTAAATAATTAATTTAAATAATTAATTAACAATTAATTAACAATTAAAAAATAATTAAAAAATAATTAAAAAACAATTAAAAACAATTAAAAACAATAATAAAATATTATTAAACTACAAATTCCGGCGCCAGAGTCAGGTGGACTCCGGCGCCGGCGTACACTGGCCGGACACACTGTCCGGCCAATGTACAAGGTCCGGCGGCGGCCATCGGCCGAAACCCTATTTTAGGGTTTCGGTCGGATTTTCTATCGGTCGCAACGGGAAGAGACGGCAGCCGGAGGGAGGGCACATACCTAACAGTGTCGGCAGCAGCGGGAGGAGTTGTCGGCGTCGTCGGCGTCGGCAGCAGCGGCGGCGGCAGCAGCGGGAGGAAGAAGGGGGGCGAGCGCAATCTGCGACCTATATAAACTTATCAGCAACGGCTCACTCGCCCGTTAGAAAGCCGTTGCTGATAAGTTATCATCAGCAACGGCTCACTTGTCCGTTAGCAAGTCGTTGCTAATAAGTAATCATCTGCAATGGCTCACTTGTCTGTTAGAAAGCCGTTGCTGATAATTAACATTATCAGCAACGGCTCGCATGCTCGTTAGAAAGCCGTTGCAGATACAACATATTTGCAACGGCTCGAGCGGCCGTTGCTGAAGACCAAGTTTCTAGTAGTGTATGATAGTTCTACTCTTCCTAATGGTTGGAATGACACTGACTTGATTTTTGTTCCTAAATCTAATAATCCTTCTTGCATCAAGGAATTTAGACATATCTCTTTATGTAATGTCAACTATAGGATTCTTTCTAAGGTTGTTGCTGGTAAAATGAAACATTTACTAAATGATTTAATTTCTTTTAATCAGACTACTTTTATTAGTGGTAGATCAATTCATGACAATATCATTGTCGCTCAAGAAATAATTCATTCTATTTACAATTCTAAGCGTAAGAATCCTTATGTGATTGTTAAAATTGACCTTGAAAATGTCTATGATAGAGTTTCTTGGAATGCTATGTTTGGTATACTTAATCACTTAGGTTTTCCTAATAAATTCATTAATTGGATTAAGTGCTATATTACTTCTGCTTCTTTTAAATGTTGTATTAATAATTGTTGCTCTGATTCTTTTCGGGCTCATTGTGGTATTAGACAAGGGGATCCAATTTTCCCTTATCTTTATTTGATTGTTAGTCAACTACTTTCTTCTATGCTTAATCATGCTATGGAATTTGGTTTAATTTCGCCTGTTAGAATTAAAAATTCTTTCAATATCTGTCATTTGATGTATGATGGTGATATTTTACTTTTCTTTAGAGCTAATGATAAATCTATTAAGAACATTAAAAGGATTTTTGAAAACTATGGTAATGCTACTAATCAGATCATAAATTTAAATAAGTATGAGATTTATTTTCCTAGGAATGTGGATTTGTCTGTTAAGAATAGAATTGCTAGGCCTTTTAATATGCGCATTGGTATATTTCCTTTGAAATACTTAGGTGTTAAAATTTCTCCTAGATCCTTCAAAATAGGTGACTGTAATGATATCATTGATAAACTGTTAAGTAGACTTAATAATTGGAATAGAGGTAATATTTCTCAAGTTGATAGACTATTGTTGATTAACTCTGTTCTTAATTCTATTCATCTACATGCTTTATGTGTCACTTGGTTTCCTGATAAAGTAATGAGTAAAATTACTGCTTTAATTAGGAATTTTTTATGGTCTTCTAAAAATGATGATAAATTTCTTCGTTTGATTGCTTGGGATGATGTTACTTTGCCCAAAAATTGTGGTGGTCTGGTTATTAAAGTTCTAAGAATTATGCGCATGTCTCTTAATTAATGCTAAAAGAATTGCTCGGCTTATTAATAATTCTGATAGTATTTTTACCTCCGTTGTTAAGGCAAAGTATGATTTTTCTTTATGGAATTCTTGTAATAAATTTGGTAGAAGTAACTCTTGGAAATTAATTTGTTCTGCTTCTGATGCTTTGAAAATGGGCTTTAAGAAAATGGTTGTGAATGGTCTTCATACTTCAATTATGCTTGATAATTGGTTATTCGATGTTCCTTTGTTTCGGAAACCTTCTCTTGTTAATGTGTGCTTGTTTGATATGAATCTTAATGTGGATTTCTTGATATGTAATGGTTCTTAGAATTTATCTATGCTTTATGATTTCTTTGGTGTGGACTTGGTGGAGGCTATTTTCGGTATTATCCTTCCTGGGCAGCCCAATGATGATGAATGGGTTTGGTGACCAAACAATAAGGGGGTTATCACTTCTAAGTCAGCCTATTCCTTTATCTTAAGAAATTTACATCCCAACCTATCTAGCCTCCCTCAGTGAAAGTTTCTCTGGAATGCCCCGGTTGCCCCTAGAGTTAAAATATTTATTTGGAAAGTTATGCATAATAGACTTCCTACTGCTGAGAGACTGTTTAGGTTTGAGATGATCAATTTCCAATATTGTGTCCTTTGTGGTAGCCATCAGGAAACCTATTCACACTTGTTTCTTGATTGTAAGGTAGCTAGGGCCATTTGGGAATTGATTGAGGGAATATTTATGGGTATTAAATCGGTTCTGAGGTAAGTATAAATCTTCTGCTTTGGCTATTTGTTTAAATGCTCTCTATTCTCTTTGGATGACTAGGAATAGTGTTACCTTTATGAATGTTAACCCTCATATTGAATCATTGTTTTCAAGTACTTTGACTCTAATAATTCACTATGATGTGAATTCTAGTTATTTTAAATCTGAGGGCAAGAATCTTAGTGACTCTACTCGGGCTTGTGATGGCTGAAAATTGCCTCCTCCTGGTTGGGTAAAATATAATATTGATGGTGTTACTAATGTTATCTCAAATTCTGGTGCCTATGCTTTCATTGGTAGAAACAATAATGGTAATTGTTTCATTGCTGCTGATTTCTTTCATTTTAATTGATCCATCCTTATTAATGAAGCTTTGACTATTAAGGAAGCTTTAATGCATGCTTGGCAAAATAATTATGAGAATGTTATTATAGAGAGTGATTCTAGTACTGTGATAGATATTTGTAATAATCGATTGGCTGTGTTTTGGGAAATTAAAAATGTGATTGTTGATATTAATGATCTTGTAGGGAATTTTGTGGAAGTCGGATATCAATTTATCAAAAGAGAATACAACCGTGCGGCTGATTGGTTGGCAAATCATTCAAAGCTCAAGAAGCAAAATTTTTGTTTGGAATAAAGACCGGCTTCGAGATTTAGTTTCTTTGATGTAATCAGCTTTGGTTGAAGACTTAGATTTGTAAAAAAAAAGATATTTATATTACTTTATTACCTTGTTTGATTGGGTCGTAAAGATAAGGAATAGTTATTCTTATTTTTAATTTATTCTTGATAGACCCGACAATTTTTGCCCCGACCCGATAAAATTGGGTTCGAGCTGATATTTATCATGCTCGGATTGTTACCAGGCCGACCCGATAAAATTGGGTTCGAGCTGATATTTATCATGCTCGGATTGTTACTAGGCCGACCCGATAAGGACCGAATCCTTAACGTGCCGGGCTGGGGCAAATGCTATCGGGCCAGCCTAGCACGATAATCGGATAATAATGTACGGGGTCAGGTATTAACGAATTTAAAAGTCGTTAGTTATCGGGCTATCGAGCCGAATTGGCCCGATAAAATGATTCAACTCATTTATTTATTTTCTTTCTTTTTTTGTGTTATCGGGCTAACGGATCGAGACACGCCGACCCATTATTTTCTCGTGTCGTGTCAGTCCAGTGATTTTGGGTCCAAATATTTATCGAGCCAGGCCGAGCCATACACAAATTTTTCAGGTCGGGTTAGGCCGACCCGACAGGAATTGTCGGGTCTAATTCATAGTGTAACTAATGCATTCCTTTTGTTCACACTCTTGGTCCCTACAACTATTTCAATATTCAATGTACTTCTAATACATAGCAGGTACATTCAACTACCCAGGGCTCCTTGATTGTGGGAATAAATAAGCAATGAAAAAGCTATTTCTATTATTATATTATTTTGATTGAGTCGTAAAGACAATGAATAGATTTTCTTATTTTCCATCTATTGTAGACTAATTCAACTGTTTTTTGTCCGGCCTAAATAAAATCACGTTTGAGCTTATGTTTATCGTGCTCAGACCGTTATCGGACGGCCCAATAAAACTTGAACCCTTAACGTGCCAGGCCGGGGCAAGTGCTATTGAGCAAGCCAGGCATGATAGACCGATAAAAATGTGTGAGTCGGGTATTAATGAGTTTAAAACTTGTTAGTTATCGGACTATCAGGTTGAATTGGTCCGATAAATTGATTCAACCCATTTTTTTCGTGTTATCATGCTAACGGGCCGGGTCGTGCCAACCTGTTATTTTTTCCGAGCCAGTGATTATGGGCCCAAATATTTATTGGGTCAGGTCGGGCCGGATCAGACATGAATTTTTAAAATCGGGCCCAGCACAATTTTTTTCTGGCCGGGTCGGGCTGACTCGATAACTTCGGCCCGACACATATTGTCAGGTCTAATTCTTGATGGATGGAGAATAATTACTTTTTACTATAAAGCAAAGAAAAGTCATTCCTTATCTATTCATTGTAATATTTTTTAATTTTACCCATTGTAATTAATAGTTATACAATAAATTATTTAATTAATTAAAACATTATATTTATTATATTTTAAATTAAAATTATATTTTTTTAAAAAATTGACTACGAACATTCTTTTTTATTATGTTATTATGAATTATAATAAATTGATTACAATATCATTTATTTTATTATTTTGTCTCTATTTTTATTATTCTATAATAAATTATAGGATTAATTAATGAATATATCATGATTTTTACCGAAATTCTTAAATATATCACGATTTTTCATTTGTTTCAAATGCAAACTTCAACTCTCGATTCGTTTCAATTATAGCACACCGTCAGACTCTAGTTAAGTTTTTCGTTAAACTGTTGACTTGACAATGATGACATATCTTAATAAGTTCAGTCAGTCATTAAATTAATATAAAAAATTAAATAGCTGACGTGTATTAGTAAGTACAGTCAGCATTTTTTTATTTAATTTTTTTATATTAATTTAATGGCTGACTTGACTTATTAAGACACGTCATCGTTGTTGGGTTAGCAATTTAACAAAAAACTTAACCAGAGTCTAACGATTTGCTATAATTGAAATGAATCGAGAATTGAAACATGCATTTGAAATAAATAAAAAATCGTGATAGATTTGAGAATTTCGATAAAAATCGTGATATATTCATTAATTAACCCTAAATTATAATATCATTAAAATAAAATAATATGTTAATAGATTATCAATTAGTATTAATATTTAAATTCAGTTAAGAAGGATATTTTTTTTGATCATTTTATCTCTATTTCTTATTTATTTCTTATTCTAAATAAATAAAAAATAATTATTATTTCTAGTCCATTTCAACAATCAAATAGGTCCTTATAAGTTATAGATAGAGGCAGTGGCAATGGGCTGGCATGATTCACAGTCCAAACCCGGCCCAATTTAAATCTTTTCAACTAAACATATAAAAAAAATATTTAAATTTTTGGTCTTTTATCATATGTTTCTTTTTCACGTTAACTCAAATTCAAGCTCCTAGGTAGAATTATCAAGCAAGAGTCAAATTTCTTAAACTAACTTAACCAATTAAATTCTAGTAACATATGTTTCAGATTTTTTTGCTTTTAATGTATATTATTAAATTATTAATTATTATAAATTTTTAATCATACTTTAATAATTAAAATAAATTATTTCATGAATAAATTATTTAAATAATTAAAGGAAAATTTGAATAATCCAATATTCAAATTATAAATAATAATGTATTTCAAATAGCAATTATAATATGAATATGTTTTTTATTAATTCCAATTAAACCATACATATATTAATTAAAAGTTTTATATTATTAAATTATTAAAATAAAAATATATTTCAATTTTATGAAACATATGAGAAAAATGAAAATGAAAATGGATTAGTTGCAGAAATAGAGAAAATAAAAATAATCTTATTCGTTGAAAATTGACGCAAGAATTTAAATTTAAAATTCTATATTGTGAAAACTATTTATTAGTAAAAAAATAATATTAGCACAATTGAAATATAGGAGAATGAAAGTGAAAGTGAAGTTACACGTAAATTGAATTTGTAAGCTAAAATTAAAATGCAAGCAAAATCATTAAAAAAAGAGAGAGACTTATTGTCTCTACTTATTGTAGTTTTATAATTCGATTACAGTGCATCTCTAGTTCTCTAGTGATTAGTTATATATTGACTTATTGTCTCTATCCTTCTGATACGTAAAGAATTAATAAAAATTAATTATGACATCAAATCAACCATGTGTTTGCTGATGTTAATGCTCTTGACATGTCTACTATCTAAAATTCATGTGCACCCATCTTACGGCCTCTTTGCTTGCTCTGAAGAACCTGGAGATCACATGTTGCATATATATAAGCATCAGCCTCCCGTAGTGTCAATCTTTTGATTGGTTCATCACTGGCTTCGGTCAGGTGATCGTCGCCATTGAGAACGGCGCAGCCAATTCGACCATTTCACTTTGGAATTTTGATATCACTCTATCGTCTAATGCTTCTGTCTTCCTCGTCTGCAACACATCAAGCAACATTTGTACCAAAAGAGCAAGAGTTCAACAGCTAAATCTTATATAAAATTTGATCAAAAAATACATGTGCATTTATTACCATGGCAATCCGTTCTTGGTGAGGTTAACTCAGTGAATTGAAAATGTTCTCAAAAAGTCCCTGCCCAAGCATCTCTCCGAGTCAAGAAATCAGAATTTAGGTTGAAGATCTTCTTTATGGTGGAAGGAATGAAGAGTGCTAGAATTCGGACATCGGTGTTGGTCCATTGGGCTTACCCACAACTACAACATAAAGGATTACTCGAATCGATTTCCTTAGGTGAGCAAAGGTACTAATGATGGATGAGAACAAATGGAACTCTACGTAGTAGAATGCAAATGAATGCTGTCGTGTGATGTTTCATTAACAATATATGCAAGAATGTTATGAATCACTGATGATGAGATATCTGAGGAGTTTAATGGCGCAGCGATTAAGTTCTTCTACCTACATGTTCCCTTCTTGATCCACAACGATGCTATTATCATCGGAGCGCGAACCCCTCTCTGAGATATCTGAGGAGTTTAATGGCGCAGCGGTTCTTCTACTGAAAGAAAAATGGCTCCGGCCCAACGATGCCGTCGGGGCTCGTCATGCTGTTGACTGGGGTGGGGACATGGTCGTAGAACCCGCCGTGCTCATCGTAGGTGATGCTCAATATATAGGCTCTTGTTCCTATTAGAGTTTAAGTAGAGGAAGATAACAAGAGGAATCATTATGTATTGTATTCAAATGAACCATTACATCAGCTTTATATAGACGCTGTTACAGGGATGATTCGAATAATAACAGATGAAACAGAAAGGTAGTGGACTATATGCTACGTGGCATAAAACCAAATATGAGCTGGCATCTTATGAAGGGGATGATGCAGTCGCAGCATTATTTCTGTTAATATCCCCCCTCAAGATGGGTCGTCCAATGACACCCATCTTGATCCGATGGTCCAAAAACAAAGTAGTGGACGTTATTTTGGTCAGAGTATCTGCGAGCTGTTGAGCCGAGGAAATGTGATGAACTGAAATGAGCTTGGACTCTACTTGCTCTCGAACAAAATGAAAGTCCAGCTCAATGTGTTTCATTCTGCTATGATTGATAGGATGCTTGGTATGAGTTGTTGCTCCAAGGTTGTCACAATAAATTTTTGGAGTTCTTGGTTGAAAACAATTTAACTCCCTGATGATGTTTACAATCCAGTTTACCTCAGCTGTAGTATTCGCCAGAGCCTTATACTCGACTTCTGTAGAGGAACGTGCAACTGTGCGCTGCTTTTTGGAACACCAGCTAATTGGGGAATTGCCAAGAAATATTAAGTAGGCGCCTGTAGAACGACGAAACCATCATGCGCTTGCAGACTGATAGAAGTGGAAAGTGGTGTTTTAACCTCATTTGCCTCATGCATTTGAAAGCGCTGAAGAATGTCATTGATATATTTTTGCTGAGAGAGAACAATTCCTCTATTAGTGTGAGTTACTTCTATTCCCAGGAAGCAATTAAGTGGCTGGATTTCCTTCAAGGAGAACCTAGACGCAAGCTTTGAGTTGATCTCCAGAATTTGCTTTGTGGAAGAGTCTGTTAAAATTATGCCATCGACATATAACAGGATCAAGGTAATGCTTTGTTTGTCATGCAGAATGAATAATGAAGAATCAGATTTTGAAGTGTGAAATCCGATTGAATGTAAATAAGTTTTCAGTTCAGTGAACCATGCTAGTGGAGCTCGACGCAACCCATATATTGCCTTATTGAGCTTGCACACATAATTTGGATACTGCGGATGAGCATATCTCGGAGGTTGTTGCGTGTAGACATCTTCCTGAAGATTACATTGTAAAAAGGCATTGTTAACATCGAGCTGAAACAAATCCCATCTGAATTTTACAGCTATACTTAGAACCATGCGAATGGATGTTTGCTTTATTACTGGGCTAAAGGTACTTTTATAGTCAATATCAGGTTGCTGAAGAAATCCTTTTGCTACCAATCTACCTTTGAACCTTTCTACCGAACCATCAGAATTCTATTTAATCTGAAAAACCCATCTACATCCAATGATGTTTCTGTTATCCGGAGGTGGAACAAGTGTCCATGTGTTACTTCTTCAAATTCCCGAGACATGGCCTCTCGCCATTCTGGATATTTAACAGCTTGATGATATGTATTTGGAATAGGTGAATGGATAGCACTGGTTAGAAGAGCTGAATAGTCTGTGGGTATTTTTGGTTTGAAAATGTTTGACTGTGATGTGGTTTTCATTCTATGAACTGGTGGTGGTGGAGCTGTAGGATGAGCTGAATCTGGAAATGAGTGTCTCTAATGAAGGAGAGAATTGTTGAGAAGTGAAGGTATACGTAGGAACTGAGGAATGATTTAGTGGTGGTAGTTGACAAATGTCAAAGGTATCAGTTGAGACTGCAGGTGGTGATAATTGACTTGGTAAAGAAGTTGAATTTGGAAACACATCCAACTAGGAATTTATGTCAGAGGAAGTCATGGAGGAAGTGTTTCGAAGAAATGAGGAGAAGGGAAATTGATGTGGGTTAGCAGAAACCTGAGAAGGAAACTTGGTGTGGGTTGGAAGATCAGTCCATTCATAGAGACCCCCCTTATTCTGGCCGCGAGCTAGAACCAAACCTGTGTTCAGATCCTTAACAAGGAAACAATTGGAGTAAAATTCTACAGATACATCATTTTGGTGACAGAATTTTGCAACAGAAATGAGGTTTTTAGTAATGAAAGGAGCATGTAAGACATCATGTAGTATGAATTTGGAAGAGAGTTTGACAATACCAGAATGGGAGATTGGTGTTGTGTTACCATCACCAAGGGAGATGCCTTGTTCACCTTTGTAAGAGTAGCTGGATTGAAGAGATTCCAGATCTGAAGTAACATGGTGCGTAGCACCCGAGTCAAGCACCCAGTTATTAGCTGATCTAGACTGTTGTTCACAGAGATTAATCTGAGGTGACTGCTCTGTTGGTGGATTGAAACGAGTCCAGCAGACCTTTGCCGAGTGACCAAACTTGTCACAAATTTGACACTGTATGCGTGGTTTGTTGTTTTGAAACTCTGATTGTCTTGAGTTATTGTGATTGAAAGGAGGTCTAAAAGAACTCTGTCCCCTTCTATTCTGCCAGTGTTGTTGTCGATCTGTATTGTTTGATCGATAAGTGTAATGAGCAGTTATATTGAGAGGATCATTTCTGGTTTTTAAAAAACTTTCATGTCCCAGTAACTTAGTGTATAGTTCTTCAACACTGATAGGATTATCTCGAGAATGAATTGCTGCACTAATATCATTGAACTCTGGCCCTAAGCCACCAAGAATTTTGATGATTAGTGCAGACTGATTGATTGGTGCATCGGCAATGGACAGTTCATCAGATATAGTTTTCACTTCTGTGAAATATTCTGTAATTGATTTGTTTCCTTTGTTCAATCGATTGAGGGTATCCTGAAGCCCATAAATCCTTGATTGAGATTTGTTAGCGAACTGATGTGCTAACCTCAACCGGGCTTCACGAGACGTAGGAGCAGTAGCCACAATGGATGCTAAAGATGGATCGACTGAGGCTATTAAGTCATGTCTGATTAAACCATCTTGGCGAATCCAAGATCTATAACTTGGATGATCAAGGGAAGGGCAACAGGAACTACCATCAATGAAATGAGTTAGATCATACCCGAGCAACAGTAAGTCAATCTGAGCTTTCCAGTTGATGTAGTTGCTGCATCCGGTGAGCTTGATCGGAAGCTGTGTAGATGCGTTGAGTGATATTACTTGTCCGCCATTGGTGAACGGATTTAAAACTTTTGCTGCTTGAGTCTCATTCGAAGCCATTGTTTACGGTGGAAGGTGGAAGGAGAAAAAAAAAGGGATATGAGCCGCCTCGTTAGAGGAATGGCTCTGATACCATATTAGAGTTTAATTAAGTAGAGGAAGATAACAAGAGGAATCATTGTGTATTGTATTCAAATGAACCATTACATCGGCTTTATATAGACGTTGTTACAGGGATGATTCGAATAATAACAAATGAAACAGAAAGGTAGTGGACTACATGCTACGTGGCATAAAACCAAATATGAGCTGGCATCTTATGAAGGGGATGATGCAGTCGCAGCATTATTTCTGTTAATAGTTCCATTGTGGGCTCGTGCGCAGAGCCTCTTACACTTGCTTCACCATCTTCTACCCGTTGGCGACCTCCTACACTTCTGATGTGCTGGTAAATCTTTTAGCATTCCATTGCAATTACTTTATAGCATGATTGTACGCAGCTTTTAAAATCTTCAAATTTCCAGCCTTACACTCCTCCTTTTCCCTCTTGGTGCATTCCTGATCGAAAAACTAGCATGGCGCAAGTTTATTTCTGATTCAGTAAGTATGCTCTGGTACGCCTCAATTACTTTTAATTGGTTTCTCAGGTTCAGTAATACACTTTGCTCCAGATAAAAATTCAATAGTAATATACTTTGCTTTATGTCCTTAGTAATTGGGTCAACTGTGCCAAGGTTGGAAATAAACTACTTTGTTGTGAGTTGGATTTATGATTGATGTCCTTGTGATTTTGTGAAAGTAAAATTTTCATATTATATTATAGGATTAATGCCTGCAATTTTAGATTGTTATTATAATTCATAAGGCATATAGGTGAAATTGTGAATTTTGAGTGATGGGTTATTAGGACATAATGGAATATTGGACTTGATTTTTTTAAAGTAAATTTTCATATTATATTTTTATGTTTAATGCCTGAAATTTTAGATTGTTATCATAAGGCATGTAGGTGGACTACTGAGCTTTCAGTGATGGGTTATCAGGACATTATGAAATATTAGACTTGAATTCATTCTAAACCAAAATTACATAAGCATAGTTTGGATAAGATACAGACCTATAAATGATGCATATTTGTTCTCTACATATATTTCAACTCAAGGAAAATATGATGATTAACTCACATGAATGATCAATCACCATGAATGTTACATAATCATGTAAGTAAGACTATTAAGTATATACAAAATGCATCTTAAAACTTAATCCAACATATAATTGAATTTATAAACACTTTTGAGTTTTGACCGTCAACTGAACATATAATGACAATCTTTTAGAAGCTAATCAAGTTAATTTTCACTTAACCATCAATCATACTATAAAAGTGAAAGAAATTTAACAATATATAGATGAAAAATAGAGTAGCATAAATTACCCAAAACATACTTGTTATAAACAAGCTCAAATTGAAGTAGTACTAATTTCACCATCATGTAAACTAAATAGGGGAAGATCCCAAATTATACTAATACTCTTGATTGACATATGTTGTTAACTAAGAAGAATTAATGAAAAACTATATCCCTCAGTCATCAATACTACAAAAGCCAATTTAATTTTGATCAGTGAGGGTTGCTTTTAACTAAGTATTGATCAAATAGACTTATTTTTTCTTTTTGCAAGTTGGCAAACATACATGACAAAAGAGGCTTCATATTGGAAAGCACATGGATGGTTGAGGCTGTATATTATTTCTAGTCCGTGAATGAAGTTTGAGTGTGATATACATGTAATTTAGAAACTAATTGATGGTTGCACTGAAAATAAATTTTGTCAATACTTATATTTGGATTCAAGTGTAAAATTATATTTGGATCTCTTAATATTATTAAAAATATTTGTTTAAATATGACTCATTTTCCTTTTTTATTTGAGATATTGTCCTTGAATAAAGTTTGAGTGTGATTTGCATATGATTAGATCATAGAAGTTAAAAAAGTGAGATTTTGGTGTATATTTATATCCATCCCGTTTAACATTATATCCATCTAATTTGAATTTAGATTCTGTTATTTGATATGTATATCCATCAGTCCACTTTAGATCTATATCCATTACATTATTTTCATCCAATTTAGATTTAGGTTTAACCTAAATGTATGTGTATATCCATCCAGTTTAACATCATGTTCATCTAGTTTAAATGTATATCCACTCAGTTTGAGTCCATATCCCTCCAATTAATATATATATCCACTTAGTTTGAGATTATATCTGTCTAGTTTAAATGTATATCCACTCAGTTTGAGTTTATATCCATCCAATTGACATGTATATCCACTATGTTTGAGATTATATCGATTCAGTTTGACTGTATATCCACTCAGTTTGAAACTATATTCATCTGGTTTAAATGTATACACTCAGTTTAAGTTCATATCCATCTAGTGGATATACATAATCACTCTGTTTGAGACCATATATATCTAGTTTAACCGTTTGAGACCATATCCATCCAATTTAAACGTATATTTACTCAGTTTAAGATCATATCCATCCAGTTCAAATACATATCTACTCAGTTTGAATATATATTCATCTAGTTTAATTGGAATTATATCTATATCCTTAGCTATTGGCATGTAAATCCATCCACTTTATATCTATATCCATTACATCGTTTCCATCCAATTTAGATTTAGATTTAGTTTAACCTAAATGTATGTGTATATCCATCTAGTTTGAATCTAGATTCAATTAGTTGATATCTATATCCAGTCACTTTAAATGTAAATGCACTTTGTTTGAGTCCATATCCATCCAGTTTAACTGGAATGTACATCTATATCTAAAATCATTTGATAGGTAAATAATAAGCCACGTAGTCTTCACGAAAAAACTATAGTGCTTATCATCAGCACCACCGAAATACAAGTTCAAAAGTAACTGTATTCAATCACAATTAATCCAAAAAATACCAACAACAATCAATCATATTCAACCACATTTAATCTAAAAAAGTATCACGTAGTAAATGATATCATATACCAACATAAAATCATTACATATTTGACTATTTATTTAGTATTTGACATACACCACGTAACAAATAATATCATATACACTTGAAATGCAATAGTTTACAACTCCAGCAACTATTCATCATTCACTACAATATATTTCCTTTTAGGATTTGAAATGCAGTGAGGCCACAAAAATTGTCCATGTCTTCTTGAGTAAACTGCATCATACATTGTCATAAAATGCACTTCATATCTTTCATTACAAACACAGTAAAATCAACACTGCATGTCAAAGATAGAGCAATTATTATATTGCATGTCAAAGATATATAAAAGCTTATAGTTAGCACTTTTTATGTAGTTTGGATTAACGTGTACAATTTAGTCAGCAAAAACATAACAAGAACAATTAATAAGAGTATTATTGATTCATTTCATCATGAAAATGCATAATCTACATGCAAATTCAAAAGTAATGCATCATTTTAACTATATGCAAAATATTTATCTATGTTTTTAATGCAAATACATGTTGAAAACTTCATAATGTGCTGGACAACGGATTGAAAAATGTACACCGTCCTCGGCAACATGTGATCCAGATTCATGGGAATGTTACTATAAGTCTCTATAATAAAAGAGCACGTTAAGAACTCAAGACTCAAACTACACCTTTATAAAATTCCTTAGATGGCTACAGGTTGATAGGAGTTTCCTTTTGGACTTCAACTGTTGCCACTACATGAGCATGCCATGTGCCATTGAGCTTGATTTATCAAGTTGTTGGTTGTTGCAATGATTCACCATGCCTTAATTTTGGACTTCAATTGCTACAATAGATAAGGAATGTTAAAGCTATTGATACTCTAATTTCTTCTTAATTTTGTACCGTCAACGTGAGACAACAGCTAAACCTTATTTATGAACATTGGAAGTCTTCTCATAGTCTTCTACTTTGAATTGGTGGCTTACATGCCAACTTCTCTCCTCTCTCTTTATTCTAACAAGAAAATGAAGAGGAGTTTGACAATAACATCTAAGAGCCTGTTCTCCATAATGAAATAAAACCTACTATGATGGTTTCATGATTCTAAAATTGACCTAACTACTTTTGTCTGATAAGAAATATATAGACCTTGTTAATCTTCCAAAACTTACCTTCTGACGTCATAGTTTTATACTGGTGCTAATTGAGTACTTAACTGCAGATAAGATCAGGTGAAATTAGGATGCTGCTTCCTACCAACTTAGATGCAGACTCTGAACATGTCATGTGATCTCCTTGAAACAAGAATGTCATGTCCCTAACAACCCAGTAAAGAAGGAAAGAGACGATTGCTCCTTTGTTACTTCTAACATGCACTCATTATTCCTTAGTAGATTAACTTGAACTCCTACAAGATGTTCTGATGAACTTGAAACTTGAGTACGGATGATATGATGAAAACACATGAACTAGATACCAAGGTGCAGAGCATCATATCTTTACAAAAGCAATATCTCTCTCATTATTCTCAAATACCGCAAGGAATCATGATCCTACATCATTGTGAAGAAGATAGAATAGGGAGGAGGTACGCGCGACACTCACCGATCCTTTATGGAGGGAGGGAAGTGTGGTGCCGAGCGGAGATCTACACAAGGGAAGCCGACTGAGAAAAGCCGAGACTAGAGTCGAAGGCTGCGAAATGAGGTGGCAATGGGCACAACACGGTAGAGGAGAAGCAATTAAAGGAGCTTGTCGACGAAGCAGCTAGAGTCGGAGTCAGGGATTTGGGGATTTCAGCGTCCAGGTGCATTGAGAAGATGTTTGGATTTCGAGTACAAAATATCCAGTTCTGGATCCATATATGTTTAATTCTAGATCCATTTTTTTTTACGTGCATCAAAATTCGCATTAGATGATGTGGTGCAAGATTAGAGCACTGCTTGTATAAATCCCTATGCATGCTGCTCATATAAGTTTTATTCGATTGAAATCACTGGTAGTACCTAATGTGATTGAATAATGCATTGCTATTAAAATGACAATGATTTAATGTTGGCAGAAATAATGCATTGCTATTAAAATGACATTGTTTGTCTTTTTACTTGGACAAACAACGGGATGGGAAGAAATCGTATCATGGCTAGGTTAGATAAGGCCTATGCAAACATTGATTGGCTCAGCATGTTGAGTGAAGTTGTGGTTAATCATCTGGTAAGAGTTTGCTTCAGATCATAAGCCAATCCTCATTGACTCTAAGCCAAAAAACTTTGATGTTGCACGCAAAAAATGTTTTGTTTTTGAACATTATTGGATGGAATACCCAGAAGCAAATGAGTTAGTGAAGGAAACCTGGAATAGGAATTTTCCCCCTCAGATAGTATGGAAAACATGTTCAAATGCCTATCTAAAGTAGGAAAAAAGCTTGGCAAATGGAATAAAACAGAGATTGGGTCATTAGAAAAAAAATTGAAAAGTACTTTGAATGAGTTAAAAGTACTAGATATATGCAATAGATTCTTCAGGCTTGTGCACGGAGAAGATTTTGTTAAAGTGAAATGTTTACACAACATGGCAATTGCTTTGAGCAGGCAAATTCATGTAAAGTGGTGGACTAAATCTAGATCTAAATGGCTAGAGCAAAACGATAAAAATACTAAGTTTTTTCATGACTTGATGAAGTTTAGAAAGAGGACAAATATCGTTATTGAAATAAAGGCAAATGGTGAGCTGATAAACAAACCTCAAGATATTGTGGACTCCTTTGCAAATTGGTATGAGGAACTTTGGAATGAAGATACTGACATTGCTTCTAGTAACTTACACTTAGAAGGGTTGAGATGAAAAAGAATAAAAAACAAGTGGCACAACAAACTCACTGCTGATTTCCCTAGAAGAAGTGAAAATGCCATTTTTTCTCTTGGAAGAGGCAAGTCACTTGGTCCAGATGGCTCTGCTGAAGCTCTGGAAGAGATATTGTGAAAGAAGCTCTGCTGAATGCCTTAAAGGAATTCCATGATAATGCTTATATCCCAAGCTCCTGGGGTAGTATAAAAATTGTCTTTATTCTTATAAAAGATTGCCCAAGTACTATAATGGCATGTTTGTTTCACATGATGGAATTTCAATCGGATAGGAATTCAGTTGGAATTAATTCGGATAAGAATCTCGTGGGATAAGCTTATATCCTATTCGGCGTTTGTTGAAATCTCGGATAAGCAGATTGGATAAGTCAAGATTTTGATATCCTATGTTTGTGTTGGCTCCGAATATAGAAGTCGGATATTAATCATTTAATATTTAAAATTAATTTTACCAACTTATTATTTTTGAATTATGAAAGTCAACTTACATAATTATTTTTAACATAATAATAATAATAAATTGACAAAATATCTCTAAAAACTAAATTAAAATTGACTTACCACAAATATGAATTCGTGGAAAGAACATAGATTTATATATCCAAAAAAAATATAAAAACATATTTATATATCTGAAAATTATAGCAAGCATGGAATGCATAATTGTCTAGAATATACCAAAATACTAAGTATTAATCCATAATTCAAAATATAAAAATATATCAAATCTATAATAAAAAAATGTAGTAGTATCAATCTAACTCAAATTTTATTATTTTGCTAACGATGCTCATTATCTAGAATGAAATTTAAGTATTGAAGCTTGTCTTCCACACTTTGCATCCCATTAAAAATCAAAAGATCATCATCGTGTGTCCCCAAGTATCGAGTTAGAAAAATGACATCCATTCGATCTCTAATTGGAAGTTTCTTCAACTCATCATGAATTTCCTTTTTCATCTTTCCCAACTCCTTGTCTTGACCCAATTGGTTGGGCACCACCACCAAATTTTCAGCTATATCTCCCATTTTATTTGCCATAGCACCCATATATTCTCCAATCTTTGAAATATATGGTTCCATATTATATTGTCTAGAACGTCTCCTTTTTTGCCCTTGGCAAGTCATACTACTTGACGCTGCTACGTTAATCGAATCCATTAACTCTTCAACCTCTTCCTCCTCATCTAGTCTTTCAATTACATCTGCAGGCGTCTAGACATTAACACCAGTTGCTCGGTCCTTCCCGAAGACTACTGAAAGTTTTTCATAATAAGGAAAAGGCTTGTTTTTCAAACTCTTAGCATCGGCATCCTTCTGCACAAAAATAAATTGCTGATGGTTAAAAATAATTAAATTATACAATTTATTAAAAGCAATTAAATTATACCTTCAAATATTCTTCCCATACGTCTTCTTCAGCTATTACACATTTGTGTTCTGAATCCCATCCGAAGCCTGATTGATTTAACATATCATATATTATATTAAATTGTTTTTTCATAATTTTCAACTTTGATTCAATGTGTGGGTTAGCTCGTATCCTACATCCTGGGCATACACTTTGCATTCGCTTTTCAATCTCTCCATACATTCCAGGCCTAAATCAATTATCACTTTTCCAACTAGCATTAACAAGATCTTCTAAAATATCAATAAAAAAAATCCTCTTCTTGTTTTGTCCAAACACGTCTATCGCGAGTTTTCTTAGTTTGATTGCTTGGGCGGTCCATCTATCCTAATAAAACATTGTAAATTAGTCAATATTTTAGCATTTCAAAATATTAAAGTTATAAAATTTCAGTAATCATAACCTCAACAATTTAAGATTTTAGCATTTAAAATTCCAACATTTGTTGCACTATTTAACATCACTTTGGAACGAAGTAGAACTGATAACAATAATATATTATTAAAAAAAACAAATTTGAAGACTTCAAGTAGCAATTATAATTTATATATCAATTGTTAACTCTTCACTCAGTATATATATCATTTGCTAGTTTCTCATGGAATTTAGTCCAGTGAGGTGATGTCTCTACACTACTTATGACATCAGTGTCATCGCCATTTATATGATCATTACTTTCATCTATATGACTTAATTGCATTTCGGAAGGATCTAAACTCATTTCTCTCCTAATGAAATTATGTAAAAGACAGCATGCAATGATTATTTTATTTTGTATCTCGATTGAATAAAATGACGGACTTCTAATAATAGCCCAATGCATCTTTAGAAGTCCAAAATATCTTTCTATCACATTCCTAGCTGATGAATGACACATGTTGAAAAGCTCGTGTGGTGTTGATGGAGCTCTAGAACCTTCTCCTCATTCTGTTAAATGGTATCTCGTCGATCTATATGGTGCAAGAAATCCTTCTCCATTAATATAACCAGCATCCACTAGATAATAGTTTCCTAAAACAAAAATAAAGATCAATATTAGAACTTTCTTGTATAAGGGTTCTAACATATCTAATTATGATTTCAATTTTCATAAGGACTTACCGATGGGGACTTTTAATCCATTCCTCCTATTAACAGTATCTCGTAGGATTCTAGAATTTGAAGCAGAACCTTCCCACCCAGGCATAACAAAAATAAAGTTCATGTCAGGAGCACAAACACCCAACACATTTATGGCAATGTCCCCTTTACGATTGCGGTAACGATGTTTATCTTCAGATGAGACTCGCACCTTAATATAAGTGATGGCTCCTAAGCAATTCTACATTTAAAAATGATGGTAAATAATTAACTTTCAATCATTAGCAAAAGGGGGATTTTTTGGATTTGTTTTACATACCTTAAACCACTTTCATTTTGGATCAATGTAATTTTCTAGTACGGGCTCTGGAGATCTCAACAATATGCCTTGCAATCTTATCACGACATTTACTACAGCATTGAAATGTTTACTCACTGTCTGACCCGAACGAACAAAATTAAACTTGATTACACGATTTTTGGCATGGTGTGTAAGTATATGTAAGAACATTGCAACTTGCTCTTCCACTGTAACTAATCCCCCCCCTTTAGTCTGCCCATTGTGCGGAGTAACTCACACAATATGCCAAAGGTGCGTCTATCTACTCTTAGTTGTTAAATGCAATTTATATCACTACTATTTATAAGGTCATTTAATCTTTCTAACCGAGTGCGGTGACTCAAAAATCTACGCTCTCTTACAACGCGTTGCCTGTGCCTCCTATTTAAATGTTTTATAAGCAACACAATACAAGCACTAATAACAGAAATAACTTCACAAATCATTGTTGATAATGTTGCTACATATGCAGCAACTACTTCATTTCTTGATGGCATGTCTATGAAAAATAAATTAAAATAAATAGTATTAATAAAGCAAAATAATTTTTGAAGTGTTTAAGTAATTCAATTATAAGGGCATAACATCCAATGTAGAGAAAAATATCTAATAAATGCATAATAGAAAAATTACCTAGCTCTGCCATATTACTTGATGGATGAAACCTGTATGAATGAAACAAATAGTATTAATAAACTCTAAAATAGTGTTGTGAAATTAATAAATTAATTGGTCCCTCATGTTCACATCCTTCAATATAATTATTACAGAAGCAGCAGGTGTAACTTTTTCTTTTGGCACAAAATAGGTGTAACATGTTAAAAGTTTCATAGAAGTTAAATCAAGTAAAAAATAGGTTAAACTTATTAGTGAAGAAGTAAGAGATAAGGCATATGAAAGTAAATTAGAAAATAACAAAATGTATGTCATTCCAGAAAATAAATTAGTTGGCTCAAACTATATAAGTGAATGTCACATTTAGTCTAAAAATTATTTTAGTGTCCTATTAGCAAAGTAGAAGCATGAAAGAAGATCAATCTAAGAACATTTGTTATAAGAAATAATATTAAAAAATAAGGATTTTTTCATCCAATGTAAATATTGTCATCACATGACATGCAAAATAATTTTAATCACCACGCAATGTTAATGCTTATATTTATATGAAAAAGAAATCAATCACAGAAGACAACGTTAATATTTATATATATATGAAAAAGAAATCAATCACATCATTGAGGTCAAATTCATTGTACCAGAGGTATTATGAGAGTACAGTAAAAAAAAGAAACATCGAAAGCTGACATCTTTTCTTTGTTTCGTACTCAACTTTGAACAACATATTATAAAAAAATCAATAAAAAATAAAATAAAAGTAAAAAAGTAGATCAAAACTTTATTTACACGGCTGAATCAAAGTTTTTTTTTATCGAGATCGAAATCATTTGAAGCATGGTAACGAAGCAGTAGCTGGCGAAGGGTGATCCTCGTCGAGGACTTAAAAGCTAAGCTCATTGCTCTCGTCGCCGAGGAGCTCGAGACGCTCGGTGCTGGTGGTGGCCGGCAAGCAGGCCGGAGACGACGCGCACCTCGCGCAACATACCCATGTCGCTGTCGCCGACGAGGACATTGCAGCTCTTGGCGAAGTGTTTGTAGACCTGCGGCTCGTCGAACAACTTGTGTCAAGGCGGAGCTAATGACTAAAACCTGGAACATAATTTTTTTTAAAATTCTAAATTTCCATTAATACATTGATACAATCTGATACATAACACACACACTCATACACCCATACACACATCCATTCACACATCACAAATACACCCAGATATATATCAAAACAATTATACTTATATTTATAATTATCCACAATCGTATAAAAACTATTCAAATGCAAAATTGAAGTATCAATATCCAAACAAAACAAAACTAAAATATATATAATATCGAAGTAACAAAGTCAATATAATAAAAAAACAATAAATCTCACGATGACGATGGAGGATGGTCTGAATCATATGGCGGAGTCTGGAGTGCCTGGGTGTACACCAGCGTGGACTGACTCGAGGACGATAGATCAGATGATGCTACTCCGTGGTGACTTGACAAGTTGCGTAGCATAACTTGCATATCTGCCATCATCTGACTCTGATGCTCCATCAACTCAGTCTGACGCGCGACCGTCTCCTCCAGTGTCCTTATCCTGCTACTATGATCATCTTTGGACCTGGAGGTCGACGGTCGTTCACCAGCATGCGGAGGGGTCGGTGCCCCAAGTGGCCCTAGCACGGCTCGCGCATGACCACTATCTGCAAAACCATACACACGGCCATGGTCCCAGCCACCTGCAGCATCGACCCACGCTGTTGCGTCAAAGTCCTCGAGGGTGCCTCCGCGCCGTATCACCTTCTGACTGTAGGTCTCCTACTCGAGTTTAATTTTTTGTAGGTCTCGGATATTGATCCTTCAACGGTTGCGGTGTTCTTTATTTTTTTCTTCAAACGATTCATGTATCTTTCAAATAAGTACATCCACCGGTATTGAATGGGGCCACCAACTTGTGCCTCATATGCCAAGTGTATCGATAGATGCTCCATCGAGTCAAAAAAGGCAGGAGGGAAAAACTGCTCCATCTTGCATATAATTTCAACAATATTACTTTCAAGTGTTGACATATCTTCGACTCGAAGGACATTTGCACAAGTGTTTCTAAAAAACATACTTAATTCAGTCAACAGAACTCAAATATTACCAGGTAAAAGATCTCGGAATGCGATCGGAAGCAATCTCTGCATGAATACATGACAATCATGGCTCTTCATCCCTGATATTTTGCAATCATCGACGTTCACACATCGAGATAAGTTTGAGGCATATCCATCGGGTAATCTGAGTTCCTTTATCCATTTACAAACATCTTTGATATATTATTTATTTAACACATACGGAGCCTTTGGTTTCAGATATCATCCGTGGACCTCTTGTAACTCCAACTCCGGCCTCTTACAAAGTATTTTCAGATCATGTCGGGCTTTGACATTATCTTTAGTTTTTTTCGGAAACATCCATCAAAGTGTTGAAAATATTATCAAACATATTTTTTTCAATGTGCATGACATCTAAATTATGTCAAATCAGTAATGAACTCCAATAGGGCAATTCCCAAAAGATATTTTTTTTCACCCAGTTATATGTTTGACCAAAGCCTGACACTCTTTCATTCCGATCAAATACTATCTCTGGAAGTGCTGAAACACGTGCTAACATTTGTTCACCAGACAACATCGGTAGTGGCCCATCTCTTTCGACTCTGCCCTTAGTAAATTTATTACGATTCTTTCGATACTGATGGTTAGCCTGTAGGAATCGACGATGACAATCAAAGAATGAGATTTTTCTTCCCTTCTGAAGACTGATTGATTTAGAGTGTTCCATACAATACAGACAAGAGAGTCGGCCGTGAGTGCTCCAACCAGACAATATGCCGTATGTCGGAAAATCATTGATTGTCCACAAGATCGCGGCCTTTAAATTGAAGTTTTGCTTCCGATGACAATCATAAGTGACAGCTCCCTCAGTCCATAATATTTTCAATTCATCTATCAAGGGTCTGAGAAACACGTCAATTTATTTTCGCGGACCCTTAGGACCCGTAATAATCATCGAAAGATAAATAAATTCATCTTTCATACACATTGACGGTGGCAAATTATAAACTGTCAGCAGCACTGGCCAAACTGAATAAGGAGTTGCAGAATGTCCAAACGGATTAAAATCATATGTGCACAATCTCAATCTGATATTTCTAGTATCCCTAGCAAATGAAGGATAACATGTATCCAAATATTTCCATGCTTCACTGTCGGATGGATGAGTCATTATTGTATCATCATAACTTCTTGCATGCCAACTCATGTAGGGGGACGTCTTTTCCGACATGAATAATCTTTGAAGCCTTGGTGTTAGTGGAAAATACCGAAGCACCTTAAACGAGATATTTTTTGGTCGAACTAATTTCTTCTCCTTATAACGAGGATATTGACATACAGGGCATTTATCCAACTACACATTTTCTTTATAATATAAAATGCAGTTATTTTGGCACGCGTGTATTTTTTCGTACCCAAGCCCCAATTTTCTCATCAGCTTTTTAGTTTTATAAAAAGTTGGCTCAAACTTGTTATCAATAGGCAGCATTCTATTAATCAATCCCGCAATCCGATCATACGTAACCCCGTTGATATTACAATCGGCCTTGATGTTTAGGAGCTGTGTCATTGCTGAAAACCTAGTGTATTTAGGATAATTCTCATACAAAGGTTCATCGGCAGCTTTCAACATCTCGTAAAATTCTGCAGCTTTTTTATTCGGCAATTCAATCTCTACCGCAGTTTGTACTTCTGTGATATCAACCGCTGTAGTATCTGGTGGGACTGATGTCTGAGTAACTGGTCGATCAACATTATCATTCAGGTGAAATTGACCCCCAAGACTACCAAGTATCATAGTTCTATAGGGATTAGATTGACAGGATGAAGAAGCACCAGCAGAGGAAGATTCACCATATGTTTGAACGACAGAATTGCTCGACGTCCCGACTTCACGTGATTCCCCGTGACAAGTCCATAAAAAATATCTTGATGCAGATCCTTTGTTATATAGATGCAAAGTGACAGTCTCCTAATCCAAAAATCGTCCATTCAAGCAAATGCGGCACGGACATCAGATTTTCTCACCGACGCTAACGAATTTCCGATTTGAATAGGCTAAATTTAGGAAGTACGTTACGCCTAATCGAAACTCATTCGTTAAAGCTCCACGATCAAGATGTCGGTACATCCAACTTTGATCAACCGACATGATTCTGTCAATCAATGATAATTTCTTTGGTTAATGCCTTTATGTGAGATTGTCCTATTCCATCTGGAATTTATATTATTCATATTGCACTAATTAAGTACTTCTTTTAACCGCTAACTCCATTCTAAATTTCGGCAGTATCTCCCTACAGTTCTCCGAATACGCATATCATCTGGGCGCGTATCAGAGAACAAGAGAGATGCTGCCGAAATTTAGAATATGTTAACGGTTAAAAAAAAAAACGTAAGTGCAATACAAATAATTATATTCTCAAATTGTCCAATCAGGGACAATTCAAGGATTGTGCGTCGTATAAAAGATCATCTACTTCTTTTACACGAACATACAACCCCCGAACAGATCTAAGTATTTGTTAAATCATATCCGACTCGTCGATGCGTACATGAAACATATCAACTCGTTGGATGGATGATTATTTTATAAATGTTTCGAGTCAGTTTGAGTCCATAGTGGATAATTCCGACACGAGTCCAAATTAGAAGATTCTGACGGGAGTCCAAATTTAACGATTCCGGCGGGAGTCCGAAGTGGACGATTCCAGCGCAAGTTCGAAGTGGACGATTCCGGCGCAAGTTCGAAGAGGACTACTCCGAACTAATTAACATTTTAACTAATTAATTAATATTAATCTACAATATTTTAACTAATTTAAATAATTAACCTACAATTATTAATCTAAAACATAATATTAATCTAACTAAATTTATCTAAAAATTACTCTAAACTCTAACAATTAATCTAAAAATCATAACAATTAATCTAAACCCTAAAAATTAATCTAACAAATTAAATAATTAATCCAAATAATTAATTAAAAATTATATATATATATATATATATATATATATATATATATATATATATATATATATATATATATATATATATATATTATATAAGCATTTCCGGCGACGACGTCCAGTGTTCGGACACTGCATAAACCATCGGCTGCCGGCCGGAACCCTATTTTAAGGGTTTCGGCCGGCTCTAACAAGGGGGCGGAGGTCGAACAGGAGGCGCTAAGAAATACCTCGAATCGAACGGGAGGCGGAGGTCGGAATCGGAGGTCGAGGAAGGGGCGACGGCGTCGGCAGCGACGTCGGAAGAGAGCAGCGGCGACGGGCAGAGGAAGAGGAAGAAGGGGGCGGGCGCGATCGCGATCGCGTGCCCTATATAAACTTATCAGCAACGGCTCACTTAGCCGTTAGAAAGCCATTGCTGATAAGTTAATCATCAGCAATGGCTCACGTGTCCGTTAGAACGCCGTTGCTGATAATTTAGTCATCAGCAACGGCTCACTTGTCCGTTAGAACGTCGTTGCAGATATAGCATATTTGTAACGGCTTGAGCGACCGTAAGAACGCCGTTGCAAATAGCAACGGCTAGAACGGCCGTTGCTGATGGCCTTTGCTGAAGAACCAATTTCTAGTAGCGCGTGAGCGAGGCGAGACGACGGAAGGTGTAAAAGATACGAGAGACAGGCGCGAGGTATAAGAGATTAATTCCTGTGTTTTTAATTCCCACCTCTCTCTCCTGGATATCTATATCTCATATTAAGAGGAGTTAGATCCGATCTTAATTAGCTTATTTAAAATCCTATGCTCCATCGGACTAAGATTTATTATATCCTATCCCATGCCTATATCCCATCAAACAAACACACCATAAGATTTTTTTATCATAAAAAATATTTAATAAATGAAAATGTTTTTTTTAAAATGTTTTTTATATTTCTAATTTTTTATCAAAATTTTTAATTGATTAGAGATTTTGCCCCAGGGAAAAATTGGTATTTACATCTTTATGTTCCGAATTTAGAAATTTTAACATCAAAAATCAGGATTTAAGAAATTTCCCTTCTTGAAATCTAGATTTGGAAAATAGCTGTAGAAAGAAAATATTTATCTACCCATTTATTAACGTTTTGAAATAGTTAGGCGCTTAAGAAAAATGTAGAGGAAATAATAATTATATGAGTTGGATGGTAATTTTGTAAATTAAAAAAAATTCATGAAATTAACAATTAATTATCAAAATAAAGTTCCCGGTCCAACGCCGGTCCAATGGTTCCAATTTCCCGACTAAATTTCGGTCGCCCACCCCTAATTTAATGCCTCCTCGCGAACAATCAATTTCCTTCTCGTGCGCCGGTCCTTTTCCCCTTCTTCGCCATCGTCTGCTCTCCTGTACGCTGACTCCCCGCAAATCCTCAAGAGCGCGCTTCCCGATTCCCTTCACTCGTGAGCAATCTCGATTTCTCTTTACGTCCGTCGATTGAATTGGGATCCCGAGTGGTCCAGATTGAGTTGTCGTTCGTTGACATCTTCGCTTTTGCAGGGTGGCTGCGGGGGCGATCAGATCCGATCCGATCATGACGCTCGCTTCCCAGATGATCCGTCACTCCCAAAAGGTTCCCATCCCTTTTTCATTACTAGGGTTTTGGACTGAGGCAGGATTTTCCTTGTTAGATTCTGATAGCAGTGACTATTTTTTCGCTTGCTTGTGTTCTAGGACTTTTTTACCCATGATTTGTAAGTTTGTGATTCAAAAATATTCTTCGTAATGCTGTTTCCAATATCTGTAGAAGGCATGTTATCTCATGGAATTGAAGAAGACTTGTATGGTATTACAGCCTATGAAGTAATAAAGTAATATCATGAGCTGGCCTTTGTACCAATTAATTGAGTTTTTTCATATCATCTTATTGCATGTCTAAACTTTCTCATTAGAAATTTGGCTATCCATTCCGATCATTCACTTCTTGCATTTGTCATTGTTTTTATTCATATTTTAGAAGTATCATTCCGCGTAATTACTGAAAATTCACAGGAATTTGTGATTTACATTAGATATTTCTTTTTTCATCCTCCACATGACTTTAGATGTGTTATATAGAACACCACATTATTTGGGTGGTTGTAGTATCGTATTCTTTCTTATACTTGATGACTCATAGTCCTCTGTATCTGATGCTTTGCAGTTAAAGAATACTCAGAATGTTGTATGGCACAAGCCTGCTGATCTTGCTCGTTATCTCTCTAAAGATATTAAGCCTGCAGTTGGTACAAGAGATGGTATGAGCATTTTATCCTTTATAGTTATCATTTAGTCCTTTTAATCTATTTCCACTTAATGCTAAGTACTCATTCTTAAAACTTACGAGAGCATAATTATTCTTTTGTACGAAGAAATGACTATTATTGATTTCATTTTTCTATATCTTCACCTGCTGTCATTTATCTTGCACTTCTCTTTTACCCTGTAGCATAAATCACGCATTTATGGCCCAATAAATTTTTCTTTTCTTGTCTTCTAATTTCTAATTATACTTGTGTCACCACTATAATGCATCAAATTCTGCTTATACTACCACCACATAATGTTTGTTCATGTCTCTTGATTTGTTGCTTCTATGAAAAGTTCTTTTTTCCTATATAAATCTCACATCTTGAGCTGAGATGTGCTGGATATATAGTATTATACATTTATTTTGTTTATGTTAATGTGGTCTCTAAATAATAAATTGGTACTAGAAAAGAATGTGAGGTTAATTTGGAACAATATTATCCTTACATCTTCACATTTGTATAAATACCAAGTTGAATAACATGTTATATTGTTGCTAATTGTTTATGTATTTGAAGTTTCATAGATGTATGTGTCTGTGGATCTAAATAATAAATTTAGTATGCCTTGTTATAATGCTCCAGTATGAAATATTACCAGATCACGAATATGAGAAATACAGATGTTATGGAATAATCCTTTAGTATCATGGTACAATTATACTTCTGGTAGTAGTACCTTTTATATTTTTAAGTTTTGTCATTATTTAATTTCAAATAAGGAACTATATGCATGATTCAAGCTCTATCTTTATATTTTGTTTTTTCTTAATTGCAGTTTTATCCAGGAGTTACTGTTGTGGTTTTATTGAAAAGATAAATCAAGATTCATCTTCTTCTGGTCGTCGATTTTGGATTAAGACTAATAGCTCCACTTGTTCAAGAAAAACAACTGGAAGGGCGATTCCATTCTCTAACATGAATACAGAACATGCTTTGGGCTGGTTTGTGCATACTCACTTAGTCAGAGTAGTGCCTTTGTTCTTTATCTCTTGTTTAACAGCATAAGTTGACTAAAAGTGTCTGTCTACTTTTCAGTGCATGGTCAATTCAAAGGAGACATTTTTCAGCTAGTTCAGGTTAAACTCTGCTTCTATGTCTAGCTTCCATTTTATCTTTGGAATCAGGATTATTTCTTTTTGTTTTACTTAATATGTTCTTTAAGGTCTGATTGCTAATGGAGGCAATGTGTATAGAAAGTATTAGATACACTGATATGTTAATTAGCCTTTACTTCCTTCATATGGGGAAAAATGACCTAAGTTATATAATTGAGTAAGAAACACTGGCCAGTAAGAACTTAAATTATCACAATTTTGCAATCAATAGATAGATGGATTTTCTTTTGGCTTTAAGAGTGAAGTTCTTTCTGTTTATGTTACATTGATATTCTTGTCTATTTGTATCTTAAGAATAGCACTGCTTTTAAAAATACATATGCATTATTGTTGACACTGATTGTACCACTAAATGGTTAGATTTGCCTACTCATCAACCTATTGGGATGCCCTCACTTTCCCCGACCATGACTGAGGTATTCAAGATTTATGCACATCAATGTCATTTTGTTCCTCCAGTGAGCTGGCATTACAACTTACTCTTCTATGCTTTCTTGCTTGGTAGGGTAATATTGCAAGGTGGTTGAAGAAAGAAGGGGACAAAGTTTCACCTGGTGAAGTGCTCTGTGAAGTAGAAACAGTAAGATCATACATAAACAAAACACCTACTTTATAGTTTGTATCCATGAAATTAGGCCAGTTTCTAAGAATCACACTTTGACTAGGACAAAGCTACCGTGGAGATGGAGTGCATGGAAGAAGGTTATATTGCTAAGATAATACACGGAGATGGGTCCAAAGACATAAAAGTGGGAGAGGTACTTTACATATACAGTGTTTCTTTAGTTTTCTTTTTTTTGCCCATGTTATAGTTTTTCCTTTTCTGAAAATATATCTTTCATCATATTTTGATGTTCTACTGTATATTTAAGCTATTTTACAATGAACTTTCATAATCCTGAGATCATTTTTTTTGTTAACAATTTATATTACTAGCCACCTAAACACCTAACTAATATAATCATCTTTTTCTTATGTGCTACATGGTTTGATTCAATTAGTTCTCTTTTTATTCTTATATGTTGTTCCAGATAATTGCTATAACCGTGGAGGAGGAGAGTGATATTGAAAAATTTAAAGATTACAAGGTTTCAGAATCCTCTGCTGAACCTAGTGAAGTTAAGAAACCAGCTGAACCTGTTCCACCCACAAAGGAGGAAAAAGCCCCTACCGCGGTTTCTGTGCCAGAAGTTCCAAAGACTGAAGAAGTTTCTCGTTCAGAAGACCGTATCTTCTCTAGTCCCCTTGCCAGAAAGCTAGCAGAAGATAACAAGGCAAGACACTTGATTTATTTAATTACCTTTTGATGTTTGACCTCAACCAAAATATGTTGTTTAGATACTGACTCCTAGCATCCTTGTTATGGACACAATGTATTATTAGAATTCTTACCTTCTATTACCATCAAGCAGGTGCCTCTTTCTAGCATTAAAGGTACTGGTCCTGATGGTCGGATTTTGAAAGCTGATGTTGAAGATTACTTGGGTATGCCTTTTCAGTAGTCTTGTTCAGTGAGAATCCTATTTAAGATGTTGGCTTCTTTGAAATACTTGTATTGCAACTTCTTGGGATCTTATAGGTACATGGATGCAGATCATATATTTTCTCCATCCAACTTTTCCCATGGATATTAACTTAAAGTAGGGATCTGATTGAAATTTTGTCTTAGACTTTGAACGGGAATCTCAAAAACCTTATCCACATAAAGTAAAAAAGAGTGAATTCAACAATAGGAGCTAGTATGTACCAACTACCTGGGTTAGTTGCATGGATCTTTTTCCACGATTGAGCTTGCAATATTGATCTTGGCAACAAGATTTTATTCTAATCTCTTCTTAACTTTTTATGGATTTTTCTCAGGTCTCTCTCCATTCTTCTTATGACTGTTAATTAGGCATCTATAGTTAAATTTATACATGATTGCACCATCAATGCAACACTTTATCATTATAAAATTAAACAATTTTGAGGCTCTCTCATACATTTGTCATAGCTTTTCAACTTAAACATTCTGTATCCATAAAGTATGGCTGACCATGGTTATGACTGTCTTATAGAATATAATTACCAAATCAAGTGTCATGTTATATGACAATGAAACACAAACTTTTTATCTTCCTGTCCATTTCATGTAAATTCAAGTGAACCTGCCTGCAAGTTCATGTGTAACTATAGTTAAAAAAATCTATAGAGACTTGTATAGTCCTATAACAAGTAGTATGCTCTTTTTTTTTTATGCATATCTCCGACAGATATCAATATAAACCACCAGATACCCTTTTGGTTTGTAGAACCTTCCAGGATAAGTCTAGCAAGTAGCAACTTTTACCTAACGTTTTTCTATATTAGTAAAATCTGATTGCATTTTTTTTTTGCTAGATTTTTCTGTTGATCATCTTAATAATTTAATATCTTTTTTATGTAAGTAAATAGCTTCAGTTGATCTTTTAATAACAAAGTTAAATCTATATTCAGATGTACTGACCTTGTATATTAGTTATTGTTCAAAACCTCAAATGCTCTCCCAAAATTTCATGTATATCAATTTAAAAGTCATATGACATTGATCAATTATTTTCATTGGATTGTAAGGTTTAGTTTTGTCACTTGTGCTGTTAAATAAATCCATGTAACCAAATTTTCTCAGCCGTTTCCATGAGAAAAATAAGGCCAAGTAATATTTGGAGGTAGTGTACTGGTTAATCTGGTTAAGGTTATCCTTTCATAAGATTTGACTTTGAAGAGATGTCCCTTGTCCTGGCTAAGGTGATATTGTTTAGTGTCAAGATTCACCTTTATTGCTCTCGTAAATTCAATTGTCATTACACTATGTGGAAGAACATGCTAGTTAGACACGTGCTTCTATTTCTACAAGAAAACAACTATATGTATATGAGAACCATGAAGAGATTTGCTTATATTTTTGGATATGAATGAAAAAAATTGACAGTGTATTTGATTGTATGTAGCATCTAAAACAAAGGGTGTACCTGCACAAGCTGCAAAGGACTCAGCAGCAGCTCAAACATTGGATTATGTGGACATTCCAAATTCTCAGATAAGAAAGGTAACTAAACTTGTCTCAAAATATCATCTGTTTAACTTGGTAGTGCATTTGCCTTAACATCTTTTGCTCCAATTCTGCAGGTTACAGCTTCCCGCTTGCTCCTTTCCAAACAGACGATCCCCCATTATTATTTGACAGTAGATACCCGTGTTGACAAGCTAATGATGTATTGATTTGCTACAGTTTAATGTCATCTATTGTAGTATACTTTTTACTAGCTGAGAATGAAGTCATACATTTATTAATTCTTCAGTATGAACTATATAACACTTCTCTCAGGTTGCGGAATGAGCTTAATTCTATACAAGAGAGCTCTGGTGGTAAAAGGATATCTGTCAATGACTTGGTCATAAAGGTTTGTTTTCTTAAGTCATACTATGGCAACTGCTCCATGATAGCTTGCTATAAGAACTAGTATTATCATCTGCAAACTATTAAATGGAGTACCATGAGCATGTATAGAATCTTTTTGTTTTCAAACATAAATAATAAGGGCTTAAAATAATGGTGAAGCCATGAGTAAAGGCCAACATTGAAAATCCATTTGATATTGTTGCCACATGAGATGAATGGCACAGATAACTTATCAGTCATTCTCTTCTTATATTTTGTTCCTGCTATAGTCGTTTCATAATAAGCAATAATTATATACTAGGTCAGTGAAGTTCTATTGAAGAATTGCTGCGTTCAATGCCTCTGATTTGATTCTCAGGCAAGAAAGATGTGAATGTAAGGTCAGGTTGTCATGAGAGCTGTTGGTGGTGTAGTAGGAAAGGTTATTAGGCTTAGGCCAGGGTTTGAGCGGAGGACGATACAAGAAGTCTTTGAGTTCAATTTTTCTATAGAAACATTTGTCTATTTACTATCAGAGAGGAGAACTACTATATGCTATCATTCTTCATGCAAAACTTAGTACTTCCACTGTGCTTATGCTCGTGCAATTTCACTATAGCTTATCATTTAAATTGGTTAGTTTTCAGTTGATTTTGTTATAGTAATTATCAAATTAAAAGGTTAGAATCTGTTTCAATATTGGTATCCCTTGTGCTTGTTCTTCAACCATACTAAATATGCAACTAAGAATATTTGTATATGCATCAGTACTGATTTCATATTGTATGCTTGTTTGAACTTAATCCATATTTTGAATTGTTGAGAAATATTGTCTTTTAAATTGTTGTTTTGATTGCAAAATTATGAAGTTTATTTAATAAAATTGCAGGCTGCTGCTTTGGCTCTTCGCAAAGTTCCTCAATGTAACAGTTCCTGGATGAATGACTTCATTCGACAGTAAGCCTTTGACTCTAGCATTATCAAATAATATTATTTTTATTATTTATATATTCATCTTGGCTACTTGTTGTCAATGCAGGTACAACAATGTTAATATCAATGTTGCTGTGCAAACAGATAATGGACTGTTTGTTCCAGTTATCAGGGTAAGTTGTGTATAACTGATTCTTGGATTTAGTGCAAGTGCATAGTGGGTTATAGCCATATGGTTCTGCAGGATGCTGACAAAAAAGGACTATCCGCCATTGCTGAGGAAGTGAAAATAGTGGCTCAGAAAGCCAAAGAAAACAGCTTGAAACCACAAGATTACGAGGTAGTAGAGCTATTATGATACATCTTGCATTGCTTTTTTGTACAGTATCTCAGTTGTCAAGATAATTTTACAGGGAGGTACATTTACAGTATCAAATTTGGGAGGTCCTTTTGGTGTCAAACAATTCTGTGCCATCGTAAATCCTCCTCAATCGGCCATTCTGGCTGTTGGATCTGGTACATGTTGGAATTCAACTGGTTTTATTTATCTGCAGTCTCACAACTTACACTGATGTTGGATATTGTTTTGTGTGGATCAGCTGAGAGAAGGGTGCTTCCTGGTGCTGGTCCTGATCAATACGAGTTTGGTTCCTTCATGTCAGCCACATTGAGTTGCGACCACCGTGTAATTGACGGTATGGCCATCCGTTTCTGCATATCATTTATGAACTTTTAACACTGGAAATTCTGACTCTTTATCTCTGTAAAATGTCAGGTGCTATTGGTGCTGAGTGGTTGAAAGCATTTAAAGGCTACATTGAGAACCCACACTCCATGTTACTGTGAAGCAAATTTGCATCAATCCTTTTTGTTGGATTTGTCAAATAAGCCTCTGCAAGTTCTCCAGTTCTGTTAATTTACCTAACCGATGTGAACTCGGTAGGATCTGAAGACAGAATATTGAGGGTAAAAGACATTTACTGACACATTTTTACATGCCTCCCACTTGATGATCAACAAACATATAATGTTGCCTGGCCTGCGACCTTATTTATCTTCTCCTTGTTGGCAGTTTTACTTATGTTATTTTCTGTCGTTTAATGGTTCATCAAGTTGTGCTTGATGTCTGAGCATTTTAACCCCTTATTCCTGGATTTTGGAGGGGCCTCTCCCTGTTCGTCAACTCTTTGGAGGAAAGGAATGTGAACCTCAACGTCATTTTTTTTGTAAATCTGGACAACCTCATTGATGTTATTTTCCATGAATAAATCATATTTTGATTACGGTGGCTCAACTAGTCCATAAAATTAACTTTTAGATACTTTTTTCTTTTATTGGACAGGTTATCAATTAATTTGTCAAAGTTAGCATACTCGTTTCAATTGTTACATTGTTTGGACAGCCAAAGGGTTTATATCTAATTGATCAATTTTTTGTCAGGAATACGTGCCAATCAAATATATCAAGTTGCATAAGTGATTGATCCACATACTATTTATTTGATAATATATTTATGATTATTTATTGATTTTTATAAAGGGATTTTATAGATTCTATTTAAATTGGTCTATTTATGGATGTAGATGTGATACAAATATTCATATCTAGATTTAGACGTGGATACGAGGTGCGGATGTGAATACTGTATAATACAATCTTCAGTCATCCCTACTTTACTACTTATAAGTTACATAAGTTTAAAATCTCATGTCCATAGTAATTCATGTTATCGAGTTAGAACTTCTGCTTATTTATAATTAAATATATGCTATTGTAATTACAATTATCTACGCATGCATTTAAACGAGAACTACAAAATTTGATTATGGATAATAGCTTTCCAGTTAAGTTTCGATTAGTGTTAGAAAAGCACTTAAAATCGATTTGATTTGGGTTGTCGTTTCACGGTTAAAATCGAAATTGATTTTACATTCGTACATAAAGCGGTTATTCGAACTGTTGGCTCCCCTTTGTTGCATTTGCCTAGAAATAATACTTCCATGTAGGGCCAAGGGCTGCTCAAATTTTTGTTTAATTAAATGGAATTAGATATTTCATTTAAAATTTTAGGTCGGTTTGATTATTAATAGAAATGCCCAATTGAGTTTGAATTTGATTTCTAATCATATAAAACGAACCAAATCTGGAAAAATATATATCTATAAAAATAATAATTTTTTAAATTAAAGAAGTTATCAATTCCTAGTTGCTTCAATGATTAGTACATCTGAATATGATATACTCGGTCGATGGTTTAATTCTCATTAATGTTCTTTTTTTATGAAAAAATTATGATACAAGACCTTTTACAATTTAATTCAATCAAAAATAAATAAAATAAAAAAATAAAAAAAATCTAATAATGAATATCCTATATTAACATTATAAATTATATTTGATAATATTTTCAAACTAAACCAAATAGAAATTTTTTATTCAATTTGAATTCAGTTTGAAAATTATTTCGGTTAAATTATACAGAATTTTATTTGATTTAATTTATGGGTGATAATTTTATCTGCATCCGCCAGCTAAAAACCACATCCACACTGTATATAATCCATATCCACAAATTAAAAAATTTCTATCCGCGTGTATACGATGCAAATACAAATATGAATGTAGATCCGCACTATATTCGCATGTGAAAAATTATCATTTTACTCATATATAAATTACTTAGTACACATTATATACATAAGTTTGATGATAAATTATTTCTGAAACCCTAATAAATTATTAATTATTATGAATTTTAATAATATAACTTATTATTTTTTATTAAATATATTATCTATTAATTTTTTATTAAATGCGGTGCGAATATAAATATCTATATTCATATCCGCATCGGATACGGTACGAATAATAATTATGGTAATCATACCGTATCCACACCATATACGATCAATGACCAACCTTATAAATTATAATTATCTTATAATTATAATTATGGTAACCAAATGCCTTTTGCTGATGAAATGTTCACACTTTGCAAAACTACAGAGTATTTGTAACTAGTATTATTTTTTTAAAAAAATACTTATGCGAAACCCCTCTTATTTCAGGGCAGGAAAAACAAGGCAGGGTCACGAGCAGCAGGTGCACAAATCAAATAAAAGATTAACAAGGCTGTTAATTTCGCCATTGATTCTGCTAGAATCTCCTGGTGTACATACCCTTCATAATTTATTATAAAGCACAAACCCAAAAAAACGGTTTTGTTTTGTTCACTGTATATTCTCGCTGAACTGCTAATCTACTGGGGGTATGACAACTCTGCAAAATTATAGTCAAAACAGCTGAAGAATGCTGACAAATACGAAAAGATAAAAAAATAATACAACTAAAGTACGATTGCAAAACCACACAACCTTGTAATGCATGGTTATACTGCTACTAAATGACATTCAGGTAGGAGCTGTACAAAACAACGTTGCTTTGCACACGATCAGCATTTCTGGAACATAAGAATGCTTGAAACCAACAATGATATGACTTTACCATCTTGTTGATTTCGACGCCTTTGGTGACATGGAATCTGTTGGGAAAAATGCCCAGTTGAGATACATTGATCATAAATCCTGCTTGCTCTTAGTTCTTTTCATCTTTGCTTTAAATCGGGATTTCACCATAAGGGTTTGCAATGTGTTTGAAAAGTTGCCAATTGCCATCAAAACCAGCAATATTCCACAAACGATGACCTGCGAGATAAATGAAAACACTTATGATTGGGAATTGACGCCTGCACATGGATATCTCTACCCTTTTAAGAATAAAAGATTTAAGTCTGAATAAAAGAGAGATGCTAATAAGAACTCTTGCCTGCCACTCGCGAATAACACCAGCAAAAGCTGTACGAAGTAATAATAACCCAACAAATGCTTCAAAGCCCTGAAGCCAGAAAAAAGTTCACACAAGAAAATAAGTTATGGTAAGAGTTTGTAAATCATACTCAGCAAAGAGAGAAAAATGAAAGAAGGTTATGAAAGATATTTCAAGCTAGCGTCAAGTTCAAAGTTATTCAAATTTAATAAAGAATAAGATTAACACTTGTCATGCCTAAGTAATTGCTTTATATCCTAAGGTGAACTTTCTCAAACCTGCATTTCCTTGAAATTTTATTTGCATCATGATGCTTAAAGACTAAGAAAGTTTCCACATAGGCATTATGGGCATCTTCATTTGTACGAATCTCTCTCAGATCCCATTATACTCCATTCATTTCGGTCAAAAGATAATTGATACAAGCAGGTGCAAATCTTTAGAAGTTGTAGCAGCAAGCAAAATTTAGAAATGTAAAGCGAGCTTACCTGCAATATGAAAAGGACGGGGCATAACAGCCAGAGCTGACCGTCAACACCAGCAGTTTCTCCCCACACAACATCCATTCTTTTGGCCTGTGAAAGGAAGATAAAAATGAAACCAGAGAGAATATGTATATAAACTAAATTAATAGTTCCTATTTCGGAGCAAATTAGAAAAGGTTATAAGAAAAAAATTACATCTTGCCAATTAAAATGATGGCATAGTATGTATTTAATACATAGCTTAAGTACTCTGTTACTTATGAGACCAAAATCACAAGCTCTAGCATTATGTTCTTCAATCACATTATCATAAAACTCTCAAGATAAAAAGATCAAGCATGACAAAATAAACAATATCATCTTTATAGTTCTATAGGTGTCCAGCATGATGTAAATAGGCAGAGGTCTCATTCATGACACCTATATAAAAGTAACCAGTGTAACTCCAACAAGTTTTCCTGTCAAGTGATTCATAGAATGAGGACACCCACTGTATGCAGCCTACATAATGTCACTCCATAAGGTTAAATCAACTTTGATTTTTGGAACTAATGGTGCATGTAAGGCAAGTATTAGTATATAAATCAGAAACCTATTAGGACACAAAAATTTGTCACCTTGCCCAATGCAATGCGAGTATATAGCCTTTGACGTTGGTATCTGTTCTGTAAAAGCATAGCGACACCTTGCATCATAGCCCATACCAGGAACAGTTGTACTCCTCTCTGCAAGAAAACTATGTGTTGATTTAAGAATAACTTTTCATAATTACTGAGAATACAATGTCTGCACCTGTTTATAAGCGCAATCAGGCTGTCCCTTTATTTCCCACGTGAGACTGATGAGGGCCATCAACATGGCACAATAATGATGGTAGATCCACCTGCACAAGCACAAAATTGTAGTTGTTGAATTACATGCTACTCAAGGAAGAAAAGAGATCCTAAGCAAGACTACCATTACTAAAGAACTACAAATGAGTAATCTCTCCAGGAGTATGGAAAAAATCAATAACATTAATAGGTCTAACACCTATTAGAAGATTAGCTGAAAGGAATTATATGTTATATCCATTTTTCTATTAACTTTGGCCAGGACTACAATTCAATTATTAACAAGCAAAATGCAGATTTGAGATATCATTGGACCTTAATTGAAGACAACAGAAGAAACATTAATTATTAGTTACATTACAACAGACAAAAAAAAATGCACAATCTTAGATATGCTTTGAGTAAATTTGTAAACATATCAAAACATCACAATCTAAATCAGAATTGCAGCTTCTTCTGGTTAGAAATTGCAGCACTGAACCTCAGTTATTAATATGTTATACAAGAAATTGTGCTAGACATAGATTCACATATAGAAGAATTACCAAGATAGCAGGATTAAACCTATGAATATTGAGGAATACCCTACGTAGAGCCTCTGTATGAATAGGCATATGCATGGGCACATAAGTACAGAAAAATACATGTAAGACAACACCTGGAGTTGTCAATTTGCTATATACCATGATTAAATATTAGTAATAAAATTGCACTAAGATTATGCTTTGAACTTACATAGCTCTTCAAAATTATGCCTTTTCTATTTTCTCTTGTTTTCACAGTTATTCTACTTGCAATTACATTACTAAACATGTGAGAGGCTCCTATCATTCCTCTTAGTCATTGTTCACTAAGTAGCATATCACCCTCTAATAAATAGACAAACTAAGATGGAAAATAGGAGTCTATATGACCTTCTCACTGATGACAATGTGCTGGACAGCTGGAGTAGACCTAATGCCACTCTCTTCAGTTCCCATCACACCATATTGATTAAATGGCAAATATATATAAAAAAATAGCATAAAAATTGGACAATTTGTTGCAAACTAGTCGTAGGAGTAATATGTATAAACTCGAAAGAAACTTATATTTTAGGAAATATGAAAGAATTACTTATGTCATGTGGAAACAGAAATTTTCCATATGCAAAATAATAGATGACTGTCACAATATATGTTCTTATGAACTCATTTTTTGTAATCCAAACAACTAAGAATCAATCCAACTTTTAGAATAAATATACAGTTATATGAATCTAAATCAAACAATGAGTGATTTCCTTATTAAAATGCCTTAAAAGCATTAATAAGAAGTCTCCTTACCAAGGACGAATATCACTTCCATTTACTCTCAATATGTTTTCACGCAAAGCTAAAGTTGTGTAGAGGTATAACAGCCAAGCCTGAAAATATTATGCATAAATAAGACAACCAGAATGACTTTGTTACAGAACATATACTCTTCAACAATACAGTTTGAATTTAGTTGTGGTTGAATGATTTTTTACCTGGTATAATTGGACAGGCAATGCAGGAAAGCATCCTTCCCAAGCCCAAGATCTCAACATAAGTAGAGTGGATGGAAATACAAGAAATATGAAGGCTGTTCTGTCCTGGCATGAAAAAAAATGACAGTTTATGAGGTGCATTTTTCTTCGACAATTTTGAAGCCAATGAAATGCTTGATAGAACAATCTTTTGTTCTAATCTAAAAATTAATTGATGATTAGGAAGCAGTTTTTCAATTGCATATGATGCATATTCCTGAAAATTGTGTTTCAAGGGAAAGATGAGCTAATAAAGAGAGTGTGCCCACTTTTCAGCTCTCCTCCCTTTATCCAGCAACAACAGTAATGAGTGTTGAATAAAATTATTTAAATAAACATTTGCAAAACTTCAAAGGTAAAACAAAATTCTGTCATCAATTGGTCAGCAAGTGAGGGATTTAAATTGGAGGAAAGGGTAAAAGGAAATATCAAAGTCAGGCAGAAATGGGTCCCCATGTTAAAGGTTTTCACATTAAAAATCAAATTGATTAATCTGAACCAGTTTTGGTAGAAATTAACTGCTCAATTTTAATTCGAGGAAAGGCTAAACGGAAATATCAAAGTCAAGCAGCCCATGCTAAAGGTTTTCACATTAAAAATCAAATTGATTAATTTGAACCAGTTATGACAGAAATTAACTGCTCAATTGATCAAAGCTGCTCTATCTCTAGTTTGCCAATCCAATTACGTAATGATCAGCAATCTGACGGTTTGATTTCATCCCATTTGACCAATTTCCAACCTCTAGTTTTTGGTCAATTTTAAGCATGGACAACAATTCGAAATGCTTTCCTTGTGTATTCTTGATGACCCGGCATTTAGATAGAGATGTAGGAAAAAATTATGGAAAATAAGCCCCTTTGACATCTCTTCATCGGCAAAGAATTCTCGATGTCAAAACACACACACAAAGGGCTGATCTTTGAACAGGAAAAAGAACGGATCTGCAAGGTCCAAAATGAATTGGCCTTTTGAAAAAAGCCTTGTTCTATGAAAGATCTATCTCGTGTATGGTATTGCATGATTCCACTCTACAAGAACTTTGAGTCATTCTCTTGAAGCTTATCCTCTTTATGATAAATGATCCACTTGCCCCGAAATGACTCGGCCCAATAGGGAAATCTCAATTCAGTGGGCCTCTTTCAATACAATCAAATAGATTGCCACAAGGGCGCCATATTCTAGGAGCCCAACCTATACCATTGAATAAATCCTTCTCTATCTATTGTTGTTGCGGGTCGAGAGTCCCTTCCCCTTCTTCAAACCGTGTTTTGTATTTTTCATATTGAAATGACTAATCCTGATCAACGATAGAAGAAGATCCATTTTGCACCATATCTAATGAATTCCTTGGTGCGAACCGAAGAAGTAATCTCGATTGATTATTATCAAACCGACTTCAATCTTTTTCTTTCCATGAGTATCCCAACAGAACACCTTATACTTCTAATAGTAATAGGCGATGAAGTAGATTAGAATCATTCTCAAAAAATCCATAAGGATCCTATTTTTACATGAGGTCCAGATGAAGATCAAGGATCAATGCCCGAATCAGTGTTTAGCTTCAAAATGTGCAGGTATTGGCAAAATCTTATATCAAAAATGATGCTAAAGGTTTGCTACTCAGGTTGTAACAAAATGAACTTGCACGAAATTTCTTCAATATCAATAAGTTTAAGTAAAATATGTGAGGAGGAATTCTTCAATAGAACACCTGAAAACCATTCAGCTAGTCCTCTACTTGTATTTGTAGGAAAGGAGACCTTGTTGTGATGGCAAAGTTAAATGCTGGCAGGAGAATAAATAACATTTATAAGTCATTCTACTGAAACTTTGCATGAAGTCAATCTTCCAAATAGAAATCCAACAACTTGTGGAACTTTAATAGTCAATAGCAAAGAAGTGATATTTCTTATCATAAGTTCTATAACTTTGTAGGAAAAAGACCCTGTCATGAGGAAAAGTAGATACTCATGGCACATAAACAGATGCTTCTTCAGCTGCAATTTAACTTGTAACTTACCTTGCATGGAAAGAAAACCAATCATGCAAATATATGTACTTGGACAACTTTGGTTCAAGAAATAAAACTCAGAATTAGTATGAACCAATTTCCTTGATTACGACCGGAGTCAAGTTACACTGACTTTTTATCCAAGGGTATAATTTTTTTCCAACTCATTGCAGACCACTCTTTTCTTTTGTTCATGTTCCAGATAATATTGTCTATTGGATTTTTCTGTTGAGGTAGGTGCTTTTTGTTGAGTTATACTCCTCCCAATTGATCCTCCAAATGCTATCTATAAAGGCACCCACTTAGAAGGCGCTCTTAAAAAATGTATGGCATCTTACTCTTTCATTCTATAGTACAAAGAAGAAGCTGACTACAAAAAAACACCACTTTATCTTGGGTGAATAAAATGCAGTTACAGATCATCATATAGAACTATACATATTCAAAATTCAAGTCTCCAGAAGAGGGAAAGGAATAAAAAAGATAGATTGAAGTAAAAGATAATTCGACAACATTATGCGGAACTCTGAAGGCTGGTTCTAACACATGAGATAAAAAGACAAGAACATACCCGATAACTATTATACTCCTCCTTCACCTTGAGCTGAACTTCCTTCCTTGTTGCTCTTACATTGATAGGGCCGAGAAACATCTTCAAAAACCGACCTGAATAATAAATTATAGAAGAGTAAATCTCATACCAAAAAAATTAGTCCAATAAGCTAAAAAGCGGCATCCATCCTAAATTCATCACACCATGAGACTTGCTCGGAAGCAGTGACGCGACATCCCCATCGTTGATAATACATCTCGCCCTGTATAACTCTTCATCAACCTAGATCACAAGGAAATGACAATCAATCGGAGTTTCCAACTCAAGCGGCCGCATCGAGATCTGGCGAGCACAAGGGCACGGAATCTTCCCCACCTTTTCGGCGATCTTGGGATCGAAGCCCCCGCCAGCGGCGCTTCCGCTCTTCTTCTTGGCGGCCGAGCCGAGCGACGACTGGACCCTCCGGAAGTCGGATTCGAGGGCGAGAGCACGCTGGCGCAGGGATTGCTCCTCGCTCCCCGTCCTGGAATTGAGGGCAGCGGCCGCCTCCTGAAGTTCCCGCGCCGCCTCCGCCAGCCGCGCAGCCTCCTCCATGAGCGCGTTCTGATCCACCATCTCTCTCTCTCTCTCTCTCTCTCTCTCTCTCTCTCTCTCTCTCTCTCTCTCTCTCTCTCTCTCTCCCTCTCTAAGCGCGAGCTGAGAACGCACGGCAGGAGATTTGCGGAGGTCACCAGTGGAGGCGGATTCCATTTTAATATTAAATTATTTTTATTTAAATTTTTAATATTATTTTACCTTTCTATATATTATTAAATAAAGTGTTTTATAATAAAATGTTTCCTTTAAAATTATATTAAAAATAAATTTATATAACTTATTAAATAGGCATCATATTTTTAGAATTTTGATCCTAAACAAATCAAATTCTTTTTCAAATTAACTTTATATTTAATTATTACAAAAATAATAAAAGATATGCTCAAGATGCTAAATTAGGAATTAAATATAAGACTAATAGACAATAAGTCTAATGTCTAACTGTGAATTAAGTGAACAAATTAAATTTTAATTAGATTAAAATAGAAAAATTGATGAATCTATCTCAATTTATGAACCATTGATATGGCAATTTAGTCAGCATAAACAATATATTGTTTTAAATTAAGATTCGTCACGGAGTAAATGTTAGCATATACTAATTAATGATTAATGAAAAAATTGAAAAATAAAATCTAAAACTTCACTTCTCCCTTCTATTCGATAGATTTGTCTTACAAACTTCTAAATTTTGTAAAAAATTACATAGACTTTTTATACTAACGAAAATTATTAGTTATTAATGGAGTGTCTATTATGTGCACGGCATATTTACTAATGATATTTTTAAAATTTTTTTTTTTTTTATTTTAAATGATAAAAATATTTTTATATAATTTTTATTTTTCTCAAGATTTTTATTTTAAAAATATTTTTTAAAATATAATTTTTTTTATTTTTATTCAATTATTTTATATATATATATTAATAATTTTTATGTAATTTTATTAAATTTCAAGATATCAGAGTAATTTACCTAAAAAAATATTCAATGCTCTCTGGTTTAGTGGAAAGGCAATAAAGGGCAAATAAATGCAGCTGCATGACTGCTTTTCTCCGGGTGCTTATAGTGAGTCAGCAATTTAGGTGTGTGCTTTGCTCACAGTTGGTGTGCATCCATTAAGGAATAAATGATCATTATTAACAACGTATGGTTGGGATTAGGACGGACAATAAATAGGATACGGTACGAATATTAAATTATCTATATTCGTATCGCATCTTATATCTGCATCATATTCGCTACGGATGTGAATATGAATATTCATATCCACGCCGCTTCAAATGCGGATATCCGCACCCGCATTATATTTAATTAAAAAATATTAAAATAATATATTTAATTAAAATTTTTAATAAATTACCAATTTATTAATCCAAAATAAATATGTAATATACTTCAAAATTTATCTTGACATAAAATTATCATAGAGCTCTTATATATATTAATAATTTATATGGGTAAAATAGTAATTTAGAGACGCACATAAGCAGTGCGGATACGGTGCAGATCCACAATCATATTCGTATTCGTGCGTATATAAGTTTTCTAAATTCGTATATGTATTCATATTTATTTTTACTTATAGATATAGATCAAATACGATGCGAATACGATTTTTAATTAGCGGGTGCGGATAAAATTACCACCCCTAGTTGGGATTACAATAATCTTAGCATCTTTGAGATTCGATGAATCTCTTGACGTTGACAATTAAACCGATTTCTTCTTGATGTACGAATTTTTGCTTTGCATAATAGAGATATTATTTCATTCAATGGGTTTTTCATTTTCTTGCAAAGAATTTGTTTTAGAGAAATATATTTTAATGTGGAAATACAATTTATTATTGAATCCATTTGCAGCCACATATTCTGGATCATGCAAGATCCCAGGAATCCATTAATTTTGATATGACACACGTATACACACAACTATGAAGTGTCCTCAAAATTGAGGCGATAAATGATTGATATATATATATATATATATGAAGAGAAAATGGTCAAAACTAGGAGTTGTTTGGTTACCCAAAACGCGTCCGTTTTGGGTTTTTTGTTTTTTTTTAAACGAAAACGGGACAAAAATCGCATTTGGTTGCGCGAAACAGCGGAAATGGGCGCCTATTTTCTCCAAAATGCATTTTCTTCAAAACGTGATTAATACATGAATTAGAAAACACTGATTCGGTGTTTTTTGTGTTTTCATCAAAAATAAAAAACGGGCGGAGTGACATTCTTGTAATTATGTGGAAAATAACTCATTTTCGATTCAATCAACAAAATCCGATACTGCTCCTCACAGGTCTCTCATCCCACGCGACTCACCCTTCACCCAAACCCTAGCAGAGCTCAGCAACAACTTCTCGCCCAGCGCCGACTACCTCTCCTCAGTTTTTTTCGACCACTCCTCAAAGGTAAGGTCTATTCCATATTCGATCTACGTTTTCTTCTTCTCGAACTTGACCTGATCTAGAGTTTTTTTTCTTAGGGCGGCAACTTCTCGCCCAGCGCCGACTACCTCTCCTCGGTTGTTTTCGGCTACTCCTTTGAAGGTAAGGTCTACTCCTACCCTCATATTCTAGATCTACGTTTTCTTCTTCTTGATCTATGCTTTCTTCTTCTCGAACTCGACCTGATCTACGTTTTCTTCTTCTCGATCTACGCTTTCTTCTTCTCGAACTTGACCTGATCTATGGTGTGTTGTATTTTATTATCTAGGATTTAGGGTTTATATGATATTTTCTTTTCTTCTTCAAATAAGAAGTTTGGGTGAAGGGTGAGTCGTGTGGGATGAGAGACCCATGAGGAGCAGTATCCGATTTTGTTGATTGAATCGAAAACGAGTTGTTTTTCTAATTCTAGTTTTGTTGATTGAATCGAAGTTTGGGTGAGTCGCGTGGGATAAGAAGTTTGTTGATTGATGCTATTTTATGATGCTATTTAAACTGTATTTAAACTGTATTAATCTGAATGATACTATGTTCTAATTATGTTTCCATTGCTCAATCAATGAATGAATGCATGCATATTGCTTGATGGGAAATAGTGTGTCTTCGTATGATTAATTTATTATTAATTTATTATGATGCTATTTAAACAGTATTTTATGTTTAGTATGGTATGTTTATTAGGTTACAGAATTTTTTTACAAGATCTATTATTATGTAATGCTATTCTGATTTATTTTATGATGTTATTTAAACTGTATTAATGTGAATGATGCTATTTTTGAAATAGTTGAACAGTATGTTTATACTATGTTCTAATTCTGTTTCCATTGCTCAATCAGTGAATGCATGCCTGCATATTACTTGATGGGAAATAGTGTGTCTTCGTATGATTAATTTATTATTAATTTATTATGATGTTATTTAAACTATATTTTATGTTTAGTATGGTATGTTTATCAGGTTACAAATTTTTTTTACATGATCTATTGTTTTGTGATGCTATTCTGGTTTATTTTATGATGTTATTTATGTTGGGTGAAATGACCACACTAGAGGGGGGTGAATAGTGTGTTTACTAATTCTTATTGCCTAACTCCGATTTTAATCGTTTCTTTGGTTATGTAGACAAATTACAAGTTAAGTGACTAAATGCGGAAGCGATAAATGATAAAACAATAAAGACAAACAAAATATCAATGCAAACACAAGAATTTATAGTTGTTCGGCCCCAATGCCTACTCCACTACCTAAGCACCCCACTTAGGATTTCCAAACTTAATTTAGTAGATTTAAATTGTTTCCCTTACAAAGATGACTTTGACTCGAAGAGTCTCACTCTCAATCTAAAGCACTTTCACACCCGAAAGTCTCCGTCTTCTTACCGAGTAACTCAACTAATCATAGTAAACTACGTTTACAACGGTGGGTTTAAGTCTTATCACCAAGGCAATCACCAACACAATCAAACCTAGCAACCTAGGTTTACACAAGTTCAATTATGAAGAAATAAACAACAAAATACAATAACAATTGGAGCAATAAATCAAACTATAAGTACTTAGCTCCAAAAGAAACTCCCTAGTCTTCTTAATGTCTTGAGAAGATGAATCTTGAAGGTTCTAAGGCTAGATCAAGGTTTTATCGTAAAAACTAGGGATTGCAAAGAAATGGCTCAAGGAATTCTTTAGAAATGATCAAATGTAGCTCAATGGAAATTTGGATCAATTGTTAACGAAGGTTAATGAAGGATGGAGAGGAGTATTTATAACCCCTTAACCAAACGGCAACTCAACGGGCAGAAAACTAGCCGTTTTCGCCGATCGATCGACCAATCAACCGCCCAGCGACCGCTGGCCTTAATTACTTTGTTCGGTCAACCGACGGGTCGACCGAACGAGTCGCGACATTCGATCCACAATCTGGTTGACCGACGCACGCACTGCCCGATTTTGGCCTCGGTCGGTCGATCGAAGTAGCCACTGTCGCATTTTAACCATCTTCGGTCGATCGACCGGTTGACCGAACCTGGACTGGGCAATTTGGTTAGGCTTGGTTTGTTCATTTTCTAGTTTCATCTTCACTCAATCTACTTATATAACATTTATTAACTTTAAGTTAATAACTTTAAAACATAAATGTTATATAAGGATTACCCCCTATTTGGATTCAATAAAAATATCTAAAAATCAAAATCTTTAAGAATCAAAATCTAGTTTTTGGGGTCTAATACAAATTTTCGGAAAATGAAAATTTTCTAACTTTTCGAGTCAAGTATAGGTAGGCTAAAGGCTTCCAAAAAATCTTTAAAATACCTTATTATCTAATTTTAACTCAATGAACAATTACCGTCATTTTTTATGTCAAGAAAGTATCTAGGTCATATAGCCCTCCAAGGAGCTCCCTAGGTTATTTCAGGACGATTTTTGGGTTTTCATATTTTGGGATTCGGGGATGGTTTTTGGGTTCTTATGCATCATCATGAGGATATTACAATATAAACTAGACACCCTAAACCTAAACTCTAACTTCTCGAATAATCCCAAGCGTCGACGAGCGTCCTTGCCGATTTCTCTGATTTCTTCGATTTTTTCGATCGGGAACATCGTGCGCTAACCGATATGGAACCTGAAAATAACTCTTCATGAAATCATTAGTTCCATGTTTGTTATCATCAAAACCGAGATTAAGACCAAGGTTGAAAACCTTAAGCCAACAATTTAAACTGTATTAATGTGAATGATGCTATTCTAGTTTTGAAATAGTTGAACAGTATGTTTATACTATGTTCTAATTCTGTTTCCATTGCTAATTAATGAATGCATGCAAGCATATTGCTTGATGGAAAATAGTGTGTCTTCGTATTATTAATTTATTATGATGCTATTTAAACTATATTTTATGTTTAGTATGGTATGTTTATCGGGTTACAGAACTTTTTTACATGATCTATTATTCTGTGATACTATTCTGGTTTATTTTATGATGCTATTTAAACTGTATTAATGTGAATGATGCTATTCTGGTTTTGAAATAGTTGAACAGTATGTTTATACTATGTTCTAATTCTGTTTCCATTGCTCAATCAATGAATCAATGAATGAATGCATGCATGCATATTGCTTGATGGGAAATAGTGTGTCTTCGTATGATTAATTTATTATGATGCTATTTAAATTGTATTTTATGTTTGATTAGTATGGTATATTTATCAGGTTACAGAATTTTTTTACATGATCTATTGCTCTGTGATGCTATTATCATTTATTTTATGATGCTATTTAAACTATGGTATGTTTATTATGTCTTCATATTACATGATCTATTTCTTTACCGTATGTTTATACTATGTTCTAATTATGTTTCCATTGCTCAATCAATGGATCAATGAATGAACTTGTTGGAGTATAGAAAATAGCTTCTTGTTGGTGGAACTATGTTTTTAATATATAGAAGCAGAATTTGAAGCTATGCCCACAATAGATCTAATTGTTATACTATGTTCTGTTCTGTTTATTAGTATAACAGTATCTTTTCCAAAAATCTATTGTTTAGTTTATACTATGTTCTGATTTGGTTTACGATTGTAGAATAAATAGTTGAACATGAGTGACCACCGCAAACCAAGAGAAAATATGGTTGAGTGGGCCCACCTTGTCACTGAAGAATTTTTAAAAATTTTGGCCGAGTACACAAGGCAACGTGGTACCACCAACTATGATAAGAAAAGTTGGGAGGGGATTAGTGATAAGTAAGAGGAAAAGTTTGGGGGCAAATTTGGGTTTGATAAGTGTAGATAAAAAAATATCGTCTTCAGAGAACTTATCGATCTTTCAAAGAGCTAATTAATCATACCGGAGTAACATGGAATCCTGACACAAATATTATTGAAGCTGATGAAACTGTTTGGAACCGGTCTTCGGTATGTCTTTTATTAGTAGTTTTTCTTGTTATGAGTCTTATGATGACAATGTACAAATAAAAAAAATTGGTTCGCAGACTCTTGAAAATTCATTCAAAATGTTCAAAAATGATCCACCTAAGTTTTATGACCTGATGGAATTAGCATTTGCTAATCAGTCTGCAACGGGCCACTTAGCTTGATCTTCTTCTCAAGCACCATTGACCTCAGACGAAGAGCGTCGGGTTGAGAATGAGTTTAGAGATATAGGTCGAGGGAAACGACCATTGAGAGCACATGAGAATAAGGGGACAGATTCAAGTGGTGGTCCAGAACCCCTTTTGCGTAGGGTCTCCCCTAACATTCCATCGGGGTCATGTAGTAGTCGATCGAGGAAAAGAGGTAATTCATCTCAATGTTCGGCCCAAGCATTATTTGCTGCAACTACACTAATAGATAAGTTGGGTGGAATTGTTGTTAAGAAAATAAGTGTCACTGGTCCTCCTCAAGTAGTACCCGAGTCACCTGCATCGTGTGTTTCAAGGCCGCAGAGTTTTGGCCTAGATAGTCAGACGATGAAGGTGCTGAAGCGTGGTGCATGGGAATATATAGCACTAATTTTATGTAAATATTTTCAATAGAAATGCTCCTAATGTGGGGTTGTACTAAATGCTCCTAATGTGGGGTTGTACTAAATGCTCAACTATGTGGGGTTGTACTTGAACTTGTAGTTTGCTTTCAGTAGGTTGCTTTAACATTAACTTGAACTTTATTGCTTTCATTCAATAACTTGAACTTGTTGAACTTGTTGTTTGTTATTTCATCCTATGCCTACTGTTCATTCTCTGCCTACTGTTCAGTTTGTTGAACTTGAACTTGTTGAACTTGATGTTTGTTATTTCATCATATGCCTATTGTTCATTCTCTGCCTACTGTTCAGTTTATTGAACTTGAACTTGTTGAACTTGATATTTGTTATTTCATCCTATGTCTACTGTTCAATTTATGCTTACTGTTCAATTTATGCCTACTGTTCAGTTTGCTATTTTAGTTTGTCCATACTGTCTAGTTTGCTATTTTAGTTTGTTTGTACTGTCTAGTTTGTTATTTCAGTTTGTTCATACTGTCAAGTTTGCTATTTTAGTTTACTTTAAAATCAGAATGAGTTCTAATGATGATAACAATGAGGTGAGAGATGCACTTATTAGAGCTGGGATAATTCTTGTGGGTGCGGTTATACTTGATGAACTTTTTGAAGTCGCTCAATCACTATCAAGACCTGTACGCACATCTATATTATCGAGTGCGGAATATACTCAAGAGTTGATGAACTCGTGCATTCGTTGCTATGAAAGTTTGCGGATGGAGCCTGACTTGTTTAGAAGGCTATTTCAACGGCTTAGGAGGCTTGGGTTGGAAAATCAAAGGATATCAGTTGAAGAAGGGGTAGCAATGTTCTTATTCACTATTTGCCACAATGAACGTGTGCGAATTGTGACGGAACACTACCAGCACTCAACTGAAACCGTGCACACATGGTTCAAAAAAGTTCTACGTGCGATTTTGAGTCTAGCCCCTCAACTAATACGGCCACGAGAACCCCGTAAAGTCCAACCTGAGATGCAAGGGAATCCTCATTGGTTTCCTTATTTTAAGGTATGAATTTAATGGGTTTCCTTAGTTTAAGGTATGAACTTAGTGTGTTTCCTTATGTTAAGGTATGAATTGATTTGGGTCTCCTTACTAATAAAATTTTCCCATTTTTTAGAATTGCATCGGGGCTATTGATGGAACCCATATTTCGACATGTGTCCCCGCCGATAAACAAGTTTTATATCGAGGTCGGAAAGGTACAATCACGCAAAACATGATGGCAACATGTGCACATAACATGATGTTTACACATGTTAAGGTCGGTTGGGAGGGGACGACAAATGACTCTCGAATTTTCCTCATATAATATACTCAGCCGATTCAGACTTTCCCATGCCAAATGAAGGTATCATAGTTGATAAGTGTATATCTTGCTCAATGGATAGCAATTTATACTAATAATAGCATGTCTTATTTATGTAGATGAGTTTTATGTTGTCGATGCGGGATATCCCAACGTAAGTGGGTTTTTGGCCCCTTATAGGGGTGAACGATACCATCGTTCGGATTTCCGTGGTTAGGGAGGATCGTCTACCGAAAGAGAATTATTTAACCAAAGGCATTCGTCTGTTCGAAGTGTGATTGAACGATGCTTTGGTTTGATTAAGGCACGATTCCCCATTTTAAAGCAAATGCCCAATTATTAACTGGCAAGGCAAAGTAATATGACAATAGCATATTGTGTCATACACAACTTCATCATCAAGTATCGGAATTCAAATTCCTTAATAGATGAATGGAGCACCGCTGAATTGAATTTCGATGAAGATCAAGACCCTTCTTCATCATCTTCACAATAATATGGAGGCAAATCATCTCAAAATGTGATGCATGCGATTCGGGAAGAGATCGCAGATCAACTTTGGGCCAATAGACATAGACATTGAATTAGAATAGGGCATGTAACTAACTTGTATATTAGTATCATTAATTAATTTGCTTTTAAGTTTGTGTAACCTGACTTGTTTTTGTGTAATATATATTCTAATGCAAAATATCGATTTTGTTAAATTAGAATGGTATCTTCGAGTTCAATAAATACTAATGGAAAATATATCAAATATGCCAATAAAAGATGTACGTGTGGCAACCGAGCTGGTGTAAGGATCAGTGAATCAAAAGATAATCTGGGCCGATTATATCTAGTGTGTCAGAACACTCCCGGATGTGGGTTTTTTCGTTGGTTTACACCCATCGCACCTATAGATGAATGTGAAGAAGAAGTCAATCGTAATAGTGGCCTAGATTATTTAAGAAGAGACCTAAATATGTTGGTGGCCAAAGTAGACAAACTTCAAACTTTGGTCACCAAGGGGATAGTCCTAGTGGTTGTCATTATGGTAGTTTTTATGTATAAATATATCTGAATGTTGGATATTATTTAACTTGAATTTGAACAGTGTGTATATTTGACTTGAATTTGAATACTATGTATGTTTGACTTGGACATTTGATTCTTTCCTTGCACATGTGTTATTTGATCGCATATCAGAAAGGAAATGGAGACGATACCCAATCAATGGGTATGCATACTTTCCTTCCTAATGTCGTAGATCAATATTACCCAATACTATGTATGTTTTGTGTATGCTTATATGATTGTATTTATGGTTGTATTTCTATCAATGAAATAATGGACATGTCATTTCTTCTGTGGGCAATGAATTGGAGGCAATCATCAATTAATGATGGTGCGCATTTCCTTCATCGCCCAACATTTATATGAATCTTACGTTGCTGTTGGTGGTTGTTGGTGGTGGTTGTTATTGCTCAAAAAAGTTCTATATCGTTGTTGGTGGTGGTTGTTGTTGGTGGCTGTTATTGCTCATTTTTATATGATTTGATGGTTGATGGTTGTTATTGCTCATTTCTATATTGTTGATGGTTGAACTAATTATGCAGAATTGTTGTAATTTTCTAGTTTGTTATAAGGGCTAGTTATTTAAAGCGAACATCTAATGGTGTTTTGAAACTTTTAACAGTCCTAAACCAATATTTGTTCATAAACTTGGCTCCTTTTTTTCATCTAATGTTGTTGGTTCTGTTATTGGTCTCTGTTATTGCTAACAGTCCTAAATCAATAGTGATTATCTTTTTTGAACCATTTTTGAGTTTATGTTATTGCTGCATCTGCTTCTGTTAAATATGATTTGTTATTGGTCTGGTATGATCTGTTATTGGTGTCATGTTGCTATTTCTTAAACAGTTTTTTTTAAAATAAGATCAAATTTTTGTAGCATGTTGCAAAAATGGTTGCTATTGGAAAATATTCGTTCTGTTATTGTTGCTTATGCTTTTGTTAAATATGATCTGTTATTTTTTTTGTTCTGATATGCTATTGGTCCCATGTTGCTATTTGTTGAACCATTTTTTCAAATAAGATCAAAATTTTCATTCTATTGGAAAATATTGGAAAATATTCATTCTGTTCAATTTTGATATTGCAGCATGTTACTATCGCATGCTTCTGTTAAATATGATCTGTTTGGCCTCATGTTGCTATTTGTTGAACCATTTTTTTTATTTTGGAACAATATTTTTTATAAGTTTATGGACAAAAAAAATTTTGTTGGGCTTTGAATTGGAGGTTACTACCATTTGGTGGATCGCAATCATCATATGGCCCTACCTTTTATTATGGCGGAATACCTCATCTTTTCAATATACAAGCAAATATGGATGACTGAGGATGTTATACTAAATTGAACTGAAGAATACTACCGCAAAAGCTTTGATATAGTTAGGGGATGAACTTTTTAGAATTTTTATTTTTATTTTTATTATAAGAATGTATTTCTGCAGTTATATATATGATATTTATTTGATTACTATTGTAATTTGAATTACATGGAATAAATGAATATTTATTTAAATATCGTAAAATATTTTTGTGTTACTATTATAAGCGGTTGTTGTAAGAATGAATATGAATTATGACTTATTAAATTTATGTCTTAACCAAATTTTGACTTAATCAAATTGAACTAATTAGATAAATTCAATTCAACACTTTATTAAATATACATAATGGTGTATTTGGCATTACACGTGTATACTATATAAATTCAACGGTTAATTTATATATAATAATAAATAATATTACACGTGTATACATTTTTAATATTAAAATATGATCAATTAAAATTAACTTATTAAGAATTTAACATAATTTAAATATTATTCATAAATAATAAACATATTTTTTATTTTTTTATTTTATCAATTTAAATAACTTATTAAAATTATTTTATAATCCAATTTATAATATTATTCATAAATTATATACACATATATTATTCCAAAACAAATACATTGTTTTGGTAAACCAAACAAGTTTTTAGATTTTCAACTGAAAAATACTCCTAAAAACCAACACTGTTTTGAATAACCAAACAAGTTTTCACAATTTTCAATTTTACGAAAACACATTTTGTTTTCGTTAACCAAATGTGTTTCTGAAAATAAAAACATCAAAACAAAAAATAGAAAAATAGAAAACCATTTTCGTTTTTTTTCAAAATGAAAACACAAAACAATTTTCGCTAATCAAATGCACCCGTATTTCAACAATTTATCAAATTCGGATTTTGAGAATGAGAAATTTCTAAAATTAGATTTGAAGATCCAAAATTTCTCAAATCGGAATTTAGTGAATCAGATACCTATAAAAAATATAAAACATATATAAAAAATAATTTTAATTTATAAAATATTTGTTAGGATAAAAATAAGATATTAGAGATTAAAAAATATATTTTTCAAACTCTATAATGTATTAAAGACTTTTGCATAAAATCTATAAATTTAAATTTAAATTAAAAATTATGAAATATTTTGATGTAAAATATTTTTTTGGATCATAGTACATCTTTTGTAACATTAAAAAATTATTTCATGAATTTAAATATTTTTTTTAAAAAATTATGAAGTTATTATAGACTTTTCACAAAACTCTTTAATGAGTTAGAGATTTTTGTTTATAATAATTTTATAATTATAAAAAATAAAATTTAATTTATAAAAAATATATATGTGATATAAAAAATATGCTAGAGTCTATCAAAATATTTTGGACAAAAAATATTTTATTATTTTTAATTAAAAATTAGTTTTATAGACTTTGGGCAAAAACCTCTAATGCATTAGAGACTTTTACCCCAATTCTATAATAGTTTTATAATTCAAAAAAAAATTAATTAATAAAATATATTTTTTAAATATAAAAGATATATTGTGGTTAAAAAAATATTTTTCATCAAAATATTTTACAATTTTTAATTTAAACTTAAATTTATAGACTTTGTGCAAAATTCTCTAATGAATTAGAGAGTTTGAAAATTTATTTTTTAGACACTAACACCTCATTTTTATTATAAATTTTTTATATAAATTAAAATTATTTTTTATATATTTATATATATATATTTTAATTTTTAACAAAAGTTTCTAATTGGTTAGAGACTTTGACCCAGGAGTAAAATGGATATTCGATCCACTAAATTCCGATTTAGGGAATTTTGGAACTTCAGATTCGGTTTTGGGAATTTCTCATTCCCAAAATCCGAATTTGATAAATTGTTGTAGATATTTTAGATAAAATTATTAAAAACATAAAATATATTTGATAAATTATTAAAATCATAATATTTAATAGGAAAAAATCGTTTAAGATTATTTGAACATATGCTACGGAGACCCATGTGTCCTGATTTAAAAATGTGATAATTTACTAGTAGAAGGTAGAAATAATGGTAAAAGTATGTAGGTCGTCTAAAATTACATGGAAAGAAATAGTATCTAAGGATCTATAGTTACTAGATATTATGACAGATCTCGCATTGAACAAAAGAATGTGGAGACAGATGAAAATCCATATAGTTGACACCATCCTTAATTTAAAATATATTTGTTTCACACATTACTGTATAATACATAATGATCGAAATACTCTTGTGTCAAAAAAAAATATATTATAAAAAATAATTAAAATAAAAAATAAATGATGTCATCAATTTTATTCTATAGTTTTATTACAGAGACAAACAGATAATTTTACTTGTTTGTTCCAACACTCTTAATTTTTCTTGTACCATAATTTTTCATGATAACGATAAACATATAAGATGTACTGTGGGACTCACTATCTTTGTCTTGTACTATGATGTACTCTTCTTGTTGTACCATGGTTTTTCATGGTACAATAAACAACTGGACCCACTATTTTTGCCTTGTACTATGATGTATTTTACGCACCAAACACAAGATAAATCGAGTTTATTCTATCTAGTATCATATTTTTAGCGGTACCAACACGCCCAAAGACTTATTATTTGATTATGGGAAAATCATGCTTTAGGTCCCCACAGTTTACTCGAATTTTGATTTTAATCCTCATAGTTTTAAAATTTTGGTTTTAGTCCTCATACTTTATTTTCGTTTAGGATTTGATCCCTACCGTCACATGAGGCCTAAACGGAGCTGACGTTGACCTGCAGGGATCAACTTTATAAACTATGTGGACTAAAATCAAAATTTTGTAAACTATTGAGACTAAAATCAAATTTCAAGTAAACTATAGGGACCAAAATTATTATTTTTTAAATATATATATAATAACGAGATATTTTAAATTTTATTTATAAAATAATAAAAATATTTAAAAATATTAAAATTAAACACACTAAAGTAATTTACGTTAATTTGGATGGACTCAAACCGATGTTGTCATTAGGCGTCGGTTTTTATCCGGCAATTACCCTAATTTAGCTTGAATTACGTAGTGGTTGCAAAATTCAAAAACCTGCACTCTCGATTTGCTCATCTCTTCACTGATCACCTCCTCACCTCCATTTTGATACTAAATTTTGCGCATTCAAATCGGTTTAAATTAGAATTTGAACGTCAAAAAATGTTAATTTTTACTCTAATAAGTGTTAGTTTTCCATGCATTTGTTGTAGAGGCAACATCATAATACAAGATTATTGCTACGATTTTGTGGGTATTATTAAGGGATATTCATGGAAAACCGATATTTATTAGAGTGAAAATCAATATTTTTTAACGTTTGAAATCTAATTTAAACCGCTTTGAATATGCTAAACTTAGGATCAAAATGGAGGTGAAGAGGTGATCAGTGAAGAGATGAGTGGATCGGGAGAGCAAGTTTTTAAATTCTGCAATCACTGCGAAATTCACGTTAAATTAGGGCAATTTTTTTATTATTAGGTAATTGTAGCTCGTAAATAATCCAAATACTAATAATTATAGGTCAAACATGAATATAACTCTAGTTAGGGACATTGGAACAAAGTCCCCAACTGTAGCCTTCCTAATTGTTGGAGATTTTTCATCAAAGTTCCTAAATGAGCTATTTGAATATATATTTTTGACAATTTTGACAAAATTATAAATAGTTTATGGTTTATTAGCAAAATCATAAATATTTTGTTCATTAACTTAGTTATAATTATATAATTAGCAAATCATAAGTATTTGTCAACCTCGTAACTTTTCTATAATATACTCAAATTGCTCACAGTTTTATTCATTAACTTAGTTATAGTTATATTATTAGTTAGGGATTTTGATAAAAAGTTTCTAACTGCCTTTATATATATTATACAATATAGAAATTTTTTAATTCGATGTATTTATGTTATAAACCTAACATGAGATGTCAATCACACTAAAATTACTAGATAAGGGCTTTGGTAAAAAAATTCATAATCACTTCTATATACATGAAACTTTAAATTCCATATGCTTGTGAAGTTAACAAACCAAAAAATTATGAAATAGGGTATTAATTGCAATTATATTTAGGGACTTTGGTGAAAAATCTCTAATTGCTTTTATATACATTTTACTGTATAAAAATTTTAAATTTCACGTATTTACGAAATTAAAAAAATCTAAAATTTTAAAATGAAGTGTTAATTGCAATTTTGTTGTCAAGAGAGTTTGGTGAATTTGGGTATATGATAAAAATTTATAATTTTGACAAATAACATAAAGTGTTGACCTAAAAGTGTTGGTTTGCCAAAATTCTCAAAAAAAAATAGAGTAAATTACACTGACCTTCTCTAAGATTTAGTAAAATTACACTGACCTCCCATCTATTTATAATTTTGTCTTGTAACCTTCCTGAGTTTTATAAAAGATTACAGACCTCTCCTGTTAACCGAAATTGTTAGTGAAGTGTTTGTCATGTGCACTGCACATGATTAGTAATGGTATTTTTGAAATATTTATTGTTTTTACTTATTTTAAATGACAAAAATACTCTCATGTCATTTAACTCTCATTCTCTCATATTTTCACCTCATGAGTGTTTAACATTTTAATTTTCACATTCAACTAACATTAATTTTGTGAAAAATATTAAATAATAAAATAATTTCTCTTAAAATTTTATTTTAAAATATTTATTCAATTATTTTATGCATGCATTTTAATGATTCTTCAATAAGGAACATAAGAGAGAAATCACATTACTAACGGACTTCGTTTAACACCGTTAGTTACATAGGAGGTGAGTGTCACCTGGACAAATAGATGGAAGGTCGGTGTAATTTTACTGAACTTCAGAGGTCAGTGTAATCTACCCAAAAAATTAATACTTTTGTAATTTCCTTAATTATAGAAGAAAAGGAGAAGAACCCAAACACATATAAATGTTAACTAATTAATTGTGCGATAAATTATATTTAAATTCATCATTTAGAAAAGGGTTAATTACTGTATATATCTCAACTGTTACTCTATCTCCCTAATATATCCCAACTTTTCATTTGAATCTAATGAGGTCTCTAACTTTCATTTCATTTCTAATCTATCTCGCAGTTAAACTCAAGTCAATTGACTCGTTAGAATGCTAACATGGACATGCTGACTGGGATCAGCAGTCCACGTCAGCGGTTAACTTAACCCTCTATGTTGTCATTTTCTTTCACCCGACAAAAATCCCTCGTCTGCCCCCGACAAAAATCGTGTGCCCTTTTAACCCTTTCCTTTTTCTTTCCCTCCCTGACCCTCGTCATCCCCGACAAGCTGCTCACGTCATCCCCGGTTGCTCTCACGCTGCTCCGTCGCCGGTGTATGTGTTGTTGTCGCCGGTAAATATCCCTTCCCTATGTGTTATCTTAGCTATCATTTGTATCTATTTGTTATCGCGTGCCCTAATTCTGTGGCGACGTTGAGTTGGCTTAAGCACTACATCAACAAAACCAATCCATCCTCATCGTCTGCAGTCAGCATTAGTGGCATCAGATGTCATCCCTGCGATTTCTGCTCAGTGGTATATTCTCCATCAGTTTTTTGTCTCTTCTCTAATTCGACTTTTGCTCGGCGACATTGAGTTGCACCAAGAATAGAGTTTGTGATCCTCTCTCCCAAGGTGATAATGGTTCTCTCGGCGACTTTCATTTCCACTAGTATCTCTAGACCTGAACCCTAGAGATAATGTTTAAACATAGGGTTTACTTACATTTGATTTGAGTTTCACTTAAAAAATCTGAAATTATAGAAATGGTTCGTTGTTCAAATTGACGTCGGACTACCATTCTACCTCCACGAAGAGATCCATCATCAACGTCGTCACCGGTAAATACAATTATATATTATATTAGTTATTTTATCCTCTTTTAGTTATTTTTTTGTTATTTATTTATATATACAGGTAAATCTTAGTAGCAATGAAGACGAGAATGATGTTCACACTAGAGAACATGCAGAACATGCTGTACAAATTGTTGTACAAAGAGCTGCAATAGAAAGTGCGAGCAATGCAGTTATAGAGGCTGATCAAGGACATTCAATTGGGTTGATTCAAGAACATGCAAGTGATGTTTAGTCATCCGAAGATGATGGTCGGTTGGAGAAAGTGATGACGATGTTGTGTCTAGTGAGTTTGAGGACCTCAGTGATGAAGAATATGTCACTGTTAGAGCATGGAAGAAAGGCATAGAAGATGCACCTACGGTTCACGAAATTACACACAGTCAAGTGAAAATGAAGATGAGATTCCTAGAGCTGTTGCCTCTGAAGGTCTATATCCCAACGTCGGTGAATACGAAGATAGTGAAGAGGAAATTGTTACACCAAAGACTAGTGAAGAGGGTGTACAAGTGCTGGATGAGAATGTTCATAAGAGAAAAAAAAATCCGCAATAAAGTATATAATCCAAAATGTGATGCAAATGATGTTAGATTAAAACTTGGGATAAAATTTGAGTCAAATGCCCAGTTTAAAGAAGTTGTCCAAAGCTATTCCGTGGTCAATGATTATAACATTAGATGGACCAAGACTTCTGTGAAAAAATGGAAGCCAAATGTGCTACAGGATGCCCATGGAGAATATACAGAAGTTGGATGAAAATAGATTTGACATTCATGATTAAGAGCTACAATAGCGAACACACATGTTCAAGAAACATGAGGAATCGTCAAGCTACTATAAGTTGGATAGCTTCCTATTATCTTGAAAATTTTAGGAGCAATCCAAATTGGAGTGTGCAAGAATTGGAAAAAAAAAATGCTAGCTAACTTTTATATCAATATATCTAGAATGAAAGCTTACAGATCAAAGTGTGAGGCATTAAGAAGACTCCGGGGCTCTATTGAAGATCATTATGCATTGCTTGGTTCTTATCTAGCACAATTACGATCCGTGAATCCAATGAGCATGTTTAGTATTGTATGCAACCGGTAATCTACAGGTGCACCTCCAGTGTTTCAACGGCTATATGTCGGCTTTGATGCTCTAAAAAATGGATTCATTCAAGGTTGTAGACCCATCATTGGATTGGATGGGTGTTTCTTAAAGACATTTCTGGGTGGACAATTACTGACCGTTGTTGGCAGAGATGGGAACAATTAGATGTTCCCCATTGCATGGGCTGTAGTCGAAGGAGAAAATTATCAGTCATGGAGTTAGTTCTTGGGAGTATTATTTGATGATTTGAGGATTGATCAAAGATATTGATTGACACCTATAAGTGATCAACAAAAAGTAAGTATTCATTAGATATTTTTTATTTATTTTCTATAACAGTAAGTGTTTTTTATTATAACAGTAAGTGTTTTTTACTATAATTCAGGGGCTTGAATATGCTATCAAACATAAAGTACCTGCTGCCGAACATAGAAATTGTGCAAGACATGTCTATGCAAATTGGAAGAAAAAACACCACAACCACGTTTTAAAAACACTATTTTGGAAAGCTGTGAGGTGCACAATTGAGTCAGATTTCAAGCGAGCATTGGATGAACTATAAGCAACTTCAGAAAGTGCTTATCAAGATTTTGTTGAAATTAGAGTTAACAAATTTTGTCAAAATTTTATCATTACCCTTTGCAAATGTGATGTAGTAAGCAATAATATAAGTGAGACATTTAATGGTTATATTTTAAAGGTCAAAGGTAAACCAATTATTGATATGCTTGAGGATATTCGACGTATGTTGATGGCGCGAATGCAAGACAAAAGAGAATTAATGTTGAAAAGCAATGATACCATATGCCCCAACATACGAAAGAAACTTGAAGAAAATAATAAGAAAATAAGATATTGTCATGTGACACCGGCGGGGAATATGAAATTCGAGGCGCAAGAGTTAGACAAGACAAATATTGTTAATTTGATGGGTCAAACTTGTTCTTGCCGATATTGGGATTTATCCGGCATACCATGTAAGCATGCTATCTCTTGTATCAGTTGGCTAAAAGAAGAACCGGACCAATATGTTGATAATTACTACAAGAGGGATGCATACTTGAAGACATATGAGTTATTGTTGTAACATTTGACTGGGAAGGATACATGGCCTGAAGTGGAATAACCTCACGTGTTGCCACCTCTGGTGAAAAAGATGCCCGGTAAGCCAAAGAAAGAAAGAAGAAGAGACTTGCATGAAGATGATAGTAGAACGAGACTATCTCGATGAGGCTTAGTTATTACTTGCCAGATATGCTATCAAGATGGGCATAATAGAAGAAGTTGCCCACTAAGGGGACAACCATCTGCATCGCGGACTCATTCAGAGGTTATTTTATGATATTGATGTCATAACTAATATTGAAATGATTTTATGATGTCGTAACTAATATTGCTACCCTTTTATGATCATAGGGCACAACTTCTAATAGAGGATGAAGGACCCCTTCTAGTAGGGGAGGAAGGACCTCATCAATATGTGCATTCATGATTTTATTATTATTTTTGATATTGCACTATTTTATTACTCATGTTTTATTATCTTTTTTTACCCCAGTCTATCTATAGAGAAAGATCGATGGCCTCGCATGGAATTGGTGTTTTTGTTGGTGAAGAGACAGAGAATACATATTTTAGGGTAAGATATAGTTAACAACAAATTTAGCATAATGAAATTTAATTAGGGAATACATATATGATATCAGTATTTGCTTTTTTCCTTAGATGGGTGGATCTAACTTATCGATATGCTCCTCTCGAGGTGAATGGAGTGGATCTTTGATTCGTGAGAGGAGGACCCAATTACCGGTGACAAACGGAAGCCAACCAGTACAAGGATCTCAAATTTCGTCATTGATGCAAGAGGGTCTCAATGATACACAGAATAGGATATGATAGTTTGATATTGATGTAACTATCATTTTGGCTTTTGATACATGTATAAATGGATATATGGCTTTTGATACATGTATAAATAGATACATAGCTTTTGATACTATATAAATGGATGCAAGTTTCAGTTTTATCAATTCCATATGTGTTTTATCAATATTTGGCTTCAGGTTTCAGTTTCATGTGTTTTATCAGTATATTGTTTAATTATCGGCATGTTTAATTATTAGGTATGTGCAGGTTTAATTATGTATGCACGGGTTTAATTATCAGCTGAAACATGTTTAATTATTAGCAATGAAACCTGATACAGGTTTTAGCTGAAACCTGATACAAGTTTAATTATCAGCTGAAACATGTTTGCTATAAAAGTTCCTGTTGAAACCTGATAAAGGTATGTGCAGGTTTAATTATGTATGTGCAGGTTTAATTATCAGTTGAAACATGTGTTTTATTAGTATGTTTGGTTCAATATATTTGCTGATAAAAGTTTTAGTTTCAGCTGAAACCTAATACAGGTTTCATATCAGCATGTTTCATTATCAAGTTTCAGCTGAAACTTGTATCATGATTTAAATTGAAACATGTGCAACAAGTTTCTTCGGTTTCAGGTTAAACATTATCAGTTTCTGCTATAATATTATCAAGTTCAAGTTTCTGCAATATCAGTTCAGTTCATAACATTATCTGTATTTGATACATGCAATCAACCATACATACATCAATCACAATTTGAAACACTAATCTCAAACCATTGTTAAACCATCACTAATTACATTAATTTATGAAATCATACAATAATTTTCAACCATCACCATTGTTAAACCAGATCGCTAGACATCCAACAACCCAAGCACCAAATAATAACAAGATAACAATTTTCATTCTTTCATTCTTCCTCTCCAATCTAGTTACCATATCTCTATACATTGATAATTTCTCCATAAGAATGTCATTCTTCTGTTGAAGTAGCCAATCGTGTTGTTTCAAATTTTCTATCACTTGGCAACTTTTGCAATGATTCTTTCGCCAGACTAGAATATTCGGGATCATGTCATTCAAAGAAACCACAACCATCGGCTCGATCCTATGTAAGAGCAAGAACAATAATTAGTTTCATTTTAATTAGTTTATTTGTAAATTAGTTATCTTCCATTGTATGCATCTCCAAAATCTTCTTTCGGGGTTTTTTCTCGTATTCGAACTCAACAAACACGTCGCAATATTGTGGCGACATAAAGGTTGGGACATTGTCGAGATCATGGATACTTCATCAATTTCGGTTCCTACTGATCTTGATGCCATTGTATGTTACACATATAAGAAGGAAAAAATGATTTTGTACCAATTAGATGATTAACAGTATGATTAGTAGCAGTTGAATCTTTATATGATTAACATTATAGCTATCAATATAATTGTTATCATTAGATGCTGAAACTTGATTAACAGTGGACTAATTTTATTATTAGTAAAATTTGAATCTTTATATGATTAAACTTGAAGAAATTTAAGTATAAATTTCTGTATATGATTAAACTTGAAGAAAGATCAGTATAAATCCTAAATTCAATGATGTCGGTCAAAGAAATTTTAATAAAACAAGAAAAGTAGGGTTTTTTTTAATCGGACGGATAAAAACCCTAATTTTCACTCATTATATCTGAATGGTACAAAAACTAGGTTTGCTGACCTTGATAGAGAGGAGTTGGACAAACCGCGAGCTTCATTGATGTGGTGCTGATGAACTCAAGGTCGCCCCTGGATTTAGGGAACGCGGCCAACAGCTGTGAAATGATCCACCAGCGACAGCAACACACCGACAACAACAAAACACCGACGAGCGTGGGATCAACTGGGAGGCGGGATATCGGGGATGAGGATGGTCGGGGGCAAATGACGAGTAAATATGTTAGGGCAGGCATAGAGGGTTAAGTTGACTGTTGATGTTGATTGATGATCCCAGTCAGCATGTCCATGTCAGCATTCTAACGGATCAATTAACGGGAGTTTAACTGCAGGATAGATTAGAAATGAAATGAAAGTTAAAGACCCCATTAGATTCAAATGAAAAATTGAGATATATTAGGGAGAGGGAGTAAAAGTTGGATATATATACAGTAATTAACCCTTTAGAAAAATCAAAGTTAAAACCATATGTATCAAATTAGAGTAGGAATTTATGAATACCAATAAAAAATAATTATTTGAAATGAAAACAAATCAAGAGAAATTAAAAAAAGGGAAAACTATTTATTTCATGATTTAAAACAAAGTAGAGAAAAACCAGAACTCTATATGAGTGTTCAATCCATCATATAAATATGAACCGAGGTGGAGCTGCAATGTCCGCATGGGCGAATTGTCCACCCTGCCCTTTTAACTTTCCTCCCTTATGTACGGAGAAAATGACACATTTGCACCCCCCCTCAATTGTGAATTTGCTCCCTATTTTTAAAATTTCCAATTCCAAATCGATCTATATATCTCGGTCTCAACACCTTCCCGTTCTGCACTTGTCCTTCACCAAATCGCTTCGGCTGCCGGTTCATCCCCCATCCCCGCGCTTGTTCGAGCATCGACAGTCCGCCGTCTAGGCCCCAGCGGCTCCCTACAAGCAAATAGACAATTTCTCCCTGTGGGTGCAACCATGCAATTATGATTGTTCATGGGTTGGGTCGGATCGAATTTAAAAAAAAAAATCAACACCACCCGACCAATAAGTAACCGGGTCGGATTCATATTTTTTACCTTCAAACCCAACCCACCCCACCTCAAATCGAGTTGGGTCAGATGGGGTAGTCTGATTTACCCATTTAACAAAAATCAAAATTATATATATTATATATATATATATATTTTATGTGTCTTGATCTGGGTCGGGTCGTGTTCTCGAGATAATTTTTCAATTTTTAATATATATTTTTATAAAAATTAAAAAATATAAATAGTTAGGTCATCATCTCGGGAGAGTTGATGTATGCAGTATTTTCTTTCTTTTTGCAGAGATGCTGTTTTCTTAGCTCCAACATGTGAAATTACTAGTATGCATGAATTCAGCAAATATTTTTATACAGAATTTTCTAACAGAAGTTTATAAATTTTATCTTTAATCCCACATATCTAGAATTCCACAAGTCACATCACACACAAGACAATACCTCAAAGAATGCAATTTTACTAAGTATGAATGATAAAATAGCAGGATACATTTCTAACATCAAAAATCTTAAGTATACTGTATATCTGTACCCACATATATATACCACTGGAATTTCACAAGTTCTACACATTATTGGAAGTCTGGAATGCCATTAATGGAGTAATGGGTGGCAAACAATGCATGAATCAGGCAGAATTTTGTGACAGTACGTAGAAATACAAAGGATATATCTTCAAGCTCCCACAATACTAGAACTCCACAAGTCTTGTACACCATTCAATTACATTATGGAATATTCATAGAGAAACAATAAGAATAATGAATGGATTCAGTTAATGTTAAGAAGGAATTTTTGACAGTATCAGTACATCCTAATGTTAGAATTCCAAAAGTCTCATCTCCATCATTGGGATGGCCTGCACAAGGTAACTTACCTCAAAAACATCAAATTACAATGTGCAGTGACAAGGATGACATATATAGTGCATGTACTTTCCAATTCCCTAAGCATACTTTTGTTTGCTAACATCTGAAAGTTAAAGATGAATTTGATTCAACGAGGAATTGAACCTGAGATATCTTAACATCCTGTAGATCATCATCGATCTCATATTTGATCATCCAACAGTATCCCGCTGTTCTCTTCCTCCATCTTCCTCTCCTCACTCCACCCATAATAGACATCAAGAAAGTAGAGCATGACGACCATTACCAAGCAGCAGCAGGCCATGGGAATGGGTCCAAACACCCAGAAGAACAGGGGGAGGGAGAAGTAGAACGACCTCAGGCCGAGGGACCAGCAATAGCTACCCTTGTTCACCGCCCTGGCCACGTACTCTGCCGCGAGCGCCGGCGCGCAGAGGTGGCTCTTCATGGGCACGGAAACCAGGATGCTCGCGTGGCTGTAGAACCGGATCGACTGCACGTTGAGCAGGAAGGCGATCAGGAAGCAGACGAGGATGGAGAAGAACTTGATCGAGAGGACGAGATCGCTCCGGTCGCCGAGCACCATGTTCCGACCTCGGAACTCGGACCTGCCGCTGCCGTTGCCGTTGCCGTTCATCAGCACGGCGATCATCGAGCTCAGCATGATCGCGGTCGACGCCAAGAGCGTCGAGGCCATGATGTTGTTCCGCAGAGTCTGGACGGCCAAGATCCCGTTCTTGGAAGGATCCTGCGGGAAGAGGACTATCAACAAACAGGTTGCGTGCATGCAAGAGAAAAGTTAGGAAGAGATTGGTTTGCCGGTGTTATAGCATATCGATGGATCACCTCCATCATGGTTTGGACCCAGATGCGGCGATTGATGGCGTTGATGCCGATGACGGTGGTGGTGGGTTGCTTTATGATCCGGCAGAGAAGCCATAGATGATAACCTACCAGTAGAAAGAGGCCGATAGGTACGAGCACGTAGTCCAGATACTCTTCCTCCATGAACCGTGTAATGGCAAAGGCTCTTGGAAATGGTATGGGGAGACTGTAGAGGAAAGGAGAACGAGGGAGTATATATAGATCGAGAGAGAGGAAAGGAGAACGAGGGAGTATATATAGATCACAGAGAGAGATGAGAACGCCGCACAAGTGTCATATAACAAAATGACAATTCGGTCCTCGTACTTAACAAAATGACAATTTAATTCTTAAAATTTGTAAAATTATTTTAATTTGATCCTTCTTTTTTTCTAAAATTGCACATAACGTCAGCCCTCCCCTAAATTTTATGCTTTTTTATGAAAGTATAAATATTTTGTGTAATTAATTTGAAGGGAAAATGATCAAATTGAAATGATTATTTTAAAAAATATTGAAAATCAAATGATATTTTTCAAATTATAAAAGAGGCTAAATTAATTTTTTTAAAATTGAAATTAATTCTATAATTTAGATAAATTCCCACTTCCCATACAAAAAAATAGTAATATATTTCCATTGAAGTAGAGAAGTTATTATAAAAGAGGCTAAATTAATTTTAAAAAAATTAAGATTTCATGTACCAAATTGAAATTAATTCTATAATTTAGATAAATTCCCACTTCCCATACAAAAAAAAATAGTAATATATTTCCATAGAAGTAGAGAAGTTATATTTTTATTTTCGAAATGAATATTCATGAAATTTAATGCATTTTCCGGGTTTTGGCTAAGATCAAGTTTAGTATCGGTTTTTATCTTAATTTCTTAAAATTATTTTTAAGCATATTTCTCATTTGGCAACGAAATAAACACCCTTTATGCAGTTTGATCCTTCAACTTCTAAATATCTTATTTATTATTTTTGGTGCAAAACCTCTTTAAAACTTGAAAGAAAAATAAAATGTTGCTGGTATATTCAAGTTGGAATTATACACCTTGATTAATTAATTGAGTTTTTCTAATTAGAACAACTTTGTTTTTGTATTTATTTTTGTTAAATTTAATTAATTTTTTGATGAAACATATTTGAAGTTATACATAAGTTATAAAATTTAATTTAATAAAATTTTATTTTATCAATAAATTGATTGCTAAATTAAATTAAGATTCTTTTGTAAAATTAAGGGGCTAAATTAAAATGAACAAATTTGATAGACCAAAATTCGAAAATTCATAATAAAACCTGGTCAAAATTGAATTAAAATATTAATGTATGTTTTGTAATTTATCATCTCAATAAGTCAAAATTATTAGAGAAGAACAGCTGTTCGGAATATCCGGATCTATTTTAATAACTTTCCATAATTAACGCACTAATTGGAATAATTTTGGGGGAATAAAAACTTAAGACGTGCTATAAATTAATATTTTTAAAGATAATATTTCTATCTCCCAATCTATTTTATTCACCTATTTATGGATTTTTTTATAGCAAAGATAATATATACTGGAATTTAAACTCCAAATCTCTAAGAAATATTAAGACGTTGTCATCAATGGTAATACTCAACTATTATGGATTCTTATTCTTCTTAGATTAACTATTCAATTAATAGTAATTTGCTGTTACCACATAAAATAATGTGATGGAATTTAGAACTTCTTTATAATCTACGTACTCTCTGCAAGACTCAACTCCCCTCCCCCTCCCTCCTCCCTCCTCCCCCAACCCCCTTGAGAATTTTTAAAAAAATTACAAATGATTTTTTTGCCTTACATAGGAGGTATCTTTTTGGGCGCACATGCAATGCAATGTTGCAACTTTAGACTAATAAATTTGTTGACGATAAAAAATTATTGCCGCATTTGGTGTTTACGTATCGTGTTTCTAATATACTGCAAAAGAAATAACAGTCCAAAAAATTTGCAATATAATATTATAAGCTACATATATAATAATTAAGTATTAAAAAATAATTAATTTGGACGATTTAGAATCGTCGGATGGAGACGTGATAAATACCAAAGTTATAGATTTTCATGTGTTGGGCGCGATGGTAGTGTCAAATTTTAAATCTGATGTCGTTTGATAGAAATTTTATAAATTTCGATATTATACACTAATTAAAAATTATTAATTTATTTTGATAAATAATTAAATAATATAAAATAATATTGTACTAAACTAAATGATAATTTTGAGTATAAAATAATATTATTGTGGCTCAAATCAATTCTATTATAGCCGATGAATTATTGTTGGGGGAAAATGATAGATTTACCAATTTGTCTCTATTTGTTTGTTATTGTTTCTAAATTTCGTTGAACTTTTATTGCATATTATTGTTGGATCGATTTGGATATTTTTTCAACCTTTTTAGACTAGATCACAAGTTTCTCCGGCGCTCATCGGCCCTTGCTTGCTCCCCATGTGATTCGTGAATCGATTTGTGCTCGAGATGAATTCTAGATGACACCTTTCAAACATCCATACGAGTGACCGCCGCCACTTGAAACAGCAAATCTAGACTCCTTTGTCGTGTCAAGTATTTCAGGCGCCATCAATCTTTGGGATGGCTCATTCGATGACGTCCTGCCCCGACCCGATAAAAATTTGGGTTTGAGAACCCGGGCTCGGCACAATACGAAAAATAAACGAATCATTGCAGCCCGACCCGTTAGTACAATTACGAAAAACTACACAGGTCGCCCCTTTCTTGACTCTAGCTATCAAGCTATCAACCGGGCCGAACCTACATCCCTTGGCCCGGCACAATAACAAGCAGCCCAAGCACGATTTTATTGTGTCGAGCTATCGAGTTGGACCAAAATTGTCGGACCTAGATATGAAGATGGAAGTTGCAAGTATGGATGACAACAGTTCAATTAACCGTATTTTTTATGGTTAATCGAAACTGAACCAATTAAAAACCCACTAACTAGGGGTGTGCATGGGTACAAGATAGACCTGGAACCGATTGGAACCTATCCAATCGAGTAGGTTTTAGGTATACCCGAATTAAATTCGGATAGAATCCGCAATAAAAATTAAGGAACCGATTAAAACCCATTTGGATTCCGAGTCCAACACATCGAGTACCGAGATCCAAAACCGAAATCGGTATTCGAAACCTATACCATATTGAAACATGTTCATTTGCAAAATCCTATGCAATGATATATAAACGAGGCATTGTGGCACAATTTGAGCACCCCGCCCATAGGCTTTAATTTCTTATGAGCGTGCTGTTCATAATAATTGTCTTATTCCAACTTCTTACCCTGTCATATGTATATACACTTAGATCAAGTTATATGAAAATCAGTTATTTTGAAAGAAGAATGCAAATTTGCCCAATTGTAAATGTTTCAAATTTCAAAATATCAACGGTTCAAATGGGGGTTCAACATATCGAAAACTCCTACATTGAGCCGTTTCAACAGCATGAATCCATCTTAAGGTTCTGTCAAAGTTCAATCAGCAGCCCGGCAGTACAGCAGGAATATCCTCTCTGCCTACTGCTGATTTCACTCCCAAAATGATCAATTATTTTGGATTGAAAAAATCACCTGTTTAAGAACCTTCAAATACTTCAATTTCTGACAATCCTCCTCTTGCTTTGTAAAAAATCATCTGTTTGCCAATGCAGATTTTTAATGTAAACTCAAAATTCTGCCTTCTTCCAACATATTGTCATGCCATCACCTATCGCAACCTGTCAAATTCATATGATCTCAATAACCCATAACATCAGAGTGAGCAAGATGAATGAAATCAAACCAGTAACAGAGCAATTCAAACAACAAATGCAAAAGCACATGTGAATGATGGACATATGAACCAACCATGCTAGTGCTGACGCGCTTATCTTCAAGAAGCTTTTTGTTGAAGTTTCTTATGCTGATGGTCTTTGGATCATTCACAAGAGAGTCAGCAACTTTACCATGCCAAAGGACATTATCAATCACAATAACACCCCCTACCCTAACCTGCAATGCAGTTTGAGAGCAAGGTATATAAATGCAGCCTCAGCCACAGGTCATCCAAGCAAAAACAAAGATTCAAAGTATCGGCATTTCTGCTTCAGCTCAAACTACTAAGGAAGCACTGATATATAGAAATAATAGAAGAGAAGCATGAATTACAGGATTTCTATGTCCTTTGATGTGTATCATTCGGTATCAAATGATTAGGTCCCCATATATTCCCTGAAGCAAGTGAAGGCGAGCCTTTGTGCATTAGTAATGTTGCTTAATTGCAACCTTCAAGACTAGTTCCAAGTCTTCGAAATAGTCTCATTGCAAAAATTAAAATTGCATAGACTGACCCTCTCCAGAACGCACATTGGGGACTGCCTTTTTCATGTTTCTTGAAGCAAGTCTAAGATGAAATAGAAACCCCTTGAACCTTTAACTCAGCATGCATTTGTGTTCTCTTGGCTTGTAAACTAAAACTTGAGCATTGTGTTTGTCCTGTCTAATAAATAAATATTTTTTCCCATAATTAAATCAACCATATAAATAAAGGGATTTAGGCACCAGGTTTTTACTACGATATTGAAGCTCGCACAGAAACAAACTTTTAGAACTCTTCATTGAATATATTATTGCATGCAACAAATGAGAATATTACCAGTTTCAATAGAAGTTCAAAATATTCACTGTACATCCGCTTCTCAGCATCCACGAATGCAAAATCAAAACTACAAGTAAAACAAAAATATCAACTGAAGAAAGTTATCACATAAGAAATCAATAGGGTTTAGGATTGGAAACAAAATGCCTTGCTAGAATTGCAGTAAAAATTAGAAAGAGCAACAGATTTTTTAGTTTTGACTCAATGATGCAAACTTAAAAAGACAAAACATCCTCCAGAAAGAATTATATTCTGTACCTTTGTAGTTTAAGAGATACCCAGACCATGGTTTGAAATTTCGTACTGTACCGCCCGGGCGGTACGTACCAGCTTTGGAAAAATCGGTATATAGTACACCCAGTACCGATACATACCGGGCGGTACACCCGGTATTCCCATACCTTGATGTATTTGACTACTTAAATTAAGAATTTTATGGATGTTCTTTTCTTGGTCAAGTATGGTGTTTTATAGCTTTAAAGTCTATTTTAAACTTCAAATTTGAAGATCAAAGTAAAGTTTAACAATATTTGAGTTCAAAACTATGATTTCCAGCTTTTTAAAAAAAAATGGTACCCCTTTTTGGTACAGGTACGGTACAAAATTCAAGATTTTGAACCTTAATCCAGACCATAAACCATGTCATATCTATGAGCAAGGCAATGCTAGAAATTGAATCAGCTTGTTGGTCAAACCATGAAACTGCAATACTCCTAGCTCAAACATTATTTAAACAAACAACTATGCAGCTGTAATAATTATTATTTATCATAAGCAACTAAAAAAATCTCATGACTGAATTCTTCTCTTACATGAAAAAACTAGGTACCCATAGTTTCAGTAAATTCACAGAACAGAAATACAATTAATAGTAACTTGTATCTGCTTAGCACGATAATAACTTGTACTTGGGAACTTTTTTATTTGAATTCAAGAGTAGTTTATATACCTGCACGATTCACCAAGTTTGATTAAAGATCTTAACGTGTCCACTGCTAGGCCATGCTTTATATCTACCTAAAATTAATCAACAACAAATCAAAAAAAAATAACTTCAATGTACATGCACAGTGTGCTCTTAAGACCAAAAAATAACATTATTAGGATTTTAATCCACAAATTATCAACAACATGGTATATTATATGATATTTGGACATTTGAGGTTAACAATGGAGTTTCACTTTAACAATATGACTTAAGATGGGTTAGATTATGTCCTGAATTTGGAGAACTAATTTCCTTCAAGGGGGAAGGAATCTTACATATAAAAAAAATAATTGATTTATTTATTGATTTATAAGGAGAAAATACTAGGCTAGAAATGTATACATCCACAATTGGAATTATTCAAATTGGTAATAAAGAAAATAAACAAACAAAAAAGAGAAAAAAATAAATAGATACAGCTTAAAACTATGGAAATAGGAATGATTTTGATATTTGAATAACCCTCAACTTTTTCTAGATGATATAGCTTCCTCTCTCCACCTCTCTTCACCTTGAGTTCTCTTGGTTGTCAAGGGGTGGGAAATGGCCCCTGCATGGAGGTGCATAAAGGGACTTCAATAGGCTCTTTCCAGGCATATTTTCCCATGGTGCATGGTATTGTTTAAGCATGAGTTTCAGTTGATGACCTTGTAATGTTGATCATTGAATATTCGGGGTGGCACTGAGGTCATGTTTTGGCCCAATTCCGACAAAACCCAAAATTTTAGGATCATATTTTTTAGAACCTGAACAAGATTTATGAAGATTCAACCTAACCCGAATTACATAGGGTTGCGTCTGGTCGAGTTAGGTTTCTATTAAAATTTTGGTAACTAAGATAAGAGTTGAGTTGAATCAAATTTTCAATTAATTTTGGATCAGGCGACCAGTTTTCAATCAATTTGGTATTCTAAAAAATAATTAATTTCAGGTCAGACTCAGATATTTTTTTAATTAATTTCAGTTAGGTCAAATTTTCTAGGTTAGGTTGGGTCAAAGAGGATTGTTCAATTAAATTTATTTTTTTAAAATAAATTAATTAATTCCGATGAATTGGGTTTTCCGAAAAATCTGAAACTTGACCCCAACCCATAATTCCAAAAATAAAAAACCGAAATCTGACCCAATTAGGTTGGTTCAGGTCGAGTTTAGACAAGTTCATGTTTGGGGTCAGGTCAATCTTGTTTGTTGCCAACCCCTGTTGGATGATAGATGACTCAAGAATTCCATAGGCATATTTTGAGATTCATAATCTATCCATGAATTAACTTATAAATGTTCACATGTTTGGTATTTATAGTCCACGGTACATAAGTACATTTTATGTCTATGATATATACATGAATACTGAACAAATTAACACTAATATAAGATGAGTTCTTAAGAAAATTAGATAAAAGAGGGAGAAATGATAAAAGGTAGAGTAATATATTTGAATGAATCCAAGTTTCTATGATCTGAAAGAATAACTGATTCTAAGCTCTTCATAATTCAAGACAGATTTGTTTTGATACATTGAAGATAATTGATCTTAGAGAGACATCAAATTAATTTGATTAAGTCTGAACTTATACTTGACTTAGTTTTTTTTTCTTAATCTGGTTATGGAGAACCGATGGATTGTGGCAATGATTCTTTATTGATGCAAAGATCAGACAGTAGGTTGCAGTAGTGGTGGTGTGTTTCTTTTCTCTCATGCACCACCTGATGCCCTAGAGTATGTGTTACAGGTCTAACTAGAATAAAATAAAATTATGGCCTGGTAAATTTAGATTGAAATTGAGACCTTTTACCAAATGAATTTTAAAAATCAGTCCAGAGACTAAATCAATAATTATTTAATTGGAAATCTCACTCAAACTTAAACCAATGTTGATTTTACTCTAGCATCTACAATTACCTTGCAAATAAAGTATGACCACATCTGAATGACAATTTGGGCAATTAATCAATTATAATTGGTACTAATTAAATAGGATTTGATCTAAGCCTGATGATATACATATCTTAGACTTGATTTTGACTAGATTTTAGCTTTAATGATTTTACCAAGTTCTAATCCGTATTTGACCAGGGTTTAACTGGGAGCTTGATTGTGATTTTGACCATGCTTTTGATCCAAAGACTACAGGTCCTCAATCTACCACAGTAGATCTTAAGTTTAGAGGAACCATGGCAATACGTCTTAGCTAATCAGAGTATATTCAAAATGGAAACAGACGACAAATGCACACAATATTGTTATATTTTAAATCAGAAGAAGCAAGAACTCAGTAAATTGCCCAAAATAATATAGAAAAATTAACACTTAAGCTCTCGAACATAAATATTAAGTAAGATACTACGGGTATTAGTATGACAATAACCACAAGAATAACATTTAAAGATGCATGCTATCATAATGCTGCAATGTACGATCTCAGCCTAAGAGCATAGAAGAGTTTATTAGACTTATCCAATGAATTTGGTTCATGAGGCTGCAGTACAAACATAAGAAGTAAAAAAGCATTTAAAACGAGCTTGCATGGTAGATGAGAAAACATGGTATAACCTTGTGAGCAACGCCAGAACGCTCATAATATTTCTTTGCAATTTCAAGGCATCTTGCGTCTCTTTCACATGCAACTAATCGACCAGTATCAGGTAAGACCAGTGCAACAGCTAAAGAAGAGTATCCCTATCAGAAAGATCCCAAATTTTTATTGGTATCTGTAACTAAAATAGAACCTTTGGCAAAAAGCAAATAATGAAAATAAATTAAAGTTGCATCATAACTTTGTAACATAGTTATTCCAGCAGAAAAACTCACTTTCTACTTTAATGATACAGGCTCATCAATCAAATTCAGTGATAATACCTATGCTCATTTCCTTTTGCCAGAGACTCAACATTTATCGCTTATTCCAGTTGTGTTGTCAGGATTCTGTTAGTTCTTGCATACTTTCATTGAACAGACAATTCTCATCAATGGTCTTCACTCTTCAGCTTTAAGGAAATTTGCTTTCCTCAAAAATAGCTATAAGAAATTCTGTTGTCTTAAAGTGGGTCATAAAATATAATGCAAACATATATAGGCATAGATGATTAGATTCTATGTCATGCTGAAATAGCACCCATTTGTGCATTTCTTTCTTGCGTCAACAGGAATGGGCCATGTGATTAGCAAGTGCTCCATCTCCAGGAAGAAGGCCCTCCAAATGCTCGTCAATCCAAGAGAAGAGGGCATCCTCCTATTCTACTTGAGATACCTAATTGTTATGTGCCTCTCCTCTCTTCTCTCCTCAATTTCTGTTGTTTACTTAGCATAATGATCCTATATTTAAATAATTGTTTGAAATTTTGATGCACAAAAATTATACCAAAATCCATCTCTTACTCTGCAGTAGACTAGGTTGGCTTGTTAAATTTGTTCAAAGTTTCAGAAGGATGATGCAAACCAAACCTAATGAATCATTGAATTTAAAAATGAATCTAGAATAGGTATATAGTCCACACATTTCCTCATTCCATAATAACTATCCTCCTAATTTTCAAGTGAGTGTAATCTTTTAATCTCATAGTTATCCCACCTTGCTTAGCCCATCAGGAATTGAAACAGTAATCAACCTGATGTTAATTGTCAAGAATTACGTTTTCTTATCTATCAGGTTTTGATCTAGGATCGGTTTTAATTCTTAATCAAGGGACAGCTTAATGTTGGCAAATGATGCCAGCATCAACAATGAGATTTTTTTTTTCTTTATAAAGTTTTGATATAGGATCAGTTTCAATTTTTCATCAAATTGGTACTATCAATGATGGATTGTTTGAGAAAATTTAAGGGATTCCTTAAGTTTAGTCTTTTCCTGTTTTGTTTTCTTATTATGGGTCACTAGCATTAAGATATACTAAGTATTCATTTACAATAAGACAATTTACTCCTTATGGGGCTCAAAAACCCATGACGCACACATGCTCAGCTTGTGTACAACAAAACAATCACCTAATCAAATGTGAGGATCTATATGTTAAACTAGTAAACAATCTTAAGGAAAGAACTCATAATATACAGTTAAATAACAGGGGAAAAAATAAAATGGAAGCTGCTCTACAAACTCATGAATGAAGGGAGCCTATCAATTTAAGTAATCATACAGTATAGATGCCAACTTCAATGCATCGTTGAGCCCCAAGAATCTGAACAAGCATTGCCAGTAGTTGGGCCTGATCAGGAGATACCTGCTAGAAGTAAAATTATATTGAGTAAAAAATGCACATTATGTACCCCAAAGATCTCTGCAAATAGAAACAAATTGCTTTCATGAAAGTATAGCTAAGCTCCATGACACAAAAATAGTGCAATATCCAAGTAAAATGCAAGATTTGAGACCTATACTCTTCAAGAGTTTGTTCATGGTTTAGACGAGTAAAAACTTTATATATATAATAAACACATTCTGTCATAAATCTGAGAAAGATAAGGTCATATGAAAAAGAAATGCTTCAAACAGGGAACAACATCCAAAAGAAATAAACTATTAGAAGGAAAGAGATACTTCACATTGAATATGAACTGAAATATCCAACGAAAACTTAGTTTAATGCATATGAGAAGGACAAGAACACTAATGCATAATTATAATGAAGCTTACTATCCGTGGCATTTACTTTAACACTTAGCTTTCTGCAAGGTCGAACAAGTCATATTACATACAGTACATAATGCAATTATAATTTGCACAAGTGAATGACAAAGGAATTAGCTTCTCAAAGGGTGATGTCCGCTAAAACATCAAACAAGAAGCAAAAAATCAAGTAGGATTACCTGCATTTGGCTCCCTCGCATGGCTGCTGTTTCTTCCCTAAGATCGCGAAGGATCTGACCTAATCAAAATTCATAAATCAAACGACTACCCATATAAAAGATGGAAATAAGAGAAAGGAACAAAATAAGACACTATGCTGATATTACCGGAGGTTCGCGGACGTTGGACAATATGTAGTCGTAAAGCTGAGGCGTGAGTCTGATGACCTGCTTTCCCCCATACCTGTCGTCATCGGCGACCACGACGGAGGGCTCGGCGGCAGTGGCGAGTCTCCGGACGTGCCTCGGGGACGAGAGGAGAATGGGCAACGAGGCAAGACTCCCGGTGGGATGGGAGCGAAGGCGAGAACACTGGGAGAAGAGAGTAAGAAGGGGCGTCGACCGAAGCGGAGAGCCAGGGGAAGAGAGGAGCGGAAGGGCGCGGCCGGCCATGGCCGCGGGTGCGGTGCGCGGCGACGAGCAAAGCAAGAAAGGTCGAGAGAATAGTTGGTTTGGGGTTGGGTCGGATCAATTCCGGGGTTACGCGAAAGGCATTACACCTAATCCTTTCGAGTTTGTAGGGGTGGGTGCGTCGGATACCGAGTAGATCCAAAATTCATCGGATAGATTCTGATAAGGTTTTGGTAAAAAATTAAGAAATTAATTAAAATCAGTTTTGATTCCAACCTGTCGAGTCCATAAAATTTATAGTGTAATATAAGTTCAGAAAAATAAATAAATAATTTTCAACGAGGTACTCAAAACTTATATTATATCAAAGATTATTGATAGGGTTCAATTTTAGGTTCCAAACATGATAAAATTCGAATTCAAAATTTAGGAACTAATATTATACATAGGAGCCGGATATCATGAAAAATATAAGCGCTCGCTCATCCTTACCCTTGTGTGTATTTTTTTGGCCATTAGAAATAAAAATATTTTTAATTTTAAGCGAGATTTCGACGGAGGTCTCGTTGTTTTTTGTTCTTTTAAATGTTAAAACTTTCAAAATCAAGAAAATATACATTATTTTATTTTCAATCAATTTTTCTAAAAAAACGAAACAGTAAGACAGACTTACCGGAGAGATAAAGAGAGTGTGTCGCATCATATCGATCAAAAATAGGTGATAGTTACCATCATAAGAAAGACTTATCGACTTACCAACTACTCATAATAAAGAGTCCATAGACAATTGCAATTCCACTCAAACAAAATTTGCCAATATCATAGGGGCTAACTACTAAGGATCAACGGATGACGGCAATCAAAATAGTTGAGGTCTGTCCCTTTTATGTCCATGGGTTCAAATTCAGAAAAGAAGACCTTACTTTAAAAAGAAAAATGTTAAGAATACTGGAGCGTTAAAAAATTCTTTTGTTGTACTTAATAATCCTGCTTTTGAAGAAAGAGATGGTACAAGTAAGGATATCCCAAATAGCACTGAGCTAAGATCTCAATCCAATACCTTAGTGAAGGATAGAGTGGATAACTCTAAAGGTATTGTTGTTGAGAAGGGGATGCAAAATTACAAATGGCAAGAAAGGGGGTCCGGAGAGAAAAGAAAAGTGGCAAAAAAGAGGTTGCTGAATCTATGGAGATTGAGGTTATTAGAAGAAACAAAGAGAGGGAGAATGTGGTTTTTGAGGCTAACCTTGTGGCTCAGCAGGAAAGCAAGAAAAAAGAGTTATCTCTGGTGGAGAAAAATAAAAAATCAGAGTTTGATGTGCTATCTGAGAAATTATGTAAGTCTTTCACTAACATCCTGAATAACAAAAATGCTAGAGAGGATTTCTTGGAGGAAGGAATAGATCCTGAGTTTTCAAGAATAATAAAAGAAGGCTAGAAGAGGTTCAGCAGGGCCAAAATGTTTAGTCAATGTACCAATTGGCTATAAAAATATCAAATTGAAGAAAAAGAAATTTTCAAAGGATACTGTCTCGGAAAATATGGATGGGGATCCAGAATTGGAAGAACTGGAGTCTTTTACGTATGCAAATACTCAATGAAAGTAATTTCTAAAGAAAAAGGTGGCGGGTGACTATCTATGGTCTTTAGTATACAAGCATAACGTGGATATAATCCTAATACAAGAGACTCATTTAGAAGAAGATGAGGCAAATAAATATCTCAGCAGTAGATTGAGAATGTGGGATGGAACTATGGTTGGTAGCAAAGGCAAATCAAGTGGTCTAATGGTTTGCTGGAAGAGGAATGTAATAAATGGAAAAGTTATCCACAAGGATGACCAATCCATTAACATCTTATTTGAATGGGATAGAGACAAGTGTTTCTTACTTTCTTGTGTTTATGCCAGCACAAATGTAAGGAAAAGAAGATGCCTTTGGAGCATGTTGGGGGAGTTGGAGCTACCTGATATCCCTTGGATACTGGCAGGGGATCTGAATTGTGTTTTAGAGGCAAAAGAAAAGAAGGGAGGCAAAAATTTCATTGTGAATCAGGCTGTCCTAGACATCAAATCCTTGATAGTTAATAAGGGTTTAATTGATGCTGGATTCAAAGGCCCAAATTTTACTTGGTCAAACAAAAGAAAAGGAGATAAGCTAATATATACTAGATTAAACAGGGTACTTTATAGTGCTGAATGGCTGAACTGGAATGTAAACTTCAGGGTTGAACATTTGAATATGATTGACTCAGACCACAGGCCACTCCTGATTAATATTGCAAGTGATTTCAGAAGAAGAAAAGTAAAGAATAAAAGCTCTTTTATGTTTGAACATTTTTTGTTAGAATATCCAGAATTAAAACATGTGGTTGAAGGTGCATGGAGTAATAATGAGATTTCTATGATGGACAAACTGGAAAATCTGAAAGGGTCTCTTATCAGATGGAATTGGAACGTGGTGGGCAATCTGGAAAGAAAGTTGGAAGAAGTTATTCTGAAATATTTACAACTAAAAGAGGAGGAAGGTGATGTTTCAGAGGAGTTAGCTGCAGAGATAAGAATGATATCCAATCTGGTTATAGCTATATCTAGACAAATAAAGGTGAAATGGTGGTCCAAATCTAGAATGAAGTGGATTGAAGGGGGAGATAGAAACACCAAGTATTTTCATTCTTCTGTTGTGATGAGGAGAAGAAGAAATAAGATTGAAGGGATTATGGTGGATGATCAGGTTGTTTCTGATAGTAAGGAGATCACTGAATGCTTTGCAAGATGGTATGAAAAGCTATGGAGAAAGGATGATATAGATAGAAATTTTTCTAGTCTATCACATTACAAATGCTGCACTCTAAATGTTGAGGAGACTAATTCACTTACAAAGTGTTTCAGTCAAGAGGAAATCTGTAATGCAATGAATAGCATGGGCAAAGGAAAGAGCCCAGGAAAGGATGGCTACATCTTGGAATTCTTTATTACAAATTGGGATGTGGTAAAAGGTAGTTTGAAGGCTGAATTGGATGTGTTTCATGAAAGGGCAATTGTACCTCACGGATGGAATGAGACTGTTCTTGTTATGATTCCAAAGAATGATAATGCAAATAAGATTCTAGACTTCAGGCCAATAGCACTATGTACTGTGCTCTACAAAATCTTGGCTAAATTGATTGCTAATAGGTTGAGGCCTTTTCTGAAAAAATTGATAAGTCCAGAGCAAACTGCTTTTATTCTAGGAAGGCAAATTCAGGATAATATTATGGTAGTAGCTGAAATAATTGAATCCTTCCACAAGTCAAAAGCTAAGAAGCCCTATTTACTAATGAAGATAGATTTGCAAAAAGCTTACGACTGGGTAAGTTGGGATGCAATATATGAAGTAATGAGATGCATGTGCTTTCCAAACAAAATGATAGAGTGGATTAAAGGTTGCCTCGAAGGAGTTAAGTATTACGGTAAGATAAATGAGGAATTTTCAAAGCCTTTTGAAGCTTACAAGGGTATCAGACAGGGTGATCCATTATCACCCTATTTATTTATTCTGATGAAGGAAATTTTTACTTGTATTATGAGGAAATATGTGGAAGAGGGAAAGATAGTCCCTTATAAACTGAAGGACTTCATGTTAAGTCATCTCTGCTTTGCAGATGACTTAATCATCGCAATAAAAGGGACTATGAAGTCATGTAAAGGCTTGAGAGAAGTATTAGAACTCTATTGTAAGATCATTGGTCAGATGATAAATGTTGACAAATCATAATTATATTTTCCAAAGGTGTGACAACAGAGAAGAAGCACAGAATAAGTAACTTTTTCAACATGAAGGAAGGTAGCTATCCAATGAGATATCTGGGTTCTTACTTGGGTCCTAAGAGATTAGGCAAGGCTTATCAAATGAAACTGTATGAGAAGGTAGTGAAGAGAATGGGGCTGTGGGCAAAGAATTTTATATCACAAGCAGGAAGAGCTGTACTGATCAATACTGTGGTGAACTCATTGTCTGTTTATAATTTGATGACTTCAAAGGTGGATGAAAAGGTAATTCACAAGTTTAAAAGGTTATCAAGAGAATTTTTTTGGGCAGGCTGTAAGAAGAAGGGTGCAAATCTTATCAGTTGGAGCAAAGTTACTGAAAGTAGAGCAAATGATGGATTGGGAATAAGAGATATCTCTATTATGAAAAAAAACTATGCTAGCTAAGAGAGTGTTGCCTATGTTGAATGAGGAAAATAGCTGCTGGAATAGGTTGTTCAAAGCCAAGTATGGTACAGTGCACCCATGGAAGCCTTGTGAAAAGAGGAAGATATCTGAAATTTTTAAAGTTTGTTTAAGCTGCATGAAAAACCTGAAAGATGGATTGGGAATCAGGATAACAAATGGAAGGAAAACTGATATTTTGCTGGACCCTTGGGTAGATGAGACTCCTATCAAATGGTGGCCAACATTTATAGATGTTAATGCCATGGAAGAATACAAACTTGTAGCTGATTTTTTTAATACAGATGGCTGGTGTGTAGATAAACTAAACAAATGCTTTGGAAAGGAGTTGGTGAACAGGATTGTAGCCATTCAGAATGACTCTGATGGAGGTGAGGATGCTTGGGTTTGGAGAGATGATCTGAAGGGACATCTAAAAATCAAGAATGCTTATTGTTTTTTGAAAAGAAACACAAATGAATATTCTGAATCAGACTTTAATTGGAGGAAGTTATGGTCTGTGAAGGTTTCTGAAAGGGTGAAAATTTTGTTTGGAAGTTGATTTGGGATAGGTTACCTACTTCCAAATGGTTCTGCAAATTTACTAAAGCTGAAATTGATAAGTGTTATGTTTGTAAGAATGAGGAAGATGATGCAGATCATTTTCTTTTCAAATGTGAGAGGGCAATTGAGACCGGAGATTTGTAAAGGAGAAATTGGGTGTGGAATTCAAACACATGGAACAATGGGGAAATGGGGAATGGTTGAAGGAGGTTGAAGGTTGAGTAGATATCAGTTGATAGATTGAAAGCTTTCCTAGCAAATTCTTTTTGGATTATATGGAAAAATAGAAATAGAGTAAAGCATGGGGAGACTGCTTGGAAGATTCACTCAATTTTCAACAAGGCTTATAATGATACAATGAGTTTTTACAAACAAGTGCCTGATAAATGCAAGGTCAAGGAAGGAATAAGAGATGATGATTGGGAGAGGGTCAAAATGGAGAATTGGAAGAATCTGTTGTGTACTGATGCAGCTTGGAAGTATGGTTCTAAAGCAGGTGGAAGTTTCATATTGATTGAAGAAATTGTTGTTTCTTTAAAGGGCTGATATACCTTGGCTGTGCAAAATCCATTGCATGCTGAGCTTAAAAGTATATGGTTCGGCTTGGATAATGTGAGAAAGAAAAATGAAAGTGGAGTGGTTGTCCTGTCGGATTGCAAGAGAGCCATAAAAATTCTAAGAAGAGAGGAGGAAGTCTCATGGAACTTGACTGGTTTAGTAAAGGAGATCTGGAAATTGGCTGAACAATCTAATTCTGAAAATTGGTTTTTTATAAGGAGATGTAGAAATGTAAAGGCTATGGCAAGAAATGCTTTGTATAGTGATTGCAATTTTGTTTTGTTTCCTGAGTTAGTTGAGGAGAGTAGTAATGTCTTCTTGTTTTTGCAATGTTAGTGTAATCATTCTGTTGAATGCATTAATAAAATTATTACTGCCGAAGGGGAATATAGTTCTGCTTATGGTAGAGGCGAGGGAAGCAAGACTATTAGCCCTCTGCTTCATTTACCCTCTCTATGAGTGGAAGGTGACCCCTTTTGGTCTTTTTTGAAAAAAAAAATAGTTGAGGTCTGTCGTGATACCATTACCATTTGTGGAAGTAAGAGTGAGCAAAATTCACCAATTAATTGACTGATCGAATTGAAACTGAATTAAGTGAATCGTCCAATTGATTCTCAATTCAGTTAATGATTAAATATTAAAAAAATTCAATTTTTATTTAATAAATTAATCAAAATATAATTTAAGGTAACAAAAATAAATACTTATATTAAGTAGCATATTTTGCTGGAGTGGTTAAGAGAATAAATTTATACCTTAGAGACTTAAGTTCAAATCCTACTGTAATACAATAGTCAATTTATTTTATTTTTTGTCTTTTTGCAAAACCAATGGTTAATAAAACTTGTTCTTTTACCATATAAAATTAACTTTCGGTTAAACAGTGAATTAACGGAACTGAATTTTTTTTGATTAATTCGATGGATTAACCAAAAAATTAGATACGGTAAATGATTAACAAAAAATTACAAAATTCCATCGACGATTGGTTCAGTTGATTAATTCCCTAAACCGACCAATGCTCGCCCACGTGAGCAGATTCTTTGCTTGAGTTGCAAAAGATGGATTGGCTCTCGCATAGAATTTTTCCATGTTAGAAGTTTACCGTTGTAAAGTAGTCAAAAGATGACTATATAGAAGAAATCATCCACGACTCGAACATGTGTAAGTCCAATTTATAATCCAGAAATAAGAAATCATAGTTGCTAACAATGGTCGTGGGTAAGTCCAATTTATAAATCAAAAAACAAATAAATATTCCAACAATTTACCTCATTTGAAAGGCTGATCCACAGGATGGATAAATTTTATCATGATAACTGCTGGCATATTTTTCAGTCAATGCCCAATGAAAGAAAGAAATGACATAAATAGCACTTAATCGCATTAGCATTATTCTAAACGAAAGGAGAGTACTTTTGCCGGGTTACAGCATAAACAAGATCAAATTAACGTTGTAGGAACTCAGATCGAGTGAATACAAAAAGCTAACCTGCAAAACCTGAGATGTCCAACATAAAACCAGTACCAAAACATAAGCAGAGAGTACATGACCTTTGAACTTCTACATTAAACCATAATTATCTCTGTTCAGCATGCTTAGAATTTTACTGCACTAAGTAACTCCAACTCTTAAGAACCACAGACGCCGCTGGTTACTCTTCATCAAGCATTTGGACCACCTCAGCAACACCTTCCATCATTTCCTTCGACAGAACACCATCAGGGAGATCAAACTTTCTACGCCTCATAGAACCCAACTTACTAGCTGGCTGTGGATCAATCACCTCAAGCATTGCTTCAAGTTCCTCAACCATTGACTTCTTTGCTGCACGCACCATATAATCCGGTCCCTATCATCAAAGTAGGTAAGTCAGTTTAAGCAAGCACAAAAAAAAGATGGTCTAGATAAAATTAACATGCCTTTACATTTATATTAGACCTATTGCATGGGAATTAACAAAAAGATTCAGTGCCTAAACAAAAATGAAGCTAGGCAAAAAGCAGGTAGGAAAAAGAAAGTGTATCGACAAGATGGTGAAATCTAAACAGTTGAAATAGGTAGACAAGTTAGCGAGATAAGAAAATAAAAGTGTGATGACAACAAAATCATATCAAAATCATATCATGCCTTCAAGATGAAATATAATCTCCAGTTACATAGGAGAGACCCAATTTTACTGAAAACAATTGGGTCATAATGATATTGATAAAAGGCATATCTAAATAAACAATAAAGAACAGCCCAAAGATTTATTAGGATAGAGAGGCCAAGTCGCCCATCTCATTTTAGCAGCCACCTAATGTCAGGGGTTCAGGATTTGATCCTTTGGTTTTATACTCAAGTCGTGCAGAGAATGCTCTAAAAGCTTTTCTCCCAATCCTAAGGTTTGATCTGAACCTTCTATAGTACTACCCCAGTTAGCTCCACTCACCCACCCAACTGACTTCACCTGGTTGTGGTCCTCGTCATCCTTCTCCCCCCACCACAACCCAACTCGGCTCCGTGCCATCTGCCTTTGCAACAGTACCATCATGGCCACATATTACACACTAGTCCACTGCTTACTCTGTCTATCATCACTGCAATAATTTTCACACCATCAGCATTAGCTGAAACCAAGCCCAACATTTGGCCAAAGCATACTGAGGCTTCTAGTACAAAGTAAGCCTGTGGCTTTCACACCTGCTGGTCACAAGCTCATGCTTAGTCTTGTTACCTGTTCTAACCAAAACATAAAATTATTTATTGCAACAGAATAGTCTGGATGGAGTATATGACACGATAGAATACAGATTCATAAAATATCAAAGAAAGTTTAGAACTTTAGACTGAAGCATTTAACTTTTGTAGTAAAGTGCATATTCAACAGTGCTCAGTCTAGAGGACAGAAGTCACAGAATTATGCATCGACCTCTAAACGGGAACAAAATCTTTAGCCAAAAGCCCAAGACCAAGAACAAATACAAAAATGGTGCAGAATTACACTTGTATGCCCTGATAATTTTCAAGTTTGTAAAAGTGGAAGGAATTTAGAGCAGTTGCCAATCCATTCAAATAATATCCAGATCTAAGTAAAATAGCACAATTACAAACTATCAAACCACTGAGATGGCAACAGTAAAACCTAACAAAGAAACTATTGCATTGGCGTCTTCGCTTAAACAAAAAAAATAAGGATTTCAAAAGTGAATTATGAAGCCTCAAGGCCTGTCAGCGTAAATACATAATAAAGCATTAAAGATTAACCACAGAAGACTATGAAACATAAAGTAAAATTAGTTCTAACATGTGCCATGAGAATATCCTTGTGAGATGGCTATAAAGTGTTTGTCAATATTAAAAATTACCTCAATGGCTTCTACAGTCAGTAGGAGAACAATAATTTTCTCAGAGAACCTTTGCCGTTCCTCTGCATTATTTGCTACATGCCTCCGGTATGAGAAATTATAGAAGGAAGCCCTGATGTCCTTCAGTCTAGCTTTGGCCACAGCGAGTTCACGGAGGCAGCGAAGAACCTGAGATCGGCGGGCCAGATGAGCCCTGAAAGTCATTTGGATTAACAATGCAGCATCCACGGGTGATAGTTCCTTCCTTTTACCCCTTTCACACCTTTTGTAAAAAGCCTTCCAACATCCACAAAGGTAAAGTAGTATCAATATGTAGTCAACGACAATTATATTCAAATTTTCAAATAAACAAATTCTCATAGATGAAATCCATGGCAGACATTAAGAATTTAGAACTGACTCTCCTAATTTGTACGATACTAGAACCGGAAATTTACCATACAGTAAATATAACTTTTATACAAGACAAACGCAAGAACCAGAAATTTACCATACAGTAAATATAACTTTTATGCAAGACTAAAACGCAAGAACCGGAAATTTACCATACAGTTAAATATAACCGGAAAACATTATGATCTCCTAATATACTCTAAAAAATGCTAACAACGAAACCACAAAATTATCAATTTTTAGTTCGAAAGAATAAAAGATCATAATGTTTTTGAGCATGAGTACATGTAAACATACAAACTAACTCCTAGTGTCTGTCTGAGAAAACTTCAAATGTTAAGAAAAGGATTTTGGACATGGATACCATATAATGCTAAAAGTTACTACTGAAGAAAATATATTTTAGCTTGTCAATGCTTAAAATTTTGAACTCTTTTTTGTGGAAAAAATTGCAGTTTAGAAACAACTAAACCTCATTTGAAGGTTTATTATATACAAAAAGAACCATCATTATGAGATCAGAAGAAGCAACTAAACCACATCAAAATGATTTATTTTTATTTTAAAAAACAAAGAAAAACAAACAACCTTTCTGATAGCGGTGGCTCCAGGATTTTTCTCTTCGATCTCCACCACATGGACCGTACCTTCCTTCTCTTTCTCTCCCTTCTTCTTCTCCTTGTTCGCCTTCTCCTCTTTGCTCACGGTCTTCTCCTCGCGAGGTTTTGTCGATGCGGCCCAAGTGTACGTGCGGCTCAACGGCGAGTGCTTCCCCTTTCCCTTGAACTCCGCCGTCCACTTCAAGTTCTTTTCCCCGACCCCTTTCGTGTCCGCCGCCCACACGAACTTCCGATCGAACCCCTCCTCCTCTTCAGCCCCCTTGATCTCCGCCGTACACTTCGCCGCCCTCTCGCCGCTAGCCTTGGCCGAGGTCGTCCACTTGTACTTGCGGGCAAGCCCGAGCTCCTTAGGCCCGTTGATCTCGGCGGTCCACGTGAACTTGCGGTCGAGATCCCGGCTCCGGGAGCGCCCGAGCCCGAGCTCAAGGGCAGCGACCCGGTCGCTGAGATCCCGGAGGCAGAGCTCCGTCTCGGCCTGCTCCCGGAACCGCTTGAAGGAGGCGACGGCGGAGCGCTCGAGGCCGAAGGGATCGGCGACGGGCACGAGGTCAAGGGGAGCGATCGCGGAGGAAGGGAAGATGCATTTGGGCGAGAGATCGAAGGATGGGAACGGAGCGGGGTTCAGCAGGTCGAGGGCGAACCCTAGGTAATGGTGGCGGTGGCAGAGCTCCTCCACGAACGGAGACGAGGGGGAGGAGAAGGTGGAGATGGATGATTCGAGGTAGGAGAAGGGAGGGAAGAGGGGATCTACGAGATCGAAAGGGTGGAATCCGCTCATTGTTGCGCTTGATGAGTTGATGGCAGCGACGACGACGAGAGAGAGAGAGAGAGAGAAGAGCGTGCAGGGAATGGCTTCTAGCTTTTAAAAAGAGAGCGCCCCGCTGACTGGTGTGTTGAGCCGAGGACAGGCAATAACTGAAGTGAACATTTTTCAGTGGGGCCGACTTAACTTGCTGAAATTTAGGGGTGATGATTTTAGCGGATAAATACTTCTGAAGGACTATCACAGGATGACACGTGTCGAGATACGAATCTTAATCTATGATCATAATCGACTAAACTTGATCACGAACTACGTGAATTTGATGAATAACTGAGAGTGAACATGTTCAGTCGCCGAGTCAATATAGTCAACGATTGATTGAATTTGAATTTGAATACTAAGTTCTTCAATATTAGCGTTCAAACATGTATCTTGGTTAAAATTGAAACTGAAATTATTTTATATGAATAACAATTTATAAATTTATATGAATAATGATTAGGGGTGTGCATGGGTACCGGATAGACCCGGAACCGATTGGTACCAATCCGATTGGGTAGATTATGGGTAGACCCGAATTAAATTCGGGTAGGATCCGAAAAAAAAATTTAGGAACCGATTAAAATCGATTCTGATTCTGGATCCAACACATCGGGTACTCGAAATTGAAATCGAAACCAGTACTCGAAACATGTACTCTGGAATCTGATCATTTATAGGTTCCAGAGTACAAGTTTCAACATGGTACATGTTGGAACCTGTACATTTACAGATTCTAGAATATGTTCCAACAGGATACCCAGAATATGTACCCTGAAACTTGTATATATACAAGTTCCAACATGGTACCCGGAATCGAAACCTGTGGTTCCCGATAGGGTCTGGTTCCAAATTTTAAAATCTAGGAACTGATCCTATATATGGTAGAATTTAAGTATCATGAAAAATACATAGTATTCAGATTCGCTCACCCCTAATAACTATTCGATTAATCGTATTTTTATATGAATAATTAAAATTATTTATAAATTTATATGAATAATTAAAATTATTTATAAATTTATATGAATAATTATAATTAAAATTATTTAGAAATTTGATACACAATAGTGAAATGGATCCATTATTAAAAATATCATCAGAAATTGAAATGTCGATTGGTCGCATTGTCGATATATATATATAGTGTCTATTGTAATTTGATTAAAAAAATTGTTCAAATTATTTTAAAATTTAGTCGTTGGAATTTTTGATCGTTATGATTAGAATATATCTTTTGGAAGGGGATTGGAGCTATATAAAAATAATAAAATGTGTGTGGACCGGCGAGGTAGTTTTTTTTAAAAAAAAGAAGAAGACTGCTAAAGAGGTCAGATTACATCACCAGAACTAGTAAAAGGAGGCATTGGACCACTGGTCGTGCATTCCTCTACAGTTCCGGACATGCTCTCATATTCCCCTAAGCAATGAAATTTATTACTTATCTCAAAATCAACCACATCATTTGTTTCATTACACTTTACATTCCAGCTATCTTCCCTATATATATCTACATTGCCAGTACCCATCAGGTAAACTGCTCTTGCCTTCTCATGAGCTTTCATATTGTCCTCTCTTCCAATGTGCACCCATCCGGTAACATTGATTTTCAAAGCTAGAGTTTTTATTCTTCCTGTCAAACCTGATAGTTCCTTTACTGTCCGAAAACATTGCAACTCCTTTTATCCCTTTCTCCTTTACTTTGTTCATTGCAAACCACACTGTCTTCATTTCTGCTACAAGTGGATTCCCAGCATACTCAATTCCTATTCCATCCAGAATTTTCGTCTTGCCATTGTACATTACAAACCCGCATCCAGCTCTAAATTCTTCATTCCAAGCTGCATCACACTTCAGTATCACATTTCCATGTGCCATTTCATTTAAGGTTTCACTTTCAGCATCCTGCTTCTGGTTTACCTTCAGACTCCTTACCTTCATCTCATCAAAATATATGGTCTCAACATATGTCTTGCTAAACAACCATTCCACACTCCATTTCTTTTTCTCATATTTCATCCTATTCTTGTTCTTCCATAATCTCCACATTGAATTTGTCATACAAGCTAATAATTTCCTAGCTGATTCTTTTTCATAGCATTCAGCTTCCTCAAACCAGCCACCTTTTGTCCATTCCCTTTTATTACTAAATACAATTCCCAACATACTCTCCATCAGATTCCACAGCTCCTTTGCAAACATACATTCAAACATTATATGATTAGCACTATCCACTTCTTCACCACACACATGACATGCATCAATTTCTCTCTCATAAAATTTAGAAAACCAATCTGAAGTAGGTATTCTACCCCATATCAGCTTCCAAATAAACATTTTGATTTTCTCAAGTACTTATAATGCTCAAATCTTCTTTCATTCAACTTTATTGATTGTATTTGACTCCCCCTTCTGTCTCAAAAAAAGGTAAGCCTCCTTTACTGATAGGATACCATTACAATTTTGTTTCCACACCCATCTATCTTCTCCCATTTCGATATCAATTTGAACAGTCATAATTCTCTCCTTTAGGGACTTCTCAAAGCAAGCTTCAATTATCTCTTCCTTCCACTCTCCTTCTTCTAACAACTCAGCTACTACTCTGGATCTACTTAGCTCTTCCACATTTATGAATGTTGGTCATCTGCTCAAAGGAACCTCACACATCCATGTGTCATCCCAGATACTGGTTTCATTCCCATTTGCAATCTGTCTTACCAGACCCTCTTTTACACTATCCATACATGCTTCAATTGCCTTTAACTGATCTGATCTTCTCCTTTTATCATATTTTTTCCATGTATGAAGACACTCATATTTGCTTCTATATAGTCTGCTCCACATACTCTCTTCCTTATTCAGCAATGGTAACAGCCTTTTAGCCATCATTGTTTTCTTCATTATCAGCAGGCCCCTTATTCCTAAACCCCCAAAGCATTTGTTTCTTGTGATTTTCTCCCAACTCACCCGATTAGCCCCTCTCTCCTTACTACTTGACCAAAGGAACTTCCTTGTTTCAGCTATTATCCTGTCCACTTCTTTATCAGCTAACCAAGATGTCATCAGATTATATACTGGGATGGAATTTATAACTGAGTTTATTAGTACTATTTTACCAGTTTGAGAGATAAAGTTCCTTCCCCAGGTATTCATCCTTGCCATTATTTTTTCTACCACCTTATTATGATGTCTTTTTTCTAGCTTCCTTGGTGTTAAATAAGCTCCCAAATACTGAATTGGGTACTTGCCTTCCTTCATGCCTAATACCTGGCATTTTATATTCCTGGTCTCAGGTTTACACATCTTTGGAAAAAGAATTTTTGACTTTTCTTTATTCACCTTCTGGCCTGTAATACTGTAATATATCTTCAGACACTCTTTCAATCCTCTCAATGACTTTTTATCTACCTTTATAGAGAAAATTAAATCATCTGCAAAACACAGATGACTTAATTCGAAGCCATTTATCTTAAAAGGCCTGATTCTTCCTTCCCTTACAAAGCCCTTTACTAGTACAGACAATAACTCTTCAATTCCATCATGATAAATAGGTAAGGTGACATTGGATCACCTTGCCTAATTCCTTTGAAGCCCTTAAAAAGGTTAGATATTTCATCATTCATCATGGAAAAGAACCTCACATTCTCTATACAGCCAGCCACCCATTTAGTAAACACCTCCGGAAATCTCATACATTTCATAACTTTGTACACTGCCCTCCAACACACTCTGTCATAAGCTTTTTAGAGATCCAATTTTACAAGGATATTAGGACATTTCCCTCCAGTATTGTACATTGAGTTTATTGTTTTAGCTATAATTAATACATTATCCTGGATTTGTCTACTAGGAACAAAAGCTGCATTCCTTACTCCTTCCTTCTTGGGTATCATCACTAACAGTGTATCATTTCATCCATTCGGTAACAGTTTATTTTTCTAAAAAAATGTTCATCTCCCTTCTAATCCTTTTCCCTACCACTTTCCAATTCTGTAAATAAAACTCAAGGATATAACCATCCATGCCTGGATTTTTCCCTCTCCCTAAGCCATTGGCTGCCTTCCAGATTTCATCTTCAGTAAATTCTTTCATCAGTTCACTGCTCTCATCCTCATTAATCCTCCTCTAGTTCAGATCATCCATCTCCTTATACATTTTGTTCTCTTCCTCCTCTTCTCTCCATAAGTCTTCATACCATTTTGCAACATGCATTGTCATTTCCATGCTATCTGATACCACAGCTCCATCTACCTCTAATTTTTTAACTTTGTTTTGCCTTCTATTCATTTTGACTTAACTGTGAAAAAACTTTGTATTATTATCACCACCTTCAATCCACTTGTATCTTGACTTTGACCACCATTTCAACATTATCTGTTTATTTATTGTAGCCAACTCCATTGAACAAGCTCTCATATTTTCCTGATCCTCATCAGATAGCAAGTCCAATTCATCTTTCATCTCCAAGTCCTTCAACTTTTGATTTGCCTTTTCTTGTCTCCTCTCTAAGATGCCAACTTCTTCCCTATTCCAAATTGTTAATTTCATCTTCAGTGTCTCCAAATTATCCATCATACTTGCAGCTTCCCCTTTGTCACTATTCCATTGCTCTTCTACCATCTCCTTTATTCTTGGGTATTTGAGCCAAAAATATTCAAAGATAAAAAAATTCTTCCATTTCCGCATTCCTTTTTGTCTATTGTCCTCACACCTTACCAAGGTAGGTCTATGATCCGAGTCTACCATATTTAGATGCTCAACATCTATTTAATAATTCCATTGAAACCATTCTGCATTAAAGAAAACTTTATCAAGCCTTGTCAATATCTTCTTACTCCCCTTCCTCTTGTTTGACCAGGTAAACTTTTATCCTCTGAACCCTGCATCAAAAAGTCCAGCATTCCTTATAAAATTTTTGAAATCCACTATTGATTGTTTTTCCACAAAAAGCCTACCACCACTCTTTTCCTTAGCTTCTGTGATATAACTAATATCACCTAAAAAAAGCCAAGGAATTCCAAATACTTCTAATTCCTCGTACCTCTTCCATAAAAGCCCCCTTCTCCTGACATTATTATCAGCATAAATCCCAGACAACATAAACCATTTTCCTTTCTCAAACTCAATAATGCAATTTATTAACGGATAGTCCATGTGTATCACTCTCCCATTGTATTTGTTTTTCTTCTATAGCAACATTAAACCCCCAGACTTCCCCTTACTTCCTATAGCCACACCATCCCACATTCTTCTTCTTGTTTTCAGAAATTGTTCAGTTTTCTCCTCCTCTAGATGAGTTTCCAGAACCATAACAATATTAATATTCTTCAGCCTAACTAGTGACCAAAGATAATCACTAGCAATTTTTTTCTTCACCCCTCTAATATTCCAACTGACTATCTTCATCTTCAAACTAAACTTCCTTACTACCTCCCTTCTCATTCTCCATTGGATCCCCCTCATCCCCCATTGCACTAGTCTCCTTTGAATGTCTTCTCCTCTTCATTCTTATGTTCCTGAAGCTAACAGGTACATTGATTAATTTGATATCCTTCACATTCCCAAAACAAGCTGATTGATTTCTGCATCTTTCTTTCCCCCTCCCTTGAACCCTCAGGATCCATACCTTCTTCAAGGAAATCCTCCTTTGCAAACTCATTATTCAGAATTCTGGTGAAGGAACTGCTCAGCTTCTCAGATGATACATGCAAGTTTGAAACTTTTTCCTTTCTTACTGATTTATCACTGTCAATTTCCATCTCCTTCCCTTTTGCTTCAAAAGATACCATTTCAATGTCCTTTGTTCTTTCCCTTAATTAACTCACAACATTTCAACATTCTTTCCACTTGCTACCTTCTCTACCCTCCCCTTCTCAATCCATACTTCATATTGCTACTTCCTGCTTTTGTTGGCTTCTTAATTGTTTGAGTGACAACTTTTTTCCCAGTCTCATTTGTACTGTTACTCCTCTCTTTTCCTTCCTCTTATATATCCCCAACCTTCTCAAAGGTTGGATTATCCACCACCACAAAATTATTTTTCGACAAGTTAAACTTTTTTCAATTCCCTCTGCCTCCATTTCTTTTTTTCTTCTGAACTTGTATCCAGGGGCCCAATAAATCTTCCTCATCTTTCACAGGCTCCCTCTTTTGCTCTATCCTTTCATTTGTATATTTTCCACTTATTTCCCCTACCTCTACCTGCTCACTCACACCATTCTCGCTACTTCCAAGGTTTTCCAAACAATCAGCTACAAAATGCCCTATCTTTCCACACTTATAGCAAAGTATTGGAAGATTTTCATAAGCTATACTCTAGAAGAAACTCCCCTTCTTGGTATCAATCCATATTCTCTGTTTCACTAGGTTTTTTAAATTCAACAGCACACAAACTCTCGTAAACTTAGCTCTTTCTCCCGACAAAGTATGGCTATCTATCCTCAAAGGTTTACCCACTGCAGCAGCTAATTGCGGAAGAATGTTATTGTGCATAAATTCAAATGGTAATCCTAGCAGTTGTGTCCAAACTGGGACTTCTAATATCACTTCCCTCAACGACTGAATCTTTTGAGTTTTCCTGAATCTTTTCAATCTTCGCTTTCATCTCTCCTGATTTCTGCCAGTCATCTTCCTTCCTTGCCATGCTGAAAAGTCCTGCCTAAGAAGCAGGATGATTCCTCCGATTTCCTTCAGACCCTTCGGCATTCCTCCGTGCACCTCCTCTCGGTCTCCGATCATCACTTTCCTCTGTGCTCGGCTGCCCCTCTTGTTGGGATGAAGCAGCTTTAAACAAAATCCCCTTCCCGCCCCTCGAATTCGACGGATCGGGGGGTTTCTTTGGCTTAGGGATGGCCGCCATCACCGTCGCTTTTGTCACTGACTCAGCAAAAGTGTTGACCATCTTTTTGACCGACGAGGTAGTTAATTGGGTATGAGTATGGATAAAATATCTGGAGAGTTACAACTATAATCGATGCATGTTAAAATTTTATTTTAATTTTCGTAGTGTATAATTAATTATCTTAACAGGTATCAGTTATATCATATTCAAATTATATAAATAAAATTTATTTATTTAATTAGATTAAAATCTATTTAAATAAAATTGAATTAAAGGTTGCACCAAATTACGGGATAAAAATTCCAATTATTTTTTAACAGGATAAAAATTCCAATTATTTTTTAACTATAATTAATTCAGAAATATGAAGGGGTGCAAAATGAGTAATTTTCCTAAATTATACCATGAATAAGAGACATTCTCATATTTATAATAAGGATTCCAAAAAAAATTGATTCATACTTTTTTTCTAAAACTCTTGAAATAACCTCAAGTTCGATCTATTATTTGATTCCAATTTTTTTTTGTAAAAGTCCGAAATTTTTTATTTTTTTTCCAAAATTTATCATTATAATTATAATTAATATACAATAGATTTTGTTCATCAAAAAATAATAAATCTATCTTACTTATTCTAATTCTATATTTTTAAGAGAATTTGAAACTTACCATGTTTTTAAGAAATTCTAGATATTATTAATAACATGCGAAATAAAATAATTAAAAGTAATGTATATATTGTATATATTAGGATAAATTACATGGAACCTCCCTCGATTATAGTTGATGTGCGCAAAGACTACATAAACTACCAAGTGTGCACGTAACTTTCCGCGACTACACTTTTTGTTCAAATAACCTCCATCTATTAGCTTGTCAGTAGGGCTGTCCATTCGGTTCGAACCGAACCGAACCGAACCGAACAAGCCCAAACCGAAATTTTTTCTTTACCCAAACCGGAACCCGAACCCGAACCGAACATTTCCTAACCCGATTTAACCCGAACCGAAATAATTCGGTTCGGTTCGGTTTTCAACCCGAAAACCGAATTTTTAATTAATTTGATTAAAAATTAAAAATTAAAAATAATTATTTAATACTTATTTACTTAATTCAGTTAAAAATTAAAAAAAAAATATTTTTTTAATTAATTCGGTTTTCGGTTCGGGTCGGTTCCCGAATTCTGGGAACCGAATCCGAACCGAAATATAAATTTCGGTTCGGTTCGGGTCAAAGAACCGAACCTACAATGGTTGAAACCGAACCGAACCGAAAATTTCGGTTCGGTTTGAACCGAACAGTGGACAGCCCTACTTGTCAGTTAGTAACTTAACAGTAAAACTTTCATGTGCGTAGAACCCCCCTCCCTAGTGCCACGTGACAGCAATTCCCACCATCCATCTCATCCGACGATCACCACTTCTTCTTCTACCTATCCTCTTGCCTTAAACTTTACCGCCGCCACCTCCACCACCACCACCACCTCCTCCTCCTCTAGATCTCCTCCTCCTCCAACTGGAGGAGGAGGCGACCTCTTCCTCTTCCTCTTCGATCTGATGGAGGAGGAGGAGGTGGTGGCGACGGTGGAGTCTAAGGCAAGAGGATAGATAGAAGAAGAAGTGATGACTATCAGATGAGATGAGGGGTGGAGATTGCTGCCAAGTGACACTGAGAGAGAGTGGGTTATGCGCACGTGGAAGTTTTACCATTAAGTTACTAACGGACAGACTAACATATGAGAGTTATTTGAATAAAAAATGTAGTCGCAGAGAATTTTGTGCACACTTGGTAGTTTATGTAGTTTTTGTACGCATCGACTATAGTCGATGGAGTTTCGTGTAATTTACCCTATATATTACTATAGTTATAAAAATAATTTATTGTTTTTACTTGTTCCGGTTCTATACTTGAGAAATTATAGAACCTATTATTTTTTATTTTTTTATAAAAAGTTTAGAATTAAATATCAAATCGAAATCGGTGATATTTTGAATATTTTTAAAAAGTTGATTCAAAAAATTTTAAATTTATATTATGAACCCAAACAATTTCTATTTATGGTATGGTATGATTGAGAGAAATTGCTCCAAAAGATTGAAAGGAAATAGAAATGGACAAATGAATTGGGATGCGATGGCATTAAATTCAATTGGAGAAAGATCAAAATCACGTACACGCCATACTTTTTACCAAACACAAGACATTTGCCTGGTTGGAACGCACTACGGAAAAGAGTCACATCAAATACGGCACGATCTTTATTTTATTTTTGATTATTTATTTATTTTATTTGTTGTGTGCGCTAAGCGCTTATATAAAAGCTAAAAGACCAAAAAGAACGAAGGGAATCCAAGATGTCACGTGCGATGCGGTCAGATGCTACGTGCCTGTCCCCAGCGTGTGGGGCCCAATTAGTGGCTAGCACGTGCATGCACCGCGCTCGGATTTTATTTTTTATTTCCCTTCGTATTAAATAAATATCTTAATATAATAATACCAGCAATTTTCCCAAATCACATCATAAATCAGACAAAATTAAACAATAATAAAGATTCTAAAATTTTAGGATCCATAATTTTTTCTTAAAATCCCCAAAATATCATTAAGTTTGGTCATTCCAAACTTTTGTAAAAGTTTAAAAATTTATATTTTATTTCAAATTTATTATTATTATTATAAATAATATATATAATAAATTATATTTATTGAAAAAAAGATAAATGAGTCTTACTTGAGTTTCACATTTGCAAGAAAGTTTATGAGATACTATATAAGAAATTAAATTAATTATAAAATATATTATCACTTTTGACTATTTTTTTAAAATTAAATCTTTTTAATTTGTTTCTAATAATATACTTTATTTTTTAATTTCTTTTAATTATATTTTATCGTTGAAGTATTAAAATTATAATTTGGATGCTAACGTGACCAGTGACAAATGGGGTGTCCAATGACACGCCTGAAATTTTAAATTTTAATATACATCTTGTGTAACACCTCAAGAAAACAATATTCTGCACACCTTCTCCTAATTATGCACACCCTCTCTTAATTATGCACCTTTCTTCGTCAACGCAGACAGCACACTGCACACCGCAGGTAAGTAGTTTAGGTTAATTATCCTTACACTTCTATTTATTATTTAATAATATATAAAAAATGAATAGTTGAACTTGAATAAATTAAATTGTTAGTTTTAATTTTGATCATGTGTTTTAATTAAAAATCACTTATTTGTAATTAGCAATTATCTGTGAAACCTGTGCTAGTGGTAGTAGTATTTGGCTATGTTGTCTTCGGCTCGATCTCTCGTTGTAGTGCTTAATGCATCTCTTTCCACATCTATGTGCACGACTTATAATGACTATGTTATAAAATTAATTTTAAAAAATAGCAATCATTAATTAATTGATTAAATTAAATAATTAATTTTAATTTTATGTCTTAATTAAAAATGTATTTATTTGTGATTAAATTTATAATATATTAAATTTAATTAAAATAACATGCAAAAACTTGATTTATAGTATTTTTAAATTCAAATATTTTTAAATGCAATTATTAATGTCGCGTGAAAATTAATAATTTATATATTATTTTAATTAAATTAAATGAATTACTTAATTAGACTAAATAGTTAATTTTAATTTTAATTTTAAATTTTTAATTAAATTATATTAATAATTAGTTTTTTTAAAACAAAGATATAAAGTCATAGATGACCATTATTTGACTAAATTAAAGAGACAACTTTGATTTTGATTTTAGATTTTAATTAAAAATTTATTTATTTGTAATTAAAATTACAATATGTTAAATTAAATTAAACTAACATGCATGCAAACAAATCCTATTTATACTTTTATTATTAAATATTTTTTTGATGTAATAAAGATTTAATTTATATTTTAAGATCATTTATTAATAAGTTTGTTTTAAAAAAATTAGTTTAATTATGTTCTTGGTCCCCAAAATATCATATATTTTTTTCGTTTGGACCCTCTAGGGTGGAAACATGCCAGGTCAGGCTTTCGCCTTAACAAGCAAATCCTGTATAGTAACAAATTGGTCTGAGTTTGACTTGTGGCTTGTTATAGACTTTTTTTTGCCTAAGCCTAGTCTGTTCATTAGCCTAGTCTGGTCTGTGGTCTGTTTATAAAACATACTTCTAATATAAAGCTTGAAGCTTATTTATAAAATATGCTTCCAATACAAAAATTGAGCCCATAGGCCTAGGGATGACAACGGTTCGGTTAACTGCACTTTTTGGGATTAACCGAAATCGAAACCGATTTCCAAACTCGCTAACTGAAACCGAAACCAAAATCGGTCGGTTTCAAAAATCTATATCCAAAACCGAATTTTTTGGTTCGAATAGAACCAGTTATCCGTTTACTAATCGATTAACCGATAGTAAACGGATAACCGATTCAAAAATTAATAACAAAACCAGTTTCGAGTACTGGTTAACCATAAAAAATAGGTAGTAAACGGATAATCGATTCAAAGATTAATAACAAAATTGATTTCGGATACCGATTAATCGTAAAAAATCGGTAATCGAATTCGAATATATAATCGGTTTCGATTACCGATTAACCGCGACCCGATAATCGAAACTGAATCGATTTTAAACGATTTTTGATTTTTAATATCCAAAATCGAAATCGAATCGCAAATCCTTTATCCAAAATCGGATTTTGCGGTTCGGTTAATCGGTTAATCACGATTAACCGATTTAATTGACATCCCTACGTCGGGCTGTGGCATGTTTATAAGGCACACTTCTATTATATATTGATATATGCACTGTGCACATCACCTTAATAGGTCAAGGCAGACCTATTAGGCTTAATAAATTTTAAATTGAGCATGAGCCTGACTTGATAAGGGGAAATAGGTATATTTCAAAGTCTGAGCCGTGTTTTATTTTTAAATAAGTCAGACCATACCAGGCTAGGCCAAATACACACCAGGCCACAAGCTCTTGACATGCTGCTTGGCCTATTTTCACCCTTAGGTCTCATATTTTTAAAAAAATTTCGTTTAGTCTCTCAAAAACTATTTTCGTTTTCATTTGATCTCTCTATTAATTTTTGATGTTTTAAATATCATATTAACACTTAACATCAAAAGTTAACAGATGAACCAAACGAAAACGAAAATAATTTTTGAATGACTAAACAGAAATATTTTAAAAAGAAGAGACACAAAAAAAAGATATTTTGAAAGATAAAAAATATAATTAAGCTAAAAAAATTATTCAATTTATATATTATTATTATTATTAATTTGATAACAAATACCGTTGGGTTTTGGCTTCGCGCTGATGCGATAATGTTGACATGGATCAATATTATCACATTAATATCAGAGTCAAATATGATAATGTATAGATTATCTCACGTCAAAAGCTCTCTTAGAAAAAAGTGTTAGGTTATTTTTTCATAACACAAGTTCATTCTTAATTTAGGTTCAATCAACGCTAGTTGCACTCCGATCATAGTAATCAACACAGAATTTTCTGAATGCTTAAGAATAAAATAGGCATATATTTAAAAATTGATGATCTGATTAGTTACCTCGTCGGTCCAGTTAATTCATTGATGAATGAAAAAGCTTGATTCGGTAGGTTTTCTGCTAATTCGAACACTGGTTTGTATTTGGGATTGTAAATTATCTGGGCCACTATGAAATTTTATCATATGATTGGGCATGTGGGAATATTGTCCAGTTAGGGTTTAGTTTGGTCTCGGCTTCCTCCCTCCAAAGTTGACAGTTTTGAGGAGAACCCTAAAACCCCGTTAGGATTCTCCCCTGTCTTCCTTCCCATCCCACGATGGCGTCGCTTAAGAGAAGTGCTCCAGAGGACTCGAGTCCAGAGCTCTCACCGCCATCAAAATTGCCGAGGGAGGCGTCCCCGGTCCGTCTCGACGAGCCGGTTGCGTGTCTCCATGACGTCTCCTACCCCAGCGGCTATGCGCCCCCGCGGCGGTCCCGCCCCGCCACCGACAAGCCGAGTCCTCCGGCTAGGGAGTTTCCGTTCGAGCTCGACCCCTTCCAGAGTGAAGCCATCAAGTGCCTTGACTGTGGCGAATCCGTCATGGTACAGCTGCTTGTCGATTCCCCTGGGTATTTTTGTTCTTTGTTATTCTGTGTTGGTATGTGTTGATATTAACCAAATATTTCTTTAATATATTTAGTTGAAGTTGAGTGTGGTATTTTGAAAGTTTCTTTTTTGCTACCTCTTGTTTGTGGATTTCGTATTTTTTCGCTTGAATTATGCTGCGCCCATCTTAATAATATATTCAATCAATGGAAATATATATAAGAAGCAAATTTGTTTCTCCTTTTTTTTTTGTTTAAACTATCTCCTTTTCATTATCAGCATCCCTATTGTAAAGTGTATTTCCTTTTGCCATTATTATTGATATGGTTGAGTATACTGATATTCTCTTGAATGTACTTATTTTAAGAAAATGATTGAAACTGTAATGTAATATTCATTGAATCCTTTTTGTTACTTGCTCACGACATGGCCTAGCTTTGCATGTGAAATTTCTCATTGTTGATGTTTTTATAGGTTTCAGCACACACATCAGCAGGGAAGACAGTAGTTGCATTGTATGCAATTGCCATGTCTTTGAGAGATCATCAACGTGTCATCTATACCTCACCCATAAAGGCACTCAGCAATCAGAAGTACAGAGAATTTAAAGAAGAATTTGGTGATGTTGGTCTTATGACTGGGGATGTAACCATAGAGCCTAACGCCTCCTGCTTGGTAGATTTATGAGCCCACAACATCATTCACTTTGTCCTCTTTAATCAAGCTCTATTTGTTAATCTTATATTTGTTTTCCAGGTCATGACCACTGAAATTTGGCGTAGTATGCAGTATAAAGGATCAGAAGTTATGCGGGAAGTGGCTTGGGTTATTTTTGATGAAGTCCATTACATGCGTGATAGGGAGCGAGGTGTAGTCTGGGAAGAAAGTATAGTTATGGCTCCTAAGAACTCACGATTTGTTTTCCTCTCTGCCACAGTTCCTAATGCTAAGGAGTTTGCTGATTGGGTTGCAAAGGTTCTTTCTCCTAGCCATTTTAATTCTTTTCCACCTTAGACATGTTACAGTGAAGATTCTTAGAATCTTCCTAAATGAGTTGAATGTAGTGAGTTCTTGCAATTACGTAGCGTGAGGTCTTTTTCTCTTTAATTTGAAGTATAGGCAATATATTTCGTTGGAGTAACTGAAGATACTGTACTTAAACGAATCTTGTCAAAGTAATATCTGACACCATATATTTTGTTGTCATTTTTCAAGAATGGTTTTGTAGATAGTGTTTGTCGCCTGACTTTCTGTTCATTTCAGGTTCATCAACAGCCTTGTCATATCGTTTACACGGATTATCGACCTACTCCACTTCAGCATTATATTTTTCCTTCTGGAGGCAATGGGCTATATTTGGCGGTAGATGAGAAGGGAAAATTTAGAGAAGACAGTTTTCAGAAAGCATTAAATGCCCTTGTTCCAGCTGAAGGGGAGAACAAACGTGATAATGGAAAATGGCTGAAGGGACTACTAGCTGGTAAACCTCGTGAAGACAGTGACATATTTAAGTTGGTGAAGATGATAATTCAGCGTCAATATGATCCCGTAATCATCTTTAGTTTCAGCAAAAGGGAATGTGAATTTCTTGCTATGCAGGTACTGCCCATTTTGCTCAATTTCCTGTGAGTTTGATACAATATGGATTCAAATACCAGTTCTACCATCAGTTTATTGAACTGGCATTACGGATTTGAGTGAGGACTGGTACTGCTAATTTATTGGTCTTAGCAAAATACGCCATTTAATTTTTCCATTACATCCCGGGTACTGTGGTTCATGCACTGGTGTTAACTTGACTGAACAAGTGTGAACTGGTATCTTACTTGCATTAAAATCCATGATATATGCATATATATCAACTTCTAGGGCGTTTCCCCCCCCCCCATCTTTTCTAATCCTACTATACAAAACCATTAAATTTTCACCCTTTAAGGTAAAACAATTATATTTGAAATCATTACGTTATAAGTCACGTGTTCTAAAAGACTGCAACTAGAAGTGGAACCCTCGACCTATGGTAACATGCTAGAATGTCCTAATCATTTAAGCAATTGGAGGTAGATAGAGCTCGCCATTTTGGCTAATTGGATAGATGTATAATATTGATTTGTATAAACAAGTCTATTCGACACATGAAAGTTCTAGGAGCGTGCACTTGATTATTTTTTTTATATCCTTATTTCTTTGAGAATAAAAAGGAGAACTTGACACTAACATATTCTGCTTTTCATGTCAATTTTGACATATGCAGAACTGTTGGCATTATTTGTCATTGACATCTCTACAACTCGTGTAATATTGGCAATAAATATATTGATGTTTGTATTGCCGGTTTATCTTAGTTAGACCATGACAGTGCTGTTGAAATTGATAGAATGGTGTACATTTGATTCATTATTTTTTTAATAACAAAGAAATGTTCTATTTTTCTGACAGATGGCAAAGTTGGACTTAAATGAAGAAGATGAGAAAGTGAATATTGAAACAATATTTTGGAGTGCCATGGATATACTTTCTGATGACGATAAGAAGCTGCCTCAGGCATGATTTGGTTTCATGACTAATTTTATGTGAAAGTACTATTTGTTTTTGAAAATTTTGTGCCAAGGCCTCTCCTCTTCCTTTCTCCTTATTTTGTTCTTACTTTAATCATACTTATGCGCCCTTCATATTTTTTTGGTGTAATATTTTGATTCAAATGAATACGAGCAAATGTCATATATAACTTTAATAGACTGTTCTGCACCTGATCTGATTTTTGTCCTTCAAAAATTTAATTTTATTGTCAACAGTTCAGGTTTCTCATTACTTTGCTAGTAAAATTCTCATTTCTTTCAGATTGAAGGAATGGATTGATTTATTTGGGTCTGCAATCTATTCAAGGTTATCTTTTGCTGAAATGGTTGTGAGGACTATTAGAAAATATGTAATAAGGTATATATGCACTTATGAACAATTGTAGTCTTTTTCAATAGAGCGTGATTAAAAATTGTTTAGGGTGAAATGGATATGTCCATAAGAAAACATAAGGCGGTCAGGATAGGTAATGGAAAGCTAGTTAGCACTGTAGCAGAAGATTTATGCAAACTTTTATACATAAATAGAAGTAGGTTCAATTGGTTTTTGTTTGACTGATGCTGCTGCTCTCAACATAGCTCAATGATGAAAGATTATCTATGCACCCAATCCCAAATGAATTATGATGTTATTGTCTACATGGGCATTCAAATCTGCAGATTAGAATTTACACTGAGATAAGGTTGACTGGTTTGGACTGTGACAATCAAAATTCAAAATTGTATCCAACACATACTTGATGAAATAGGCTGTTAATTATCTAAGAAATAATATGGAATTGGTAGGACCTCTCAGAACCAGTCAGATACTTGTCAAATATTAACTCAAAAAGATTGTCATGGACCAGGATTTCCCAGGATTCTCAATATCTATGAAACAGAATTAAAATATGCATTAAACAAATATTCTAGGGCGTATGCCACTTCCCATATTTCTTTTCCTATATATGTATGTTTTGTCAGTGTGAAGCAATTAATAAGTTGGGATTATCATTTCCTAGTGTATGTATTCTTTTAAAAGAAACTGTAGCTTATTTTTAGCAAAATTTGTGAACAGGTTTCCAATATGTTGCCTTTATTGAAACGAGGAATTGGTGTACATCACTCTGGTCTACTTCCAATACTGAAAGAAGTAATTGAAATACTTTTTCAGGAAGGTCTTATCAAGGTTAGTGATAGTGCTTTCATCTGTATGATTGTTAATTTATTGTCACTTCGATCTTTACTAATTGATTGCTCTCACCATTTTTTATTGACAAGTATATGATGTGATCCTTGCATCAATGGATCAATTCTTCATAAAGACAACATGAACTTGCTAAGTAGTCTATTTTGTTATTCTTCATGCTCATATCTTAGCACGTTTAATTGTAGCCACATATGTTTTACTTTGAGATGGTCCCTACCTTCTTACTAGAGAAGAACACTTTTTAGATTTTAATTTATCTTGCAATTGATCTTTGAGAAAAGATGGCATAAGTTTTGGTATGTTTCTGAACTTCAAACTTTCTCCTTTAGTGTCTGTTTGCTACAGAAACCTTCAGCATAGGTTTGAACATGCCTGCAAAGACTGTAGTTTTTACAAATGTACGCAAATTTGATGGGGATAAATTTCGATGGATATCCAGTGGGGAGTACATTCAAATGAGTGGACGTGCTGGTCGTCGTGGTATAGATCAACGTGGCATCTGTATATTAATGGTGGATGAGAAAATGGAGCCATCTACTGCTAAATTAATGCTTAAAGGAAGCGCTGATAGTTTAAACAGGTACGAAATGTTAAAATTTTGAGATCGTTTTGTCCTTATTTGATTATGTAACATCTAGAAGTCTAATATAAACTGGGTCTTGGTTTTTAAGGGCATCTATAGGATTGTGGAGCATCACCAATCATTCTCGTCCTTTCACTTCACTCCAACCTACATCTTGCCCCTTCACTTCCAATTGCTGTGTGTGATGATACTTTGACCTAAATCATACCATTAGTCTTATCTATCACCGATTGCTTGATGTTCATTCCTGCTTGAGGGTATAAATCCCCAAAATTCTTCTGTGTTGTTTCAGATCCATAGACTATATCTCATTTTATTTCTTTGTTTTGGTCGGTATATATTCTGCTTTATTAGATCCTTATTTGATTTCTTTGTTTCAGTCTTCTTTAACCTGTTTGTTCTTTTACTTTGTTCCTAAATCTTAATTCTTTTTTAGTTGCCCCATTGTAGAGAAGGAATTAAAATTTCATTTTCTAGAATGCTTTAAACCTCTACATGAAGTTACAGCAGAAAGGAATCAAACTTTTTACATATAACAAGCTTCTGCAGTTCATGTCAACATTAGGAAGTATAACAGTTATAACCTGTGAATTATACAGGTAAAAGATATAGTATCATCATTATGCACAGCTAGTAGCTTATTCAAATTACTATTCAGAATTATCATAGTTGGGGTTTCCCAACAGCCTCAATAATTTATCCGCATGTTAGCAGTTGTTTGCGTTCATGGTTTTCAGTATCTTTTGTACACCATTACTTAGTACCATATGCTGCTTTTCTAATATGACTCTTACTCTACAGTGCATTCCACCTAAGCTACAACATGCTGTTGAATCAAATGAGATGTGAAGATGGTGACCCGGAACAGCTTCTTCGAAATTCATTTTATCAGTTCCAATCCGATCGAGCTCTTCCTGATCTCGAGGTTTGTTGATGTCTGATAAAGCCTAGTTTTTCTGCTCATTTTGTAATTCTTGCGATCCATTAAATTAACAATTAAATATTCGTTAAGTTGCCACGGATTGAGATTTCAAGTGATGGTTCTGTTTACACCCAGGAGCTATGAAACCATTACTGAACCATAACATGATGTATTGAGACAAATTTAAAATTACTGTATTATGTTTATGGCCTACTTTTTATGTTAGTAATTGCTATTTCTTTTTTGCAGAAACAATTGAAGGAATTAAAATTAGAGAGAGACTCTATGGTTATTGAAGAGGAGGACAGCTTGAAGGACTATTACAATCTATTACAGCAGTACCGAAGTCTAAAGAACGATGTTCGTGGTATTGTATTGTCCCCAAAGTACTGTTTACCCTTCTTGCAGCCTGGCAGGCTTGCCAGAATTCAACTTGTTCACGATGATAAGATGCCATCTTTCTCAAGTGAGGAACGGGTTACCTGGGGAGTGATACTTAATTTTGAGAGGATAAAAGGCTCAGCTGATGGTAAGTAAGCTGAACTCGGAACTATATATACCATGAGAATGGATTTTATGATACCAACATCTTCTAATACTCTGATGATTCTAAATTTTTCTATGGATGATATGGTAGACAGAAGACCTGAGGATGCCAATTACACAGTTGACCTCTTGGCTAGATGTCATGCAAGTAAGGAAGGAGGCATGAAGAAATCAATTAAGATTGTTCCCTTAAGTGAACGTGGAGAACCTGTTGTTGTTTCATTACCTCTATCTCAGGTTGTTAGTGCATGGAATGATATATTATTTTCTTCTTTTCAATGCTGGTTTAGTCCTTAGAGTGATTTGTACAACAGGTTGACAGCTTAAGCAGCATCCGACTTTTCATTCCAAAAGATCTCTTGCCACTAGAAGCTCGGGAGAATACTCTGAAGAAAGTTTCAGAAGTTCTTTCAAGGTTTGCAAAAGACGGGGTACCTCTCTTAGATCCTGAAGAGGATATGAAAGTGAGAATCTATTCTTTTTCTTTTCCACTTCAGTTTATCTTGTTCTTATCTCTTTCATTTAACAAGTGTCTCCTTTTAATAGGTACAATCTAATTCATACAAAAAAGCAGTTAGAAGGATTGAGGCTCTGGAAAGCTTATTTGATAGGCATGAAATAAGGAACTCTCCGCTTATTGAACAAAAATTGAAGGTTTTGCATGCTAAGCAAGAGTTGACAGCTAGAATCAAATTGGTAAAGAAAGCAATGCAATCTTCAACAGCACTTGCCTTCAAAGATGAGCTTAAAGCAAGGAAACGGGTTCTCCGTAGGCTAGGGTAATACACCCCTGTGAATTAATGATATTTTGACATTTAGTTTTACGATACTGAAATATCTTTCTGAATGGCAGTTCTACTCTAATTGGCTTAGATGGGTGACAGTGTGACATCATTTAGATGCCAAAATATATAATGAGGTTCTAGTGGAATGTTTTCAACAAGTTTTGAAACTACGAAGCTATGTTTCTTTATCACAATGTGTTAAGTCTATGCAGTGGTCTAAAATGGAAAATAAATGTTTCCTTTCCAGCCCCAAGTCAAGTTGAGTGAATTTGCTCATCCTCGTGCACTTTGACAGTGTGTTGTGTTAAGTGATACATTGTCATTATCTTCATTTTCCATTAGTGGTATGTTGAACCAAAAACAGTCAGATACAGTATACATAACAAGTTAGGTTGTGCTGAAGGGATAACAAGTGCAAAACTTGTGTCCTTATTTAGAAGTGTTATTTGGTTCAATATTTTTATGACTAGTTCACAGTGAGTTAACATATGATGATTATTAAGCTGTGGCCTTCTGTTGATTGCAGATACATTACCAGTGAAGATGTTGTTGAGCTGAAGGGCAAAGTAGCATGTGAAATAAGCACGGCTGACGAACTGATACTTACTGAACTTATGTTTAGTGGGATACTGAAGGATATTAATTTGGAGGAAATGGTAGCCCTGCTTTCATGTTTTGTTTGGCAGGAGAAACTCCAAGATGCCCCTAAGCCAAGGGAATCACTTGATCTGCTTTATTCTCAGCTGCAAGAGATAGCAAGAAGGGTTGCCAACATTCAGCTTGACTGCAAGGTACACCGACCTTTCTATCTCAACTTGCCTTTTGCTATCTCGAGCGACACAATATGGAGTTTCAGTAATGAGTTAAGACAGCAACATTCTTACTTTGGATATGTTTTGGCAGGTCCAAATTGATGTTGAAAATTTCGTAAATTCTTTTCGCCCTGATGTCATGGAAGCTGTGTATTCATGGGCGAAAGGGTCCAAGTTTTATGAGATCATGGAAATAGCTCAAGTGTTCGAAGGTAGCTTAATCAGGGCCATTAGAAGGCTGGAGGAAGTTCTGCAACAGCTAATTTTGGCATCAAAATCAATTGGGGAAGTTGAATTAGAATCCAAATTTGAGGATGCTGTTGCGAAAATTAAGAGAGACATAGTTTTTGCTGCATCACTATATTTGTAGTAGAAAAGCAGATTGTTATGTTATGCACTTATTCTTCTTTTCGTTGGTTTCTAGTATTGATCATTGTACAGAACACAGAATTCACATCTTTCATCCTCGGTCAAATTGCAAGTTCGGCTACACATCAGTATTAAGACTAAAGAGATGGAGAGGAAGATCAAGAGCTATTTATCTTCCTTCCTAGTCAGTTACAATTTGTACAATATCAAAATATAATGGAGAAGACAATTGTATTAGTAAGATTGGAGGTGGTTATTCAGTCAGCAGGGGTAAAAGATGGAGCTGCATTCTTATTAAATTTGAAGCACATATTTCTCAGTATGAGCACTTCATTCATTAGAAATGTATTTTCTTTTGTTTCTCATGAAATACTATTTGAGATTTGAAGGATGTACTAAATTTTGTAGTTGACTTCGAATTCTAAAACCAATTATTTTAGCCTTGAGAAGCATCTATCACACGAGATGCACTGAACTATGTAGTTTTTGCAGGGGTTTGTTGACTTGCACATTTCTTAGGAATAGTCCTGAGCATACGTTTGGTCTCTTTTTCTTGTCACAAGGATCTAGAAATGAATCCATCTTACAGGCACAGTATTGTCTCATTCATTCCACTGCATGTGGTGCTGCCTCTTTGATCTTGCAAGAGCCAAGAGCTTCTAACTCCTGCTTTTTGAATGATAAAAGTCAGACTCAAATGAAACAAGGTAGCAGCATTCTTTTTCTTACCTTTTGTCAATTTGTATTGGTCCAAGATTTTGTGCCATATATGGCTTATTCTCGTTGGATTGTTTCACACTGGTGTACTAGAATTTCTTGTTAATTGAGTTTTATATCACAAATCTCATTAGAATACTACAATCAGCTTCACATGCAATCTGTACTGTCTGATCTTCTATTTTCCACAGTTAGGCTATTAGCACCTTGTCTATTGAGCAAATCTTGTTGTGGGAGTTGTTGAAGAAAGCAAAAATGTATATTGTGCCCAAAAACATCAGTGAGATAGTTTAAGTAATGCAAGACAATCATGTGAGTTCATACATCTTATTTTAATCTAGAATGATCTAAAAGAGGACATTTTTATCATTGAATTAATCAAAAGCTTGTTATCACATCAATGCTGGATTGGAGACAGCTGTAAGGTAGATTTGTTGCTACTTCAGCAAGCAATTATAGAAGAGCAATATCCCTATATCATAATATGATTCTCGAAATAGTAAGGATTCAGAAATTTCCAAATTAGGGGTGGCTTAACTGCGGTTAACTGGTTAATCGAATCACAAAATCCAATTTCGGATAGTGGATTTGTGGTTCGGTTTTGGTTAGTAAAATCCAAAAATTGATTTTACTCGTTTCGGTTATTTAGTCCCGGATAATCGATAATCGAAATTGATTATATATTTCAATTTCGGTTACCAGTTATCCATGGTTAATCGGTAACCGGAACTGGTAATAACTTATTATATATATTCTTAATCCAAAATCGCTACCCATTTATCCGATTATATATATTCTTAACACAAAAACCCTAAATTGCTACTCGAAACCCATTTAGTCGTTTTCCCGAAATCCGGTTTCGATTATCCGATGGATAATCGATAATGAACCGATTTAAATTTTGAGTATTGGTTTCTGAAATCGAACAGTTTCAGTTTTAAATATTGGTTTCGGTTTCGGCTAGTAGGTTTTTTACTCGGTTTTGATTTCGGTTAACTACCAAAAAGACGGTTAATCGAACCATTGCCATCCCTATTCTAGATCCATAATTATTTTCTCAAAACTTCCAAAATGACCTCGAGTTTGGACTGATATTCGGTTCTAAACTTTTGTAAATGTTTAGAAACTTCTATTTTTGTTTTCAAAATTTATTATTGTAATTGTAAATAATACACACAACAAATTATTATCATTAAAAAATAGTGAATTGATCTTACTTATTCTAGTTTCACACTTTTATGAAAATCTAAAATCTACTGTATTCTCAAAAAATTCTAGATGTTATTAATAATATATGAATAAGCTCATTAAAAATATTGTATATATTATATCTATCATTATAGTTATAAAAAAATGATGAATTGATCTTATTTGTTTCAATTCCATATTTTTAAAAAGTTTAAAACCTACTATTTTTTGGACTTATATAAAAGTCTGAAATCGAATATTAGACTGAACTCAAGGGCATTTCAGGAATTTTGAGAGAAAAAAAAAATTATGGATTCAAATTTTTTTGAATCCTTATACTAAATTCAGCAATTTCTTTGATCCATGTTATGTTCAGTACAGCAGCCCCTGTTCATATTATAATTAAAGTTTCAAATCTACTATGCACATCAACGTTTCACATAATAAAGAACAGAGAATTTGAGAATTTGAGGTTTGAGGTTTGAGAAAAATTAGATAATGAATAATAGAGCATTAAACTCCAAATTCAACAAAATTGTATATTTGTTACCTATTTATATTTGATATATAATTTAAAATATATAATGCAAAAAAAAATATTCAAAATCAAAATTTGCGGTTGGGATATTTAAATTTCCACTTAAAAACAAACTAAATTGCCATTTCAAGTCAACCACACGGATTGACATTTGACAACTGATTCAGCTCATTCTCGAAGCACAAGATCAAGACTCTGCGCACATATTTTGTCTCGTCTAAATAAAAGATGAGCCATTTGCCAATATCTTGCCTTCTTTATTATACAATTCTAAGTAATTAATGGAGGAGATAGGCTTAATTCCAGACCACTCATATTTACAATTTTGTAACTGGAAAAAAAAATATTTAAAATTTTGTCAGCCAAGCTATATATATATTATCGTAAATAAAAATCCAACAAATTAAAATAGTATAGTTGACTAGAATTGAGCAAAAAATAAAAATAAAAATTAATTAACTGAAAAATCGGTCCGAGACTGAATCGATTTTTTCTGTTCACCGATTCGACAGTTTCAATTTCGGTTTCGTTTTTTATTTTTAATTTTGATTTTGATTTTTGATTCCCGGTTAATCATTAGTCTACGGTTAATCGATTCATATATATACATAATATTTTAATTTTTACACTCTCAAAATTTTTCTTTTTATATTTTCTCTCTAAAACTTATATAAAGTAATATATTAAAGTATATTGAAGTATATTTCGATGTTGTTGTGAGCTAGGACGACACTGCCACGATGCTATACTTGTCGAGAAAAAAGGGGAGTCATTTGAGGCTTTCATCGGCTGAAAAAATGGGGGAAGATATGTACGAGGCTTTCATCGGAGGAGGAGAAAACGAGGGAAATCACGCAGGGTTTTTGTCGACTAAGAAAAAAATGGGGGAGAGTCACACACGGATTTGGTGGAAAAGTATGTTGGTCAGCTGAAAAATAAGAGGGAAGAGAAAAAATAGGAATTTCATAAAGTTGTCAACTGAATTATCATTATATATCTGTCGGTAATTTTGTCGATATTACCAACAAAATATATCTATTTTTTTTTAACAAAGATAAAAAGTCACAATAGATGACCATACTAAGAATCAAACCTTAAATCTCTAAATAATATACAATATGTTGCCACCAACTATGCTACCCACAGTTAGCAATAAAATAGATCTATTGATAATAAACACGTTGGTGAAGGCATATTTTCTTGTAGTGGAAGTATACTTAAATTATATATCATTTTTCAAATTTTGATCGATTATATATATATATTATTTAAATATGAATAAATATTATAATACAAAATTCTTTTTAATATTATATTACATAATTTTACTAAACAAAAATTTGAATTATCTTATTATTTCAATCATATATTTATTATTGTGTATAATTGACACATTATTGATAATTTCATAATGAACATATTTAATTCTTGTAATTATTTGCGAAGATGTTATCATTCTTTTATTTTTTTATTTATGAATATTATATTTGATTTATATTTTTTATTTTAAAATAATTTCAATAATTAAAATGAAATTTTACGATTCCTATAATTTTATTATTTTTATATATTAAAAATTGAAACCGATGTTCTGAATTAATTTATGGTTAATGTTTAAAAACAATGAATCGGTTAAAAAAATTATTAATAAACTAATTAATCGATCCACGCTCGCCCCTATCCTTACTAATCTACGAAGAGGCAGAGGAGCATTCATGCATTGATTCGTGGCGGTGGTGGTGGAGTTTATTATACAAAATGGGCATGTCCTACGCATTATGTGACTGATTGAAGTGTGAAAACAAATTAGGCCGGATGCCTAATAAAACAATTCATTACAAATAACTTTGGAATTTTCCTCCTCGTTGAGTCAAGTTTGATGTTGACTACTACTTAGTGGTCTCCCGTGAATTGAATCCCCAACATTCCAAAGAATTTTGCTGCTGGAAGAGGAACCATCTTTAAATCCCACAAATATTTATAAATTAAATTAATTGATTATAATATTTTATTTGTTTGTTATATACCGTCTTCAAAAATAATAATATTGAAGAAAAAAAATGATATGTGAATGTATTAGTGGTAACATCTTGGATATTTTTTAAAAATCTAGAATTCAAATCTTAATATGATCATCTACCGTGACTTTCTATATTTGTTTTTAAAAAAATAAAAATAAAAATATAATACATTCTCGCGTCAAGGTGGGTCACATGTGCTCACGAGATTGCATTAGTTTTATTTCAATGGAGATTATAAGGAACTCAGAATCAGAGCCGTTCACGGGTTGAATCGGGTTTGAAGCAAAAATCGATCCAACCCGATAACCAGGTTGGATACTCGACAACCACGTCAAATCGGATTTATATTTTTTTTTACCTTCAAATCCGACCCAACCCACCTCAGATTGGATCGAATCGAGTCGAGTAGTTAGGTTTACTCGTTTAAAAAGTGAATATAAAAATATTTTTTTAAAAAAAATAATATTGCGTCTTCTCAAGACACACAGCTCGTCTCAAGAAGACTCATGCCATCGTATTTAAGTGTTTGTACATTAAAAAATAAAATTTTATATATTATAAGTGTTTTATTGTGAAAATAAATAAATTAAAACTAAATCAAAAATTTTGAGACTAAATAAAATTGATGACTTTTTAAAGGCCGAGTCAAAATCAAATAAATCCTATTATTTATAACGATGTGTACTGTATCATATATATAGTATTAAAATATTGTTACTCATCTTAGGATATCTTTGAGATTCGCAGCTGAGGCAAAAACTACAAACCGCACGTCCGCACCAACCATTGCCGACATGTTTTATTTAGTTTAGAATTTGTTTCTCAGCGTGTTCCATACTTCCATAAACTCTCTCATTCTCATGCATACACTTTCTTATGCGGGAAAAGCATGGCCGTGGATTCGATTTAATTTAAAATTAAACCGGAAATGAATCCGGTTCAAAATCTGAATATTTTGTTTAAAGAAAATATAATCCAACCGAGCCAGACTCAGATCGGTTCAATTCGTGCACGTATAATTCTATACAATAAGTTCATTCTTAATTAAATATTATTATTTTCATAGCTGAATATAAAATAAGTATAATAATAAAAGAAAAATTAATTAAACCAACACATTTCAGTGGATGACTTTTTTTTTCATTTAAATTTTCATACATTTACTTAACTTCAGAATTCGTGTTATATATTTATATCAAGTAATTAATAATATAACCATCACTAAACTTGAGTGTCATCGTAGATCATAATTACACGAACGTTAAAGCATAAAGCTAAATGAGATGAAAAAAATGTATCCTCACTTATTATTATTATTATTATTATTATTATTATTATTATTATTACTACTACTACTACTTAGGGGTGTGCATGAGTACCGGATAAATCCGAAATCAGTTGGAACCTACCTGATCGGGTAGGTTCCTGATAGATTCGAATTAAATTTGAAATCCGGGACAAAAAATTAATCAGGAATCAGTTACACATCAATTACCCAGAACCAGAACCAGAATCAGAATCGATACTATAACCAAAATTTGTACCTTGGAATTTATAAACGAACAAGTCCTAACAGGGTACTCGAAATCTATAAATGAACATATTCCAAACAGATATCCGAAACTTGTAAATGAACATATTCCAATAAGGTAGTAAGAATCTATAAATGAATAGGTTTCATGGGTACATGTTCCATAGGTATTCGAAAACACGTTCTAACAAGGTACCAGAAATTTGTATTAGGGTCCAATTTCAAGTCCCAACAGATAGAATCGAGTTCAAAACGTAGGAACCAATCATATACAAGACATTCTAAATATCATAAAAAATACATGATACCCGACTCCGCTATACTACTGGTAGAGCCAAAGCAGCTCATCTGCGTCTATAAATACCAGCCACAATCCAAGCCTTCAACGACACTACAAGCTTTACATCTTCACCTTCTTCTGCTACTACGTACGTACTCATGGCTTCTTCCAAGACACCAACCCTCGCCTTCTTCCTCATCCTAAACGCGCTCCTCTTCGCCCACACCACCGCCTGCGGCACCTGCCCGACGCCAACCCCCCCAAAGCCCAAGCCCAAGCCGACCCCCTCGCCCCCGTCCGGCGGCGGCGGCGGCGGCGGCAAGTGCCCCATCGACGCGCTGAAGCTCGGCGTCTGCGCCAATGTGCTGAGCGGCCTGATCAACGTGTCGCTGGGGAAGCCGCCCAAGTCGCCGTGCTGCCCGCTGATCTCCGGCCTCGTCGACCTGGAGGCCGCCGTCTGCCTCTGCACCGCCATCAAGGCGAACATCCTCGGCATAAACCTCAACATTCCGGTCGACCTCAGCCTGCTTCTCAACTACTGCGGCAAGAAAGTTCCCAAGGGCTTCCAATGCCCTTAATTATATATAATTAACTCTGTTAATTAAACTACCTACTGTTTGCCTTAGTTTTAATTCCTCATGCAGACTGGTTTGTGTTGTGGTTTCAGTACTCATTCACTCTAATAATGTAGTAGAAGTAATAAGTTTGCATTCCCTGCAAACATCTATATATATGTATTATGTGTAGTGGGTTTGTGTTATGTACGTAATTAATTATGTCAGTAGTCATATAATAAATCAAGTTTGGTTCATATATAATAAAGTTTATGCTTAATTAATAAAGTGTATACTAGTCGTACAGCATGTTTTCTTTTTTTACTTATATAGTGTGTGATGTAATGGTTAATTATATATTAATATAAAGCTATTTTTTTTAAAAAAAAATAGTGCTCATTTGCAAATTCATACATGGTGACCTCTCGTCAAAAATTGAAACTCGTTCAATTAGTTGTGGGAGGTCGGCCACATATGAATCTGTCAGCCACACGAGCATCGTTTTCTTCCACGTCAACAAATTTGACGAGATCTTGACGAAATTATAGATGTAATAACGAAAGCAAACTATGTTAATTACAAGCAAATTTTTTTTAAAAAAATAGATCTTAATTTTTTATAAAATTATGTGAATTTCTAGACTACTTATCCTATATATATTATGTCTACTCATTTTAATTAGATTAAAGATATTTATTTTGATTTGTCTCTTAAAGTTGGATTTAAGATTTTATATCTTTTCTTAATTTGAAATTTTATTATGCATGTTTTAGTTATTTTTAATTTTATGGATAATATATTGAATCAGCCACGGTTGCTAATTATCAGCGACAATTGCATCAGCCACGACAACGGTGGCGGCCTCACGGATGTTAGGGAGCAGCATGGCATGACCATTGCTCGTGTCGCTCGACTGTGCGTGCGGACAGGAAAAAAAAAGGCACGTTGCTCGTGCTCTTGGGAACCCCGTGGGTGACACATGGGGGGTTAGGGGCCTCACGGATGTTAGGGAGCAGCATGGCATGACTGTCGCTCGACCATGCGGATGAAAAAAAATGTCATGCTGCTCGTGCTATTGGGAACCCCGTGGGTGGCACATGGGCCGTCAATGATAGTCTCAACGACGGCTTAGCAACGACACTAATTGTCAGTGATGGTTCATATTACAGTAGGGAATTAATTTAAAAAAATTAATTAAAAAATCACTAAACCTTAAAAGTTCAACTATCACCAATGCAAGAAGGTACAAAAGATTTTTTCTAGTCATAAGAACTAGATGCATATATCGAAGTATATATTTCACAAGATCAAATGGTCACCCACGAGGGTCCAAAACCAACAACAAGATGAAAACAACAAAGAATAGTTGAGAAAAATGTAAATCACCAAAAATTCAGCCACTATTCACGAATTTTATGGCGACCTACCGAGCTTGAAACGCAAATCCGACCATCCAACTTGAAGAACAATGAGAGAGGAGCCTCGGGTTAAAACTTCAGCTCAATCTGAGAAAATTTACCCTCTAATCATCTTCTTGATGAAAACTACTCAGAGCAGAATTTTAATTCTTGCAAATTTTGCATAAAGTTCCACTCTTTTCTCCTTAACTCAGCCTCTTTTCCTTTTTGGCAGCCAGCCAGCCACAATTAAAGTAGAGTAAGCTTGGGCCTCCAATGGGAGAGAACCAAGCCCAACTTGAGGTAAAGCTGATGGTTTTTTGCTTGCCTTTTCTCTCATCAGCAAAGCTAGCTATGAGGACGTTGCCAAGAAGATGATAGAACTGATTGCCTATGTGTTAGGTGATCTTTAATTATTTACATCATTAATACTCTTTTTTTTCTAAGAAAGCACAATTAAACTTGTTCCCAATTCATTGATCTTTTTTCATCATCTTCATTCTCTTCTTATTCTGTCAGTGGATTCCTGGGCTGAAGCACTAAGCAATTGACTTGGTGGCTTGAAAACCTCCTACACAAGCTTGCTATATAAGATCAGTTGATTCCAATAAATGAGGTGTTTGCCAGTACGTTTCGAGAAGAAGAAGCAGCAGCAGCATGACTATTTATAGGAAATGAAGTTGGCATGGATAGAGGATTATCTTTGAGATTTGTAGCTGAGATAGAAATATACTCACCAACCATTGCCGACGTAGCGTAGGATTTGTTTTCTGTTTCATATTCACTGTCTCATTCATAAACTCGCTTACGCGGGAAATGCGTGGCCGTGGATTCGATTTAATCTTATATTGAATCGAAATGAATCCGATTCAATTTGAATATTTTGCTAAATAAAATATAGACTTAATTATATTTTTGGTTCCCCAAAATATCATATTTTTTTCGTTTGATCCTTCCTTTTACTATTGGAATATCGAGCATCACCAACGGTTGGATCCGTTGCTGGCCGTTGTTGATGGTCGGCATGAAGACCATCAGCAACGGCCAGCAAGGGCTAGCAACGGTCGCACCCGTTGCAACGCGCCGTTGCAAAATATCACGTACCTGATAACTTAACAACAGATCTGCAACGGCCGTTCGCGCCGTTGCTGATAACTTATCAGCAACGGTTCCGCAACGGCCACATCCGTTAAGTTGTTGATACATCTGCAACGGCCCGAGCGGCCGTAAGTATGACGTTAGTCATTTCAACGGTTCGGGCGGCCATTGCTGATTAACACATTTCTAGTAGTGTTTTTAAAAAGTTTCCATTTAGTCCCTCAAAAATTATTTTCGTTTTCGTTTGGTCCTCGTTAACTTTTCATTAACTTTTAATATTAAGTGTCAACATGGACCAAAGAGGCACCAAACAGAAAAAATAAGATATTTTAAAAGGCTAGATGAAAAAAAATATATTTTAATAACTTAAAACATAAAAATATACATTTTAATAACCTAAAGCATAACAATATATAATTATGTTTTAGGTTATTAAAATATATATTTTTTCGTCTAGTCCCTTAAAATATCTATTTTTTCTGTTTAGTCCCTCTTCGGTCCATGCCAACATTCCATGTTGGCATTTAATATCAAAAGTTAATGGAAAGTTAACGAATGGAGCAAACGAAAACGAAAATATTTTTTGATGGACTAAACGGAAACTTTTTAAAAAAGATGGACCAAACGAAAAAAAAAAATATGATATTTTGATGAACCAAAAACATAATTAAGCCTAAAATATAAATTCTGAGCCAAACAATAACTCAGTTTGGTTCAATTAATGTAAGTATAATTAATTATATACACTACAACAAACTATCGAAATACTGACACCTAATTTTTTACGTCTAGGGAAGGCGTCGAAATGTCTAAAGGAGGTTGGTCATCCAAAGTTTATACATATCGACGTCAATATCAGGCGTCGACATGTAAAAAGTGGTAATCGCACAACAGTAAAAAAAAATTGATGTCAGCATCGTTTTATCCGGCAAAACGGCGTCTTTGTGGCGTCGAAATGTTTCGACGCTAGGCGGGCTTCGAAACTTCGCCTCATGGGATCGTTCGGCTCACGCACTGCAACAAATTAACTATTTATTTTTTGACGTCAAAACAAACTAATATTTCGACGTCAACGGGCGTCAAAATGACATATTGACGGCAGCAAAAAAGACAAAAATGAGTGGAAGATGACGAGAGCCAAAATGGACATTTCGACGTCCAAGCAGGCATCGAAATGTCGAACATTTCGACGCCTGCTTATAGGCGTCAGCAGGCGTCGATATGTTCATATCGACGTCTACTGACAGACGTCAAAACTTTTTTAAAAAATATTAAAATATTAATATCTGGCATGCCGCAGGCTTACGCGGTATTGGAGAATACTGCGCACAGCGCTGTGCGCGGTATTCTCCAATACCGCGTGCGGTTGCACGAGGTATTAGCGAGCGTTTTCCTCTTCGTTCGATTTTTGCCACGTGGCGGAAATCCGACGGGCGCGGTGCCGGCTCGCTCGATTTCCACCACGCGGCGAAAATTGAACCGTCAAAAATATTTTAATTAAAAAAATATTTCGGAAAAAAATAGAAAAATAAATAAATGAATACCCGTTAAAAAAATTGTACTAACATGTATATAAATTTCGGAATCGAAAATTTTTGATAACCTGTAAAAAGAAGAAGAAAAATTAGATCAAGAAAAAATATATGAGAAAGAAGAAAGAACAAGGGAAGAAGAAAAAGATAAGAAGGAAAAGAAGATGAAAGGAAGAAAGGAATGAAGTAGAAAAGAAGTATTTAAAGAAAAAAAGATTAGAAAAAATAATTGAAAAAATATATTTAGAGGCGGGAATTCTCCCGCCTCAATTTCAATGGGCAAAGGCCTCGGAGAGCTTGCCGAGGACGCGGGCTCGTGCGCCCGCTGACCCGCGCGGGCGATCGCGGGCACGGGCTCGTGCGCCCGTGCCAGACGCATTTCGACGCCAGGCAGCAGGCATCAAAAAATTTTTTGACGCCTACTGCTGGTGTCGAAATTTTTTATTTTATTTTATTTTATAAAAATATTTCGACATCGTTTAAATACATCGAAATTTTTCCGACAAAACTCTCAAGTTTTGTTGTAGTGAGAGGATCGTACGGGCTGCAGCCGATCACGTCATTTGGCTGTAGCTAAACTTTCTTTTCAGCTGTAGCAATCGTATATTATTATATATTATTATATATTAAATTTATTCTTTTTTACATATGAAGTTACAACTGCTGTAGCTTTTATTTTTATTCTTTAATATTTAATTTAATATATAAAGCAAAATCCACCCCAAATTTCATCTCCCGATTTTTCCCCCTTGTCTTTCTCATCTTTCCACTCCCATCTCCTTTAATTGCTCCGGTGAACAAGAGATCTCTTCTCCTCTGATGAAACCAAATCAACTCCATCAAGCTCAAGTGGTTTCACAAGTAAGCCGGTTCTAGTTCCTCCATTTTCCACTAAGGTTAGTGTAAAATAAATTTATTTACAATCTCCTTATTTACACGTCTTATATCAAGTTCTTATATATTTCTTATATCAAGTTCCAAAAATATTTGTTATATCAAGTTCCAAAAATATTTATTATATTATGTTGTTTTAATTTGTTTATGTGTACAAATTTCCAAATATACTTCTAATCTCATGTTATTCTTATTTGCATAAGGTTGTCTTATGTTGTTTTTATTTGTCAATGTGTAGATGTAATTAAAATTGAATGATCCATTGAACCCTAAATTAATTTAGACACTGCTATTTGAAGTTAATTTTTTTTAAAACAAGCTAACTAAATTTTTAAATGAAATTTTTAGGCAAATAAAAATTAGTAACTAATTAAATTTTTATCATCAACATAATATATTATTATTATTATTATTATTATTTCTATATATGTAGGCAAAATAATCTAGGAACATGATTAAACTTGTATTAGAGTATAATTAATTAGAATAACCAAAACAATCATATGCCTTGCTAAGATGAATGCACTTTTTATTTATTTAATATCATATGTCTTGTTCTCAATTTGGCATTATTTATTTATTTAATATTGATACTTCTGTGAATGAATTTGTGTTGTCTTAATTTATTATTCTTAATTATGATAGGTCGGATAAAATAATTTGATTGTCCAAAATTTGAGATGTATAATTTTCTACCAAGAACTTAGACCCGTTCGAGAAATATTTATTGATTTTATAAATTTTGTTGATAAAATTTAATTATAATATTGGGTTTAATACTTATTTCGATATGGAGGAATGCGTATTTTATTTAATATTTTACTAAATAATATCTACAAACTTTATATATTTTAAATAATAAATCTTGAATTGTCTCTTATTGGACAGTTTAGCAACACAATTATTAACATCGCAAATTTAATTTCATTTGATCACACATGTCAATGGAATGTCAGTTGCATATCTTTTGTTCTCCGGTACGCTTCAGATGTTTTGCGTACTTGGAGAACTAAAGAGAGATGCTGCCGAAATTTTTGATGACTTATTATGATTAAATGAAATTATAGGTGAGATATTAATAATGTGTTGCTGAATGGGATAGGACCAACCCACCTATATCACTATACCCTTGATATTAATATTGAAATTCAATTTTGAAGTCAAAGATGGATAAAACTTGAATGTCAGCACCTCGAGCATTTGAAGCCTATGCGAGAGGCATGGAAAATTTTATTCAGTTTGCAATTAATCATGGATTGGATGATGATGACACAATGAAATGTCCATGCAAAAAATATATCAATAGGAAATATCATAAACCAGGAGGTGTTCAAAGGCACTTAATATGGAATGAAATTTTACCGAGATATACCATTTGGTATTACCATAGTGAACCTTTATATTCGACAATAGGTGCATAACTTGATATATCAAACAGAGCAAAAGCATCTGAAAAAGTACATTATCATAATGATGACACTAAATAGAACCAATGTGGTTTATGATGGTGTACCAAATCTAGTTGATATCAATGATGAAACACTCATTGATGTCAATAATGAAACACCAAATGTTAATCTTGATGAAGCTCCAAATGCATTAGAACCGCCACAAAAACCTTCCCAACATTCTACGATGGACGATCTTGATGTTCCTCTATATCCAAATTATGTAAAATACAGTAAATCATCATTTGTCATTCAATTATATCATATAGAGGTTCTTAATGGTTGGTCTGAAAAGTCATTCTCAATGTTGTTAGAATTATAGAAAGAAGCTTTTCCAGAAGGCAATACACTTCCATCAACTTGTTATCAAGCAAAAGAATATGTTAAAGATTTAGGTTTATTCTATCAAAAGATACATGCTTGTCCAAATAATTTTATTCTATACATGGATGAAACTTCAGAAGCATCAACATGCAACATTTGTGGATTGTCTCGATGGACTTCCTCTTCAACTAATGATGAATCAACGAGTCAGTTAGAACGGAAAAAAAATCCTGCAAAAGTGTTACGATATTTTCCACTTATCCCAAGACTGACTCGTTTATATATGTCATCGAAGACCGCAAGCTCGATGAAATGACATTCTGAAAGACACACCAAAGATGGAATCATACGACATCTTGCTGATGCAGAAGCTTGGCAAGCTTTCGATAGAAGATATCCAGACTTTGCTGTTGATTCACGTAATGTTAGGTTGGGTCTTGCAAGTGATGGATTTAATCCATTTCGATCAATGAGCACAATTTATAGCACTTGGCCTGTTGTATTGATACCTTATAATATGGAACCATGGGCATGTATGAAGAGGTCTTCAATAATGTTATCAATATTAATTCTAGGCGCTAAGGGACCGGGAAATGACACTGATGTGTATTTACAACCTCTCATTTCTGAATTGAAGTTGTTGTGGAGAGGAGAAACAACGTATTATAGTATCTCCGACGAATAATTTACTCTGCGTGCAGCTTTAATGTGGACCATTAATGATTTTCCAACCTATGCAATGTTATCAGGTTGGAGCACTAAAGGACGATGTGCATGTCCCATATGTGGTGATAAGACAAATTCTCGTTGGCTTAATCACGGAAAAAAATATTGTTATCTAGGCCATCATAGATGGTTGTCACAAGAACATCTGTTTCGTAAGGACACTGAATTATTTGACGGGACAATAGGAAGTGATAATGCACCAGTGCTAGTTTATTCAAAGATTATTTACGAGCAAATTCAACACATTAAACATGTTTATGACAAAACTACCAACACAAGTAGAAAGCGCACTCGAAATAATTTGGGTAGTGAGTCAGAAGACATTAATGCAGACACACAAACTCGGCAAAGTTTTCAGATGCAAGATTATGGAATGTGGAAAAAAAAAGTATATTTTTTGAATTACCATATTGGCAACATAATCCATTACGACATAATTTGGATGTTATGCATATTGAGAAAAATATATGTGATAATCTGATTGGTAATATATTGGATATTGATGGAAAAGGGAAAAGATAATTTGAATGCACGATTAGATTTTCAAGACATGAATATAAGACATCATTTACATTGAACATTATTACCAAATGGTAGATATGATATACCCTTGGCAATTTATTCAATGTCCACTCTTGAAAAAAATCTCAGGCTTACATGTACCAAAAATATGAAAGTGCCCGATGGATACTCATCAAATATTTCTAGATGTGTGAATCTCAATGACCATAGATTACAAAACTTGAAGAGTCATGATTCACATATACTGCTTCAAGATGTTTTTCCGCATGCATTGCGATTTGCAAGAAATTGTGCATAAAGATGTTCTCCTCGTTGTTAAAGAGATTTCTGTATTTTTAAAAAGGTTATGCAGTGTCAATTTAGACAATGGTACTCTGGACGATTTGCAATCACGTGTGCCTCTGCTCTTATGTAAAATGGAGCAAATTTTTCCACCGAGTTTTTTCACTATTATGGTGCATTTGATGATTCACCTTCCAACAGAGGTGAAACTTGGTAACCCTGTTCATTATCGCTGGATGTACCCAATTGAAAGGTTTATTTTATTTATATTTTCTAAATATCTTGTGTTCATTAAGTATTAATAGTCATATACCATCAATATTATAGGTTATTTATGAGATATAAATCTCATATTCGAAATAAAGTACAACCAGAGGGATCCATTGCTGAAGGATACAGTGCTGATGAATGTCTTACATTTTGTTCATGATATTTTGATAATATTGAAACGGTGTTCAATCGACCGCAGAGAAATTATGAAGTTGAAAATATTGAAAACTACTTATTTTCTTCTGGTGGTCGATTTATTGGCAAAGCTCGCATTGATACGTTGGATTTAAATGCATATGCACAAATGCACAGATATGTCTTCCTGCATACTCCAATGATTGAACCATACAGAAGGTATCAATAGTTATTAAATGTCAATTATATTTTAAGTTATTTTAAGATTTTTTGTGTTATTTTTTATTTTATTTTCTCAGGCAATTTCTTGAAGAACAATGTCGTATAAATAATTTATCAGTTGCATCGAATGCTCAACAACAAAGGTGGATCATAGAGAGATTCGCATTGTGGTTACAAGATAAATTATCGAAAATTGTACAAAATAATTGTGATGCTTCACTGCTTGTGTTGGCTCGAGGTCCAGTATTCGTAATTAGAAAATGTGATGGACTGATTATAAATGATTATAGATTCCACACCAAACAACGAGAAAGATTACGTAAAATACAAAATAGTGGTTTAATGGTTGAAGCTGACAATCGTCAATATTATGGAGTTCTAACATATGTAATTGAATTGGATCACCATGGGGTATTCAAGTTAGTTCTTTTTCGTGATGAATGGATTGATATTAGGAATTCACAGGGATTACGAGTGGATGATAATGGATTCACACTAGTTAACCTTTCTCGATTATTTCATACCGGTGCGTTTCTAAAAGATGACCCGTACATATGTGTTTTCATCACAAGCAAAACAAGTATTTTGCATGTCAGGTCTGAAGAATAATGAGTGGTCGCATGTCATAAATGTATATCCCAGAGATTTATATGATATCGGTAAATGACTTATTATTTATCAATATTATTTGTATAATTTGCTAATCTTTATGTATTTATCAATATATAATATTATGTTATTATACAGGATGTCAAGATCGAGAATAGTATATTCAGATGCTGAGACCCGCGAGGAGGGTGAAATTAGTCCTCAAATTAATGACATTTCTATATTTGGAGTTAGTTTTTATTACATGATACATGTGAACATAATTTATTTAATCAAATTAATATTAATATTTTCTATTGTAATTTAATAACAGACACTACAACACAAATGCGACAAGAAGGGTCTCCATATTTTACAGCTTCTTCTGTGTATACACTTAACCCCGACCAATTAGTTATGGTCAACTTTTCTGATTGGGGTCAAAGTCATGATGGCGGCCATAGATTATACTCACGTTTTATGGGGTTACTAGTGCGTGATTCTACATTCTTACCATTGACGTCTAACCCTTGGAATCAAATTTCTTCCATATATAAGAATATATTATGGGATCAATTATTAGTATGTTATGAATTTATGTTAGATTCAATTATTTGATTGTGTGAAATTATATATTAAAATTTTAATGTCACTTATATCATTTATAAATGCAGAGATATTTTTTGATCCCTTCTCAGAACAGGGATCGTATTTTTCGCACTACTACGACAACCTTTGATAGAAAATTTAAAAATTATAAAGTTCTATTAAAAAATATTTTAAAATTGAAGAGACAAATGAGGAAAATCTTGGACGTCAACCACGAAATGTTAGTAGGGAATCATGGATAAGAATGGTCGACTATTGGCATTCTTCAACTAGCCAGGTAAGAATTTATATTTTGGTACTCGCAATATTTGTTTTATAATTATAATTAAATATGATAGGCTACATCTGAACTGGGTCGAAGGGCTAAAAGTGCAACTCAATATTGCATACATACTAGCGGTGCGACCCCTTACATTCAAAGATGCGTTGATTTTGTAAGTAGTTTAGTAAACAATTTATAATTTATTTATTTATATTTTTAATATCATTTAAATTATTAAATTATTATTTACATTGTGTGAAGCGGCGTGCACATAATAAAGAGCCCAGTGAACTTGAAGTGTATAGAACACACATCTTCGTAGAAATGAAGGAGGATATGTACGTGAAGAATCGACTCAATTTATGGTATAACAAATTCTACAAATGAATTATACTAATATTTTTTAAATTTATAATCTATTATTTGAAATGTAGGTCACTGCTGAATGAACACTTAACGAGTGGCTTGAGATTACCCCAATAGTAAAGCGAGTGCAACTCGAGAACCAAGTGTATCGGGAAATATATGGTCCCGAACATCATTCTCTAGTTCGCCTACAGGGGATTGGAGTCACACCAAGCCAATTTTATGAGCATCAGCGACAAACTTATGTTGCACCTTCCCACGATGCAAGATATGACGAGCTTCGAAGACAACAAGAGGCTGCAATGAAAGAAATGCAGCAAAAGCATAAAGCTGAGATGAGGGAGGTGCAATAAAGACTTATCAAAATGGAGCAGATATGGGTTCAACATCAATTTGATAGTTCATCACAGGGGCTAAACCCAATTATTAATCAAGCTAATATATTTTCTTCACCAATTGATTATGTAAGTATTTATTTAATTTATTTCTAGTTTATCTTTTTAGCATTGTGATTAATTAAATATATTTTTCTAACAAAGTCAATTGTGTATTCCTGAAAGTCTTCCTCATGAAATGCCGCCGACTAATATCGGAGAAGGTCCAAGTAAAGATCCATTTTTAAACTGTAAGTAATTTTATATATTGTAATACTGAATATTTTAACTGATAATATCCAAACTTATATGTTTATAATTGATATTGATGTATAAATAGAGATATTGATCCATATAAAGAAGACGATGACGAAGAACAAGAAGAGGAGGAGGAGGAGGAGGAGGAGGAGATTGATGATGAAGATTAGATTATTTAATTTTATTTGTACAATTAACATGAATTAATACATTTAATGTTATGTGTAATTTGATTATCAATTTAATGTTACGTGTAATTTGATTAATGTTATGTGTAATTTGATTATCAATTTAATGTTACGGGCAATTTGATTAATGTTGCGTGTAATTAGAAAATTTTAATACATTTATATTGTTTATAAATATAAGAAATAACATATATTATTATTGAATTATTAATAAATCATTATTAAAATATTTATAAATATAAAAAATAATATATTCATAATTAATAAAAATTCAATTCCACTGCAGCGGAAGTCTATTATTATTGTTTTTTTAAAAAAATCATCGCCGCGTCGGTACATGCTCTTATTAACACGTACCTTCATAGGCGTCAATATAGTGGCCATATTGAAGCCACTATATTGTCGCTTTTAGATGCGTCAATATGGCCACTATATTGTCGTCTCTGAAGACGTCAATGTATTATTTTCGGCTGTGATCAGAGGCGTCAATATATCCGCATATATTGACGTCTCGGCAAGCGTCAATATGCATTTTTCGACTGCAAACGACGTCTAATCAGAGGCGTCAATATATCGAACATATTGACGCCTCAGCAGACGTCAACACGTAGTATTCGGCTGTCGTCATCTCACACACGTTTTCGTTAGATTGCCCGACGTGAATATGTAAAAATCGGTTGATGTAGACGCCGAAATGTATTCATAATTTGTCGTCGAAATGCAACCGGTTTGTTGTAGTGATACAATATGATTCTTAATTAAATATTATTATTTTTTATACATGAATATAAAATAAGTATAATATACATTAATCTTTTGCGAGGCAATACTTTAATTAAAACAACAAATTTTAATGGATGAAATATTTTTCTTTTTTTCATTTAAATTTATTAAATTTTAATATACTAATTACTAAAATTGAGTATTATCATGGATCATAATTAATTTGCACGAACGTTAAAGTTAAAAGTTAATTGATTGAGATGAAAAAAAAATCTCATTCACTTATTATTATTATTATTATTATTATTATTATTATTATCTAGAGCAAATTGCAACTATTACGTTACTCCTTTAAAATAAATCTAGTTGCTCATGTGATCAACTATATATGGATTCAATTTATGATTTTTATTGAAAAATAATATGCATCGTAAGAATAACAGCGTTATCAGTTATTCAGCTCAAGAGATCACGTGTGTTTTCTAAATCTATTTTAAGGAATTTTACTTTAATTCCTACGTTGAGCTAAGCCATCTATTGAACAATGAGAACATTATTGATATATAGGATAAATTTCACTTACCTCTCATCAGATAGATTCAGTGAAATTATATTGATCTCATCTTTATTTGTCCACTCATCTCCTCTCTATTTATGACTTTTGCTGAAAAATTATTAAAAGATATGCATAAAATAATCGAAAAAATATTTTTAAAATAAATTTTGAGAGAAATTATTTTATTATTTAATATTCATCACAAAATTAATATTAGTTGAATATAAAAATTAAAATATTAGGAAATGAGAGTTAAATGATATAATAATATTTTTGTCATTTAAAATAAGTAAAAGTCGTAAATATTTCAAAAATATCATTATTAAGTATATGCAGTGCACATGACAGACACTCAACTAACAGTTTTCGTTAGTATGAAAGATCGGTGTAATTTTTTACAAAACTCAAGGAGATCACAAGATAAAATTACAAATAGATGAAAGATCAGTGTAATTTCACTGAACCTCATAGAAGATCAGTGTAATTTCTAAACCTCAAAGGAGATCAATGTAATTTATCCTTATATACATAGTAACGAGGATTTTGCCTCCTCCTAAAATTTGAATTTGCCCCAATTACCTCCCTTAGAATTTTAAAATTTCTTCATTATATATAATAACGAGAATTTTATCTTTCTAAAATATGAAATTATCCCAAATATTACCCTTCATAGAATTTTAAAATTCCTTCGTTGTATATACATAATGAGGATTTTATCTCCTAAAATTTGAAATTACCTCAACCGCTCCTCTTAGAATTTTAAAATTTCTTCACTATATATACAAGATTTTTCCTTCCTAAAATTTAAAATTATCCACTTATCGTGAATCCCTAACTCGTACGTCTTTCTCTCTCATATATGTGCATTGACGTTGATGTTATTTAGATTGAATTGATTCATAAGTACAATATCATTAATTATGGATAAGAATTTGCACTCCCCTCTCCTTAATTGATTTATGGCTCTGTCACTATAAGACATTATAATTTTTGAACTTGGGATGTGCACATGTAAATAGCTGACGTTACAAAATTTTGATATAATTAAGTCAAATATATAAATATTTTTATGAAAAATAATAATTAAATGAGCACTATAGAAATTTGTTGGTACTCGACTACTCGTTTATGATAAATAGGTTATCAATAAGTAAGTATAGAATAACACCCTCAAATTATAAGACAATCTCAAGATAGCCCATATAAATCATGCAAATACCACTATATACCTAAAAGGCTAAAACCAACAAATAAAACCCATTATTAGACGCTTATTACTTTAGTAATGAGTAAATTTATGTACCATCATATTTCGTTATATTAATGGCATAAAAATTCAGATATGTGATAATGAAGAAGGGCATAAGAGGTGATAATAGTTATCACGAGGGTTTGTACGTAAAATTGCCATGCTAATGTTTTTAATTACCCCCTCATTATTTATCCTTATTTGAATGATGATATTTTTAGTCACTCTAAAAATATCCTTCTTTTTCTATTTTATTTTCTCTCTCCCAACTCTCTCGCTTCAATCATTGGGTACGCGTTAATTTAAAAAAAAAAGACATTAAAAATTACAAACCTAATCGAAGGGGGAGGAGGAAGTCGTAGCGATCGCGAGAGGAAGAGGAGGGGGGAAGAGATGACTCAGTTCTGCCGCAGCTGCCTCGCCTTCCTCCTCAAGTTCTTCAATTTCCTTCAGACCTTCGCCGGTATCTTCATCTTCATCTACTCCCTGTGGCTCCTCAACCTCTGGCATCGCCATGGCTCCCCTCTCGACGTCGACCATCTTCCCGCCCCTTGGTAAATTTCGATCCGCCCTCTCTCCCTTTCCGTCCCCGTTTCGAGGGGTTATTTGATCGTCGGTTACCGCCGATTGGACAGGTTCGTGTGCGCCACGATGGGGGTGGGGATCTTGCTGTGTCTGATCGCGTTCACGGGGCATGTTGCTGCTGAAGCGATCAATGGCTGCTGCCTGTGTTTCGTATCCTGTTTATTTTCCCTGCTGTTCGATTTCGATTTTCTGCTGGTGGTCTTGCTATTTTTCCAATTGATGGATTGTTGTGATCGTCGTTTTTTTTGTTCTCCTTATTCCGTCGAACAAAAGTATCTCGTGTAGTGCCAGGTTGGGGTTCGATTAAGCATAAAGTATCTCGTGCAGTGCCTGTTTATTCACCCTTTTGAAGTCTGCCTCTCAATGCTAACCTTTTTTTTTCAAAATCTTTATATAACTTAGAAAATATTGTTGTATTTTTTTCCTTAGGTAGGAAAAAATTCACTAATTTTGTTTATCGATTAAACAACAGCTTTATGCTTAACAGATATACTTGTTCGTGGTAAATTTGCAACATCTGGATCTTTTAGGGTGTTGTTATATATGGAATTTTTGACATGGACGACCTATTTACAAGCCAATAATTGATCGTTAAATACACAAAGGAATCAAAATACTTTTTTTTCTTTAACACCTTAACCTTTTACACTTAATACCTGCTTTCTTGTTTTCATCTTCTTTTTGTAGAAGGTACTCGGTAAAAAAGTGCATAATACATATTAGTAAACCTTGTGATAGCTATGAGATGCTTTTGTAGTCGTTTCTAGTTAAAACTGTAGGTTCATCTGTCCAATATGATTGATCAAGTTGTTAATGTATATGTTACTTCTTATTCTATTATAGAATTCCATGTTATCCAATATCTGGATTAAATAATGCATTTGACTTGAGAAACATCACAAGTTTTTATAATAAAGTAGCTTGGGAAATATAAATTCGCGGGGGACATAGAGTTATTGGATTTCATGAGGAAACAAATTGATGAAATATTGGATGTTGTTATCATCCTTGTACAAATTCATCCAGTGTAGTTCTATGTTACTGTCTTGAAGCAACATTTGCCTCAAATGGGTGAGCAGTGAATGGAACATAAATTAGGGCAAGATGCAATTATAGATTTTGCTATTTTTTTGGTGCTCTGCTCTTCAAGATGCATGTTTTGCCATTTCAAAAGATATTCAACCATACATTTGTGTTTTGTAAACTTCTTTAGTAAATTGAGAAACATGGGTTATTGCATGAGAAGCTTTGAGCAATTTGTATAGCAAACTGAAATTTCTTATGTTACCCATGACCATGAAAAATTGGCTCCCATTGTAAATCTGCAAATTAAAGTGCTGGTAAAATTCATGCAAAGAAAAATAGTACTCTCTGGGATGTTAATTAAATTTAGTAAAACACATTAAGTTGTATTAAGTATATCATACGTTGTTGCTTCTGATACATTTATCTTTTTCGTTTAACTCACTGCTATCATCCTGATTTTACATCGTCACTTTCCTGCTAAAATCTCAGCAGGCCTATGCTCCTTGTACTTTTATTATCAACTAATTGTACTAACCAAAATTATAAATAAATGTGAATATTTATATACTTCGCTTATGCTTTGTGATATAGAAGTGTTCATTTTTGCCTAGGACCTATAGATTTGCTTTTTTTCTGTTCTGATATTCAGTTTGTCAAATTAGAATGCTTGATACTGATATTATTTTCGTTGTCTATGCATCTGATTAAAGGACCACGGCATCTTGCTTGGGTCATATTCGTCGAATGTTCTCTCTTAACTTGGATAAATCACAGTTTGCAGTATTGAACAGTACATTGATTATGCTAGAGGCGTCTTTAGCAGGTGTTGTCATTCTAAACAAGCATTGGGAAGAGGTAAAACAAATCACAATCAATTTAACTGTAGGAAGCATTAGGAACCTCATACAATATGTCATTTGCAGGACCTTCCATATGACTCTACTGGAGAATTAAAGAAGCTTCGTGAATTTATAGAAGATAACATGGATATATGTAAGTGGGGTGCTGCAAGCTTGGTTGGTGTGCAGGTAAGCAGCTTTTTTACTTAAGCATGAAATTGTGCAAGTAATGCTGAATTATAACATGACCTTAGTCTCTCCATTCTTAAAACTTTTTTTATCTCTTTCCCTTTCCCATAAAAGACTGTTTCATTAATCGTAGAGGTCTACATTGCCCATGAATTAATGTTCATGCAATAACTATGGTATTGAGAAAATTATGATGTAGAAACTTTTGTTTCTACTTATAATGAATGCTTTTCCTGTAATTGGTATATGTATTGTGATTATCATGCTTTATACAGACATACATGGGATAGGATAATATATACAAATTTGTTTTCACAACTAAATAGATATTGTTATGCACACTTGTTTTTGTATCACCTGAAGCCAAAATACATAGCAGAATTTAGTATTGGTATTGTTGTCACAAATTTATTCACACCAATAGTAGATAACTAAAACTAAATATGATTTCAAGCACAATAAATTTATGCAAAATTATCTGTATTCTTAAATATTTTTTATTCTCTACGTAGGCAATCTCACTTCTGTTGGCAGTGGTTATTCGAGCCATGCTTCCTACCAGAAGGGTGGACTATGACAGTGATGAGGATTTTGTTGTCATAAGGAGACCACTTCTAAACCCACAGGGTGGTACTGCTTATTGTACAAACTCAATCGACAATAAAGGGCTTCACTCAGACATCTGGAGTTCCCGAATGAGACAGAAGGTAATTTAATTTTACAACTTCTACAGAATATTCTGCCTCCAATCATCGATTTCTTCATGGCACATAACCACAACTTACGACATGAAATTTCTTGGATTTACAGCATTGGCGGTATGCAATAGACTAGTTCTGGTTCATGATATATAATTACATATTGCATATATCTAAATGTATCATTATGTATGTTCAACAGATCGAGTATTGAATCTCAGATTACTCACTAATGTGGTAATAAATTTTGCTTTTTTAGGCAATTATTTTGCACCATGTAGTTTGCTCGTTGGTGTCATTGAATTTGCTTGATGCTATTCTCCTGGGTTTCTGCATGACGCACTAGCAATGCTTTTATGTGTAATTAAAAGCTAAATTTTGTGCAAATATCTTTGCTAAGGGAAAGGTAGCGTTAATCCTCCCCAGAGTCCAGACGCCACATTGGTAGGATCCGATTCTAGTTCTTCCATTGCAAATAATAACTCACATGCAATCGAGATTCCTAGGTATTTTTGTCTATCTTTCTTTCATAGTGATGGAAAAAGAACCTAAGAAAAAAGAATACCCCAGTTCTGCTTTTACATCCTACTCTTTGCTTGTTTTATTTGTAGTGTTGGACTATTTGGAAAATACAGTAGAGAAAAACGTTATCTTTATGTTTTTTTATATTTCTTCATGGTTTGCCTCTTTTAATTTTTTGTACAGTATGGATTGAACCAGAACGAGTACACTTATAATGCTGCCGACCCAAAGACATCAGTGCCATGAATTGCAACACCAATATGAAACGCGACAGTAAGCAGTTAATACCATCTTGCCAGTATGTGCCATTAGTTAGAAGTGTCTATTATATTGTGTATTCTATGTATAGCTTTTAAACCGGGATCTCTTGTGCACTGCAGGAGTCATGCTGTTTATTTCCAGTTTGGTTATTGCATTTCTTTTTTTAATCCATCTTGATTTTTGTATGCCTGAAAGTTTCAGTGAAATTTTGCACCTACGTACAGATATCACACTTCTGTGAGTTGCATCAGGTTTTCGGCACTAAACCTTCATCAATTTCATCCATTCAACTCAAATAGTGAAAAGTCGAGATGTAAAAGCTAATTTAACCCCCTTGCCGTTGTAAATGGAACTGCATTTGGTTCTCTTAAGCGTGGCTAAATGGTTTTGGAAGTTAAAGGGCAGGTTATCGGCTTTATAATTTGGCCGAGGTCATGAACAATATTGCTATAATATCCTTTTAAAACATCCTTTTTACTATTCGTATAACTGTCTACATAACAACTAGAAATGGAAGACCAGCAAAGCTTTAGTTGGCAATGAGTTGTATGTTGCATAGCGGAGAAGCCAATTAGTTGTATGTTATACATGGGCTGGTTTGTCATTGATTATTATCATGTTGTGATTAGCATAATGCAAGTGTTTGATTCAAATCATCTTGCTTCGTATTATATTATTGCCAAATATCCATTAATTAATAATTAATTAAAAGGTAAATTAGTTTTGCCAAATGTCCATTTAGTACGTTCCATTCAGTCCCTTTTCTTCCGCAAAATATTTTACTAAAATACCTAATCATATCATATTTGCATAATCTATATCAATTCAAATATAAATCTAAATCATGATACTCAATTTAGTATAAAAAATAAATTTTAAAATCGTTATTAACTTTGCATAGATGAACAGTCTGATAAAAGTTTTATCAAAGCAGAGAATGTGAACACGCAATCTACCATGATCAAATCTGAACCGCCTTATGATCAAATCTACTCATGATCGGGTTTTAGCATATTGACCAGTAGACTGGTCGAAATTCCGTGATAATGAGCATCTGCCACCGTACTGCCATTCCTAATTTTCAGATTGAAATAATATTAGCCACTCGCAAAACCCTTCCCCAGCTTCAAAAGCCAAACAGCTGGAGTTGGTAAGCCTAGAGGTGTGCATGGGTACCGGATAAAATCAAAATCAGTTAAAACCGACCCGATCAGGTAGACCCAAATTAAATCCAAATAGAATCCGAGTAACAAATCAAGAAACCGATTAAAACCGATTCCGATTCCGAGTACCAAATTATATATATTTAATTATTTAACTCGAATCCATTATATTAGATAATATATATATTTAATTAGGAGTCTATTTACATTTTCACAGTATAATTTGTTGGTTGCACTACATATATTACTATTTTTGCCACAAAATAATAATAAAAATTATAATGAACATTAACAAACTATTTCATTCATTAATTCATTATTTTCTATTCACACTAATAAAATTAAATAGGTGATCCAATAAGGTACCCGGAACCGATGGTTTCAGGGTAAGATCCGGATCCAAAATATAAGAACCGATCCTATATAGGATAGAATTTAGGTATCATGAAAATTATATGTTACCCGAACCCACTCACCCCTTGATAAGCCATCGGCTAAGAAATTTTGATCGTGACTAGACACATTCGGCAGGTCGGCCGCATCTGACACTTGGTCACCATTTGTGAGTAATTCTCTTTCAAAGCTCAGTTGTTTATTTTAGAAAATTGTCAAATGCATTGAAAAAATTAAATTATCAAAACCATGATCATGTTTGAGAAATTGTTAAAATTATAACTTCTATTGTGAAAATAAAATATTCCTAAAAAATTTGGATTCCCTTCTAATACATTAATGACCTAGAAGTAAATTAGATGAAATCAATGTATACCGATTGATATAAAGTGTAGTATGTAGTAAACTCTATTGAATATGACAACTGCAAGACTTGACACCTATTAATGAAAAGTGGCCTGATCGAATTTACAACAGGGAGTACTCTGATAGTGTAAATACCCAGTTGTCATGGCCAATGAACGGTACTAGACAACTAGAAATAAAGGAACTGCTTACTATTTTAAAGAAACTGTACACAACATTCTAACTTACTCTATATTGCTTGTTTTGGGTTCTTATTAGAAGGGCTGAAGGGCGAGGAGAATTAGCAGTGTAAAGATTTGTCTATAAACGGACACAAGGAGAACTGGTAAACCAAATCTTCAAGAAGAAACAAGTTAAGCATTGTAACAAAAGGCTAATGCAACATTGCATAACATGTTAATGCATCTGATTAACCTCTAAAGAATATTGACTTTAGCAGACTAAATATATGATCTGGTACTTTTGGGTAAGTATGAAAAAACTATGAACTATTTACCTCCAAACACTATCACTGCAAGCCATGGCTGCAAATGTCCAAAGTCCACTCCCTCATCAAAAAAGAATAAGAACCCGAGGCCATATGTAAAATTTTGAATCCCTAATTTGCTGATAAAAATAACTTTGGGCAAAAAATGCATCTAGGGTAGATCAATATGATCAGTCGAACTAGCATTAAGACAGATCATAAGAAAACAACTCGACCAACTATTGCACAACAAACATGAATGTATGGAGTTTTTAAAGCATAATTGATTTGCTTTCCCAGGTAAACCGACGATTTCAAACCTGGCGAGCATCTGTGACTATCATCACAGTTTTTCGGCCCAGCCAAACACCACAAGCATATGAATTGTGCTTCCTCAATACTTTGCGCCTCGCCATGTAAAAAGGCTTCAGTTTGGTGAAGTCAGAAGCAGTTATGCATGCAGCACCGCCTGTAGAAAGGCATCAAGGAAAGAAACAATTATGCCATTGACAAATATCTGATACCACTATGGCTGCCATATTCCCTACACAACAATAGTTTAGGTCATCGGCACAAGTACTCTGCATTACTCTGTATATCACTACTTTTATCTTACATCAATGATGCTGATGCTACTAAGGTAGAAGTACATCACTATAGAGTCTGCCGGATATCTTAAAGCAAGACGAATAAGACATCTTTACACCTAATACTTACCAATAGTGAATCAAGATAGTAGCAGGCAACATAACAACCAAAGTACACTTTCCAGCACTACCAAATAATTTAATAGACAACTAAAAAGTAATTACCATAGATATTATAGTTAACTGCATTATCCAAACAGATGCCATAAGTTCTAGAAGCTACTCTAGCATGCAACTAGAGGCAAAGATACGGTTGATATTATCTATAAACTACAGCAATTGAAAACACAACTAAGCGCACCAAACCTCAGAACTAGAATTTAAAAAGAGTAATATATTGTATCCAATACTCTGAACCACTACTAAATAATGCTACTAAGGGAAGATAAATGCACTTAAACTACTGAGATCAAGCAGCCCAACCAGAGACAAATATCCTTTTCTTAGCCAAGTGCTGGAGAAAATCACCCATGAGGCAGAATTGCAATCGGCGTTCAAGAATACCAGCTGTAACTGAAACTCTTCTGCTATTACTGTTGCTGGGCTTGCCTGCCCTGGTGACCACCATAACCTCCACCGTAGTTAGATGAACCACCAGGGGGGCTATTACCCTGAGAAGATCCATAGGGCCCTGCAGATGAAGGGTCTGACCTCCAAGCATTTGGATAACCCGAGCTTGCATTAGCATCTCCATAGCCGCCACCCATGTAACCAGGACCTCCTCCTTGTTCTCCTGCATTGCTTGCAGAATTATTAACTGGACCACCACGACCAACAGATCCATAGCCACCTTGATTACCATAAGAACCTTCTGACCCTCCATATGCACCATAACCATAACCTTGACCTGTTGGTGCACCTGTTCCTCCACCGGCTGCAGAAGCATTCCATGAGGAAGCTGGACCATAAGCTGTGCTTCCACCATAACCATAACCAGTCGGAGCTTGACCACTCCAGAGGTTCCTTTGTGCACCTGGGGGACCACCTACATATCCAGCAGGCGCGGTTGGATTTCCATAGGCCCCAGCAGCTCCATTGTATCCAGCAGCACCGCTTCCATAGCCCCCCACACCATAACCTGCATAAGCAACACCATTGTTTGCTGGTCCATAGCCATAACCAGGTGCACCATAGCCAGAGGAGCCATAAGCTGGATATCCACCGCCTGCAGCTTGAGGTTGCATGTACCTATTAGTGTCCTGCCTACCATCATAAGAACCAGCATTACCACTTGAACCACCATATGATTGATAGGATCCACTCCCCATTGATCGGCTGCCGGTGCTTGAATTTGAATCTTTTGGAAGGGCACGCTTGACTTCCACAGACTTACCATTCAAATCATGAAAGGTTTTATGGAGAACTTTATCTACAGTATCCTCCAACTCAAATGAGATGAATCCAAATCCTCGAGGACGATGGGTAGTCTGATCATACATCACAACTGCATCAGTCACAGTCCCATATGACTCAAAATACTGACGAAAACCTTCTTCCGTCAGGGTGGGAGGCAATCCTCCAACAAATATTTTCTTCGTTCTCATGTTTCCACCACCACCTGCTCCACCTACTCTTCCAGCAGAGGGGTTTCCAGATCTAGCTGATGTTTGCTGCTCTTCTCTTGAAAGTGCCCTTTTAACTTCCACCTGGTGATCAAATCAATAAGGGCACTAAATAAAGATATTGCTGATACCAACAAATATGAAAGATGTTTTTAAATGTGACTCAACTATTATAAAAAAAATTCATAAGATAATTCTGTACCATAATAGATGAAAACTGTTTTAAAATCTGATTAGGAAAATTTTTAATGCAAAGAATCAATTAAAAAGATTAAACCACCAGAGCACATCAAGCATACTCATTAGAATCTTCTGCAACACCCTGCAATTTCTCTAATGGAAAAAATTAAACCATGACAGATCACTGCTTCAATGAAGACCTGGCTATATGACATGAAACTATATAAACTTAGCTAAGAAGATATATTCATATGAACAATAATTAAGTTAAGGTATCAAATATCAAGGCCCCAACACATTGTCAAGAAATGTAAACTCTCTCAATCTAATTGCATCAGCCTAATGCCTGGTATTACCCAAAAAAATTCAATAAAGAATAGAAATCACCAACAGCTGGGTAAAAATCCTTGTTTGAAAGAGTAACAAGAGACATCGCTCATGATAACTATAATGGAGGATGAGTATAAGCATAAACACATGATAGTTTGAGAAAAATATGGAAATGGTATAAGCTCAAGCAACCAGTAAATGCTGGAAAAGACCGAGCATTGGAAAATTACATGGTAACCAGTGCTTCAGTATTTTCCAATAGGAATAAATCAATCAACAATATTGACATCCTTAAGCTAATCAAATTGTTACAATGGAAGCAATGATGCAAACATAAAGACATGTAAATACATATATCACTACTTCATCAAACAAGATAATTGGGTATTATAACAAAGATGATTAGCAACTACATGTCAAATTCGTAAAAATGGTATGAGTAGCAGAATGCAACCGACTTTAGACACTACAGATTAGCTAGTTCTACAAGCATGCAACAAGCCAACAATTTTAGATGTTAACAAAGTAGACTATAAACCTTGCAGCATGGAAGTCAAAAATCATAGAAAGACTTACTAGATAAACCATAAACCTGAATCAGTGTACAACAAATTTTGTAAAAGATCACTATAATAAAAGAACAATAGAAGCACATCATCCAACACTAACGGAAACTAATAAACGATGAGCACAGAAGGATCAGTGCAGGTAAGTATTTTACAATAAGAACAGGAGACAGTCCCCGAAGTATGATAGATCATTTTAAATCAGTTACATACTTTAATACAACACGAAAATTTTAAAACTGAAACTTTCTGGAAAGACAATCTAAACAAGATGGTTTGAAGATTGTCAGCCCTATGAGAATCATGGACAGACCAATTTAGAGTAAAATAATTTTTAAAAACAATTAACGAGTAACGAAACTCATGGTTAGAACATACAAGCGCTACGATTAAGTCACCACTTAGAACCCTAATCCTCTAGTCATCAAAATCTAAAGAAGAAACCAAACAACCAACATAGTTTAGACGATAATCCCAGATTTAAGCACGAGATAAATACTCCAAAGCACCGATCATAAATAATCCACACCCGCACATGATCCAAACAGAAGAAATCCAGAATGAGCACCCTAACCGCAGAGATCAGGAAATATCATATAAGGACAACTAAAGAAAGGAAAAAATGACGAAGAAAGAAGATGTAGCCCACGTTGCGGCCGTCAATGGTGTGCTTGTCCTGGAGGATGCGATCGAGAATGGATGGATCGGCGAAGGCGACGAATCCGAAGCCCCTGGGGCGGCCAGTGGCCTTGTCCCGCATGATGACGGCGTCGAGGACCTCCCCGTAACCGCCGAAGTGCTCCTTGAGCCTCTCCTCCGTCGTCTCCCACGACACCCCTCCGACGAATAGCTTCCCCTCGTCCGAATCCATCACTAACTACCTACCTCTCTGTCGAGAACGATGAGGACGACGAGGATATGAGAAGCGCTACCGCCGAATCGATGAGGAGGAGAAGGAGGAGGAGGAGGAGGCGGCGGCGGCGGGGGGAATAATGGAGAGTTTGGAAGAGAGGTTTGATCGAAGGGCGGATATGGGGAGAGATCGACAATCAAGATGGGCCGATAGGTTAGGGTTTATGACTTTGGGGATCGGTTTTTATTTTATTTATTTTTATTTATTTTTTGATAGAGGTAAATAATGGAATCAGTTTAAGATAAAACAGCAAGGTCCCTTAACCAAAACAGAATTCGGTTTTCTAAATTTCCGGAAAATAGAATTCATTAAATCCCTAATATACTAGCCCTCACAATTACAAGCCCGGCTATTCCGGCTTAGTCCGACTCAATAGAATCGGATTCGGACTGAGTATTATCATGCTCGGAGCCATTATGGGTCGACCCAATAAAGCCCAAACCCTTAACGTGTCGGGCCGGATCAAGTGCTATCGGATCGGGCCAATATCATGATAAACACTATTAGGTTGGATATTAACGGGTGTAAAACCCACTAGTTATTGGGTTTAAGTTGATTCAACCTGATTTCTTTATTCTTTTTTTGTGTTATTGGACTAAACGGGCCAAATTATGTTAGTCCATTATTATTTGTGTCGTGTCGAGCCGTTGATTCCAAGCTCGAATTTTTTCGGATTGGGTCGATCGATCGGTAACTCTGGTCCGACACGATTTGCCAAACCTACACATTCAATTTCATCGATTCAAGTTGTGGACATTATTTCATTCACTAATTTAAATTTTTGTGACTTTTAAAAGATTTTGGGAAGATTTTAGGAAGCATTTTCAATGTTAAATGATCACTTTAAAGAGTTTCACTAAATCAAGAGTTTTGGTGAAACTTTTAAATATATATTCAATTTAATTTATTCAAGTTGTGAACCTCATTTCATTCACTTATTTAGAGTTTGTTGTGATTTTTTGAGTAATTTATGATGCATTTTTATTGTAGGATGATCATTTTCAAGACTTTTAGTAAAAGAGAATATTAGAAATATTTTGAATTTAATTCTCATTCGGAGACTTTCAAATATCATATTGGATTTTAATAATTTTCGAAGATTCAGGTTCAAGATAAAATGAATTAATTTTCAATTTAATCCCGCTAATTTGATTCAAATTCCACTTTACTATTATAATTTGAAAAACATTTAAATCTAAGTTCTCACATTTTAATTAAATTTCAATTAATTCATTAGACCAAATAGTTATTAGTTTCTTTGTTATAGGCACATAAAGTTCAAACTTCATTTAATTCATAATCTACTCAAGGAAATTAGGGGTGAGCCTGGATCGATTAATCGATCCATTAATAAATTTTTAAATCGATCTATTAATATTGATTTTTCAATATTATTAATCATAAATTAGTCCATTAATTTTAATTAATCGGTACTTCGGTTTTGATTTTTGTGATTCAGTTAATCAATAATTTTTTATTAACCAATAAAATTTTTCAATATGTAAAAATAATAAAATAATACAAATTGCAAAGTCCATTACAATTATTGAAAAAAAAATACTTCAAAACAAAAATACAAACTAAATATAATATTTATAAATAAAAAGTCAAATGAAAGATAACATCCTCACAAAACAATTGCAATAATTGTATACATTCAACATTAAATTTAAATTTTTATTTAGAAAAAATATATATTATAATATTTTAGAGATTTGTGTATCATGATATTTATTTAAATTTAATATATACATATATAATTGGTCAAATTTTGAAGAATAAAATATAATTTAAATATACTTCAATATATGTATTAGTTTATAATTTTTCAATATATGTATTAGTTTATATAAGTTTTAGAGAGAAAATATATAAAAAATTGGAAGTGTAAAAATTAAAATATTATATATGAATTAGTTAATTAGTACTCAAAAATTGAAATTGAAATCGCAAATTTAGAAAATAAAAATCGAAATCGAAACCGACGAATTAATTAATTGAAAATTTTGGTTCGATTTCGGACCAATTTTTTAGTTAACAGAATTTTCAAAAAAAAATCACTTCTAACAAAAATTAATATTTTACTTTATATTTATTATATGATTTTTGCTATTGTTGTCGCTTGATAATGGATTCAACAATTTTTATTTAAACGTGAGGGATGAAAATAGAGCTTTCAATCAGCGAATTGTTCATGAAAAAAATTCGTGTATTTTATTTTAAAATTCTCTCCGGCTAATAAGTTTTTGTTTAGTTTGAATGATAATTCATTTTTGTAGAATGACCAATGACCAGCAAACTTTCATTTTAAGAACTATGTGAACTTCATGCATCATACGAAAGCCAATCCCTCCATCAAAATTGTTTTGACAAAGTACGTCTTGCTATCCAAGACAAATCGTGAGCACAACATGTAGGTTTCGGACCCAAGTTTGTAGTATCAAGGTTCTTAACTATTGTTCTTTAGAAAAATGAGAATTGGTCCATTCGTATAAAGACATTTTTATATGATCCATTATAATTAATCCAAATAAAATTGTAAAGAGGATAAATTTCATCTACTTGCATGTTATTTAGGGCTATTTGCACAGTTTTTTTTTCATTATTTAATTGTGTATATGACATAAGAGAGGGAATTGAAGGTGAATATGATTTTAATAAAATTTAAGTTCTAAGGTCAAGTTAGTAAGAAATACATGCAAATATGAAATAAGTGCAAAAATAAACAAACACCACTGACAATAATTTTTATATCGATTTGACTCTTGGAGCACTAACAAAAATTGAGAATTGTACAAACTTTCAATTTTAATAGATAGTGGATGATAACACACTATATAAACACTAAAGCGAAGAGATCATGTCAAAATAATTGTTAGAAAATGAGTCTAATCAATTCATGCCACTACGTCGATTGTACATTGTACAATGGGGGTGACGAGGCTCGAGGGCAATGCTCACGAAATCAATTAAATTTTTGACTGGAGTTGTATCTGAGTTGAATTAACTTATATTAAGAGGATATATTTATTTTTGAACTTTTTAGTCAATATATCAATAACTATATAAAAGAGGTAGTAGTTATATGTATATTTGTCTTGATAAATAGGAAAAAAATAAATTGGATAATAAATAAAAAAGATTGGATATGATTTTTTAAAATTCGATCTACATCGAATATAAATAATTTTTTTTTCATATTTTTTCATAATTCGTGTATTAAACAAACAAAGGTAAATTATACTGACCTCCCCTGAGGTTTAGTGAAATTATAATGATCTCCTCTCTATTTATAATTTTATCTTATAACCCCTGTGAATTTTGTAAAAGATTACACAAACATCCCCTATTATGAAATAAAATTACACAAATCTCTCCTGAGTTTTGTAAAATATTACACAAATCTTTCCTTAAAAAATTACTCAAAAATTACTCATGGAAGGTGATTGTAACCTGGACAAATAGATGGGGGTCAGTGTAATTTCACTAAACCTCAGGGGAGGTCAGTGTAATTTATCCAACAAATAATGGATATTAATACATCCCATATCCTATGAAGTAAATATGTCTTTATGGTATATTTGAATTATTGGATATAATAGGATATGATTGGGTAATAAATGTGGGAGGATTATATATGAATTTTTTAAATTCGATGTACGTCAGATATAATATTAATTTTATAAAATTCTATTTATATTATCTTCTAATTCATATACTAAACAAATAATGAATATTAATCAATTTCTTATCTTATCTATCATTATCTTATGAAGTAAATATGTCCTTATGACCTTGTTTGATTTGATGGATTTTAAAATCCAATTCATTATTTGCTGCAACAATGGATATGAATCAGGTCGGATATTGGATGAATTTATTTTGGCTCAAATCCACCACTGGCTTGATTTAGAAATCCTAGGGAGGGGGTGAGTTTAGGGTCCAAATCCACATGATATTAATTTATTCATGCTTCTTATCCTATGCCAAAACAAATATAGGATAAGATTTCAAGAAATTTTTTTAGATTTCTATGCCACCCTTATTAACCTTAAATCTTATTTCATTCAAATCATATCATGCAAAGTAAACAAGACCTATATGCATTGAATTTTTTGTTCATTATTTGCTTTGCGTTGCATGGGGTTGATTATTTTTAAGTCTTCACAAATGTTGCAAGGGAAAATTAAAATTTGAAAAATAAATAAATAACTACATTGGAGAGATGTCTAAGTCATCGATGTAGAAGAAGATGGTAAACAATCTTATGCTCATATTATATCTCATTGGATGAGCTCGTACTAAAAAGCCTCATACTAAATGTCTCACAATTAGACATGGTAATTCGTGTTGGGCCGGAGACATTGGGCTGAGACGGCCCGGCCTGAACAAAAATCACGCTTAGCTCGAAAATTCATGCCCCAGACCTCAGGCACGAAAAGTAAACGGGCAAGCACGACATGACATGTTGTTAGCATGATAACAAAAAGTACGTCAAAAATCGGGTTATCGAACCCGAATCGTATTTATCGGGCTCGAATCAGGCTATGATAGCATGATTTGGACCCGATAGCCCGTTATTTCAAAACGGGTCATACTAATAATTTTTAAAATAAAATTTTTTATCAAGCTATCGGGTCGAACTGAGCCTACATCTTTTGGCTCGCCACGGTTTGATAAATATTCGTATCTTATCGGATCAATCTGATAATGCCCCGAAGCGATAATGGTCAGCCCCAAGCACAATTTTATCATGTCGGGTTTTCGGACTGGGGCTGGAATTTGTCCAAGCCTACTCACAATGGAAGGCCTCACACATTGGAGAAGTTTGTTTCTAAAAAAGAAAATTCTGAAGCAATATTTTTTTCTTTTTTTTTAACGAGAGACCAAAATGATTGGTATTACAAATAGTCCCAAAAATAGAAAATAAACCCCCAAATATAAACATTGGTTTTCCTATATGCAATATTTATTATGCTAAACATATTACATATTACTTCATATTTTGTTGAGTTCAAAATTTATATTAAATTAAAACGAGGTGTTGCAAAACATTCATGTTAAGTTGGATATCAAATAAATTCACATAAATGTGTTTTATATTTTATATAAATAGGTGAAAATCATTTATGACTCGTCAAAAAGTATGCCATTTATTGATAGATATAATCCATTTATAACTCATTTAAGTTGTTTATTTAATCTATAATATATAATTAGTTTAAATAGTTAAGTAAAATTGAGGACATATGTATGTAGTATTTGTGTTAATTGGTATATTTGATTTTTTTTTTTGAAAGATAAAGTGAGGCTCGGAGGCCCCACTCAGAGGTCACACGATTCATTTCATAAGAGTTGAAATACTATTAAACGAGTTAATTACATTATGTTCGATTTATTCATTTAATATATAGGTTTAATTTATTTTTTTTAATATTTAATAAATTATATATTTTTTTCTAAGCTAATCATGTTTGTGTATTAAATATGACATTAAATGTTGTGACTAGATTGATTATTGTGCATCAATTTTATTCGGACTATTTTTGAAGCGTTATAATTAAGAATTGAACTCAAGACAGAAAACATAATCAAATGTCTAACCACTAAGCTTCATGAATTTCGAAGAAATCTTCAACGTATTTTTTCATGAAAATTTTCAAAACCTCAAAGTTTATTGAAAATATAATTTTTTAATAAATAAGTAATTTATTGTTAAAAGAAAATAGTTATAATTTAATGTTATAATAAGAACAAATACTACAAAGCTTTTTGCATTAGAAACTTTCGGAAAACGACCCCTTAAAACTCATTTAAAGACTTTTCCATGAAAGTTTTTAAGAATTTCAAAAATATAAATTTAAAAATATTTTTTTAATAAATAAAATACTTTTATTATACAAGAAAAAAAATTTAAAGAATTTTTATCTTCAAGTATTTAAGATAAGAGTTAATTACATAGTACATCTCCAACTTTCAATATTTTTTTAATTATGATTCAATTTTTTATTTAAATCATTTTTATACTTCAACTTTAATTTTGTTTCAATTTATATCCCAACGTTAACCATATGCTATTTCCACCGTTTCAGCACTGATATGACAGTGTTGATCTATATCAAAAACAATAAAAAATATCTTGTATACCACATCAACAATACTTATTAATTAATAAGGTTAATAATTATATCCACGTCAGTAATTGCATTAAAAATAATCCACGTCAATACTTATTAATTGCAATTGGGGATTATTTTTAATTCACGTCATGTCAGTACTTGAATATAATAATTAACCATATTAATTAATAACTATTGCTGACATGACATACAGTGTATTTTTAATTATTTTCGATACAGATCAACATTGTCATGTCAGCGCCGAAACAATGAAAATAACTTATGATTAACGATGGGATATAAATTGAAATAAAGTTAAAATTAAAGTATAAAATTGATTCAAATAAAAAATTTGGTCATAATTGAAAAAACACCCAAAGTTGGGGATATCCCATGTAATTAACCCTTAAGATGAGGAAGATCCATGAAAGTTGAGGATATACCATGTAATTAAAAAATAATTTTATTTATCTAAATAGGGTATTTATCTAAATATATCATGAATTATGCACTTTATCTCATTTGTGGTCAAATCCAAAATATTATCAAATTATATCACAAACTTTGACATTTATCTCAATTATATTCTCTCGTCAACTCTCCGTCAGCAGCACCGTTAAAACGATAACGTGACGCTCTGACGTTGATTAAAATAATACTTTTTATTTAAAATATAAAAATTACTTTAATTTATATTAAATAATATAAAATAATATTTTATATTTTATATTAAAGAATCACTTCGAGTCACGTCGGGATAATATGGAGTGATTTTTTAATATAAAATATTATTTTATATTATTTAATATAATTTGACATATTTTTTATATTTTTAAATAAAAAATATTATTTTGATCCACGTCAAAGAGTCACATCATCGTCTTAACGATGTGCTGATGGAGAGTTGACGGAAGAATATAATTAATACATTTCGATAATTTAATAATATTTTAAAATTAATTATAAATAATATAAAATACATAGCTCAGAGTATATTTAGTTAATTACCCTCTAAAATCACGTACCGCCCAAATTGGTTGTGTCATTAACGACGTAATTGACACCTTATCGATCTTATCGTCATACATACATACTCGAGCCAAATCCACCGTCCACTTTCCTGGCATAATTCTTTCTGTCCGTCAAAATCTCTTGATTGAGACCGTTCTAGTAACACAAAACGTGTCCGAAACGAAAACGTGATTTCGGACTGATATGTATATATATGGGCAATTCCCCTGTACACGATTTGATCGATTAAAACCCGATACAGAGGCTCGGGATCTACACTCTCATGGGGAAGATGGAATCCGAAAGGGATCCTTCGGCGGCAGCTCGCGGGCGGCTCGCGGTGCTCTCAGCCCACCTGACCGCCGACCGCTCTTATGGCGGCTTCGCGCAGGTGCTGGAGAGATCGCCCACCCTCTCCAAAGAGCTCGCGGGGAAGCCCGGGAACCTTGCGGGGTCGCTGACGGTGGTCGATGAGAGGACCTCGCAGAAGTACGTGCTCCAGATCTCGCCGGAAGGAACTATCAAGGCTCCCGATTTCAAGAAGGTACCCGATCTCTCGCTTTTGTCGCGAACCATGGGTCTTCTGTTTTCCAAATTGCCATTTTTAATATTCAATTGTTCAGTCTATGTAATTTTTATTGAATTCCTACGCATAAGCTGATACTGTTCCAAGGTATGACATTTTCTATTTGTCTTGGCTGATTTTGATGCTGCTTGTTAACTTTTTTTTTTTTTTGAAATAACTTGTTGTCAACTGTATGACGTTCATTTGGAGGATTATGATCTATGATCCGCCTTGGTTTCGATCGCATGATGCGAGTGAAAAAAATAGTGCAGTTGGCCGATTGGTTTCGTTTTTCTGCAAATAAGTAGTCAGATAGCTTGTAGTTTTCTGTTTGTTTACATTTCTCGTTTTGTCAGATTGATGAAAATAGATCTTTTTTTACAAAAAGGAAGAAAATGCGAGTTCATTTTTTTAATATTATTGTATAACTAGCTTATTAGATTAGAGGAGTACTGAATGGTCCTTTTTGTAGATTACTACCGGTAAAAATGACAAGGGGCTAAAGCTCTACGATCCTGGTTATCTTAACACGGCTCCAGTCCGATCCTCCATTGGTTACATAGATGGAGATGAAGGGATACTTCGTTACAGAGGCTACCCAATCGAGGAGCTAGCTGAGAAAAGTACATTCCTTGAGGTGGCTTATCTGTTATGTAAGTCTCCACGATCAACATACACTCCTGATGGTTGGTTGATTTCTTAAGAGCCAATTTCTCACCTGATTTCGTTTCAGTGTATGGCAATTTACCTTCTCAAAGCCAGCTGGCAGAGTGGGAGTTTGTAATTTCGCAGCATTCTGCTGTTCCACAGGGCATCCTGGTTTGTTTTCACACCCATTTCTATTTGATTTGCTTTTTTTGCTTCATTTAGATAAGTGGAAGTCATTTGCATTATTTTGTTAAGCTAGAGTGCATTCATTCCATTAATTATTCTGGTATGAACAACATTGACATTGCAATACCTCTTTTTGTAGGATATCATACAATCAATGCCACATGATGCCCACCCCATGGGTGTACTTCTCAGTTCATTGAGTGCGCTTTCTGTCTTCCATCCAGATGCGAACCCTGCTCTTAGAGTAAGTTCAATAATGCTCTTCTAAATGTTTTAGAAGAAAATATGCAAGTGTGTGGATCTGCATGTGGTTCTGACCAAGAAAGGCCATTCCTGACTCTAAATTCTAGAACATCTCAATTTGCGATGTTTTTTTGTTTGCCTAAATGCTTCAACCAGCTTAGTTTTTGCGCCTAGATTGGGTCCATCAATAATAGTACAAGGTTTCAAGGGTTAGCATGAAATTACCAAAGAAAGAGAAAACAATTGTAGGACACCTTGTTACTTGTAAGCCCATTGTAACTTAATGTACATTGACCATTTTCATTTTTCAATGTAGGGTCAAGATATTTATAACTCAAAGCAAATTAGAGACAAGCAAATTGTGCGAATACTTGGAAAGGTATGTTTTGTTTTGTTCTTTGTTTTTCATTGTTTCTTTATTCAAGATTGTTTTGGTTTATATTCATAAGCATAGCAATAAGATCCTCTCACTTTTACTGGCATGTCAAATTTGAATTCTAGAAGCTTATATTTATTCTGTTAGATAGCCTCCTTGTGGTTGGTTATGTAAGTCTTTTAGCTTCATAACAGATCTATTAAATGGAGTTAGTGTCTTTTAAATCACTAGGTACCAACAATTGCAGCTGCAGCTTATTTACGGTTGGCAGGAAGGTCTCCAGTTCCTCCTTCCAGCAACCTCTCCTATTCAGAAAACTTTTTGCATATGTTGGATTCATTGTAAGATGGGTTTTTCTCTTGCATTCTATTTTCAAGTGCCTCTTCATCTGTTCTTTGCTTTTCTTATAACTGCTGAGTTAGGGTAAAGAACTTTGATTTTCATTTATTCCACAACTCTCCTAGCCGATAATCTTTCAATATTATTGTAGGGGTAACCGGTCGTACACACCTAACCCGCGACTTGCAAGGGTTCTTGATATTCTTTTCATCCTACACGCGGAACATGAAATGAACTGCTCCACGGCTGCTGCAAGACATCTTGCCTCAAGGTAGATAATTTGTTTTTATTTCTAAATTTTAATTTAATTTCACAACTTGAGATCGTTACTTATCATTTTTGTTACTTACACTTACAGTGGTGTTGATGTTTTTACTGCACTTGCTGGAGCTGTTGGTGCTCTGTATGGTCCCCTCCATGGTGGGGCGAATGAGGTAAAACATTTGTTTTCCTATATTATCTCTTTACCATTGCTCGTCAGATTTCTGTCTATTGAATATCTACTTTTCATCGAAAAAAACACAGTAATTCTTTTTACAATAATTTTTTTTGCACCCAATATGTTATTTTCCTTTTGGCTTATACCCATGATTTCTATGGCAGTTATCTACATTTTTTAATTAAGCTTTGGGATTTAATCCGACTATGCAGTATTCTTCATAAGTGTAGTTTCTGCAATATACAGAAAGTTGTAATGGTTATAAAATTTTGAAGGCAAACAGATACATGTTGGAACTTATTTCCAATTATCTTGTGGATGACAGGCTGTCCTTAAAATGCTGAATGAAATTGGACAAGTTGATAACATCCCAGATTTCATTGAAGGCGTAAAAAACAGGTTAGAGTAATTTGAATTTTTTTATTTGGGATTATTTGTTATTGAATTGCACTAATTTGTCTTATCCCATTCAAATGCTGGCATTTGTAGAAAGCGGAAACTATCAGGCTTTGGGCATCGTGTCTACAAGAACTATGATCCTCGTGCTAAGGTCATCCGCAAGTTGGCTGAGGAAGTTTTCTCGATTGTTGGGCGCGATCCCTTGATTGAGGTTTCCTCATCTGTTACCTCTTTGACTTCTGCGAAATTCAATATTTTTTATTAAATCATATGTTTAGTGTAGTCTGATCTTATCAAAACCATCTTCTAGTATCTCATCATCTGTTTAGTGGTAATACATGTTAATGTGGTGCAAGTCTGTGTTGTTAAGAGCATGTCATCAAGGCTCTAATCCTGTTCCTCCCCTCAATTGAGGCATGTGCATTAGGCACTGTGAAATAAGGAAAATCCACAAAAATCACTTTTGTTGTTCTTGCTATATCCCCTGTTGCTTTTTCTACCATTTAGCAGTGCAATTATTACAGTATCCTTTTTCCCTTCTTCCAAGATGTGAATGGAAACTTCATGCATTTTGCAATGGCACGATGCTCTATCATTTGGTCATCCGATATACCAATTTCACTTGAGTGTTGCTGTTAGTTTTGTTTTATTTTCTCAATGACATTCTTGTTGGCTGTCATTTTAAGTGCAATTTCTTCAGTGAGGTATCTGTCTTTCCTAAAGCCATGTGTTTAGGCTCAAAGATGCGCCTTGTAAATTTGATAATTTCTATAGCAGTGATTCTAGACCACATGTCGTGATTCTTGTTGCTAATAACTCGATAAATCTTTTTAATTGAGATATTAAAGATAGGGATGATAGTGGGGTGGGGTGGGCAGGTGCAGGAATCACATTCTGATCCATTCCCCAACGGGTTAGGAGGGGAGGTTAATTGGGTTGCCTATGTAGTGGGGCAGGTTAGAAGGTATATCATGAGTGATAATGGATAGTTGCGTTTTTTTAATTTGTTACTAATGTTCATGCTCATAGGTGGCTGTGGCACTGGAGAAAGCTGCTCTATCTGATGATTACTTCATTAAGAGGAAGCTATATCCAAATGTTGATTTTTATTCAGGCTTAATCTACCGGTATGCAGAGAGAACCATCCAAGTTGTCTGCTATGGTGTGCACCAAAAATTAACTACATGTTTTTATCTTTATCAGGGCAATGGGATTTCCAACAGAGTTCTTTCCTGTTCTCTTCGCAATTCCTCGGATGGCTGGCTGGCTAGCACACTGGCGAGAATCACTTGATGATCCTGACACAAAGATTATTAGACCACAGCAGGTTAGCAAATACTTGATAACTAAAAAGTTCCATGTATCTATTACCATAGAAATTTCAGAGATTTCATTTTTACAGTGCTTGAGTGCAATGCTTTAAACTTCATAGGTTTTGGAGTTGTGTGCATTCTTCCATATAAAATGAAAATTTTAGGTGCTCACAGTAGTCACTAGTGGGGCTATTTTATTATGAATCTGGTTTATCCATTACTTAATCGATATGAGGACCTTCTAACATCTTCATTATAGAATCATTACTTCAACAACAGTTATATCAAGATGTCGTTATTCTTATGCAATGATGTAAATTTAGATGCTAGTTTTGGACAGGGAATATGAATCTACAGCAGAGAATTTTGGAGCTGGGGTAATTTGATTATAAAATGTGAAATGCGTCAACAGAGAGACCTCTATAAGGGACTTTAGAGAAGCAAAAAATGTTAAGATAGGGGTATCTAGTTTCATTTATGACCAGTTAATTGAGGCACATAAGTTTCATCATTGAGCAATGATATTTGCATGTTCAGGATTAGTTTCCAAGTGCCTCCTGCTAGAACTCAGTGCCCTAGACGTTGTGTTTGATTCTGATTACATCATATTTCGAAGTCTCAATGTACTAATTTTCTTTGAATGTGTTTGCATATGATTATAGGATGATGCAAGAGGAAATGGATTCCCAATTCATTTTTTATCAGAACTCAATGCTTTACTCCTAACATTAGATCATAAAAACAAGTGATCTATCTTAGCATCAGGGATTTGAATACCAGTCTGTCAATTCTTTTTAGTGTTCACTTTTTCAGGTTGATACTGAGCAGTATGGCTTGATATACTGCATGGTATAGTGGTAAAAATCTGATGTACAACTTAGCAAAACTAGTGTTGGTCCATGTTTAGCAATTTGATTGAATGTAATTTTCGTTGTAAAAACTTAATATTTCTCTCTGATTTGTGCAAGTATACACAATGCAACTTTTTATGTAAAAGTTACTTTTCTCTAATTTGTTCAGGTTTACACTGGCGTATGGCTTCGGCATTATACACCAATCACAAAGCGTCTTACATCGGAGCACACTGACAAACTTGGTCAGGTGGCAGTTTCAAATGCAAGCAAGAGGAGACTTGCAGGGTCTGGAGCGTAATATCTAAATTTTATATTTATATATTTTAATAAAGAAACTAGTATTTGTGTTGCTTGCTACCGTAATAATGCATTCGTTTAAAGACCAGCATGTAGTCTGTGATGTCATTAAGCAAGTAGCAATATTGCAAGCAACATGAACATATGTTCTTCCTTCTTGGCGTTGCTCAATGAATGAAATAAACTGTATTCATTCTCGTTCTTTGTATCCCTGTATCTGGCCGATGATGTTATTGAGTTGTTCATGGTTCTTTTACCATATATCTTCTGTTTTGTTGTGATAACATCAGCAAACAAATAAATTTTATCTAAATTTTATTTTTTAAAAGTTTAATTATAAGTAGATTTATTTGTCAGCTAGCCTTTAATTAATCCGTGGCTGTTTTCTTCAATCATCTGTTCCAGTCACTGATGCAATCCTGATCTTTTCTTTTCCATATCTGATAGAGTAAATATTAAAAAAAAAACTTTGAATATTTTTTTTTTTATTTTTAGCATAATATTTTTCGTTAGCAAAAAAAATATATATATATGAATTTTTATTTTGTTATTTTTGACGATTTTCGCTGACGTGCCAACGACGTGACAAGTGATTTTCATATCAGCGAGTTATTAATTATTATATTATTATTATATTATTAAAAATTTCATAACTCGGGATTCTTCAACCTCGACGCCGCAGCTCTCCACATGATACCTCGCCATCGGCGTCACTTACCCGTCCAACCCGGCGCACTCTCCAGGAACAGCTCGATCTCACCCTCGCCAATGCCGATCTATCCGAGTTTTGTCAGCAGTTCGCCGCCGCGGCGAGGTTGTTCCTCGCAGGTTCGGGAAGGCGCTGCTGATCGACTCCTGTTGACGATGACGGTTGTGGCGGTGCTGGGCTTTCTCCTGGTATTCTATTACCAGCACGACAAAAGACGGAACTGCTGCGATTTCAGACTCGCTAGACCCCAATCGTGCGGTCGAACTCAGCGGCCGTGACCTCGGTCCCGAACTGCGGTCGAATGCCGTATGCGGAGGCATAGGACTCCATGTAGGAGATGAACTGATGCTTGGAGGTGCGATTCTGCCACAACGAGGCGATTAGGAGGATTTCTCGAGGACAATGGAGGGGCCGTTGTCCTCTGCAGTCGCGGCCACATGCTCGCCCCCATTTCCTCTGCAGCTTCCGATCCAACACAGATCCGGCGCAGTAGACGATGAGGGCGATGAGGAGGAAGGCACTGAGGGCAGAAGATGGAAGCAGTAGGAAGGCACGGATTGAAGAACTTCTCCCCCAACATCGCCTCCCGCCACCCTGGCATACTGCTCGAGTACCCCACCTGCTCCTAGAGATTAAACACGCACACAAAAGATGCAATCTTTCCATCTCAAACCCGCACAAAATCTCAACTTTCGCACAAGAAACTAAACCAAAGATTAAAAAAACAACAAGAACAAATCGAACACGCACCATCATGTTGCTCTTGAGCGGCGTCGTCGAATGCAAATTGGAGAGATTGGGGTTTCGGGGGTGTGGCGTGTCAGTGTTCTACAGTCGCGGTGACACTCACCATCACTCACCGACGAAGTGTTTACCTACTTCCTTCTCCTCTTGAAGCCAGGTATGACATTTGACTTCCGGTTTGGACCGGCGGGATGTATGGTGGCCGGAGTTGAGCGATATGGGACATTTAAGGTGTTACCGGTCAATGCTCAAAAGTCAAATTACAAATTTATCCTTCGCTGCTTCACATGGATCTGGAATAACGGAAAAAGTTTGTGCGTATTTTCTTTGAGTATTTACTCTATCTGATATGTGTGCTTCGTTGAAATCACTTTTCTTCAAGAATCATACTTTTTTGATATGATATATGGAGGTTCAGAAATCTCATGCATCCACAAACCAAGCCTTTGTGAGTGTTATATTTGCTACAAAGATTTACCGCACTATTGCTTTTATTGATTGAGCAAAGAAAGGCTGGAGAAGCAAAAGAAGAAAGAACTTGGAAAAAAAATAATGCTTCAACTGTGTCACACTGCACTTGCAATAGAGAAGGAACAACCAAATTTTATGCTACTCTTTATCAACTTATCAATATATGAATTGTTTTCTATTTCGACTGTGTTTTTAACTGGATACAGGAGAACAAGTGATTGCATGCATATAAAAGACCACCAATTAAATACTGGTAATTGCATCTGCAGAGACCGTTCATGCTTTTATATTCTACGTTACCAATAATTTTTTTAATAATTTTTTAATTATAATATATCCGAAAGATAATTTAGATTGCCCGATAATTCTACGTACAAAGCAACGCACCAAACGTCTTTTTAGTGTTTGGGCAGAGTAATCCGTAGAAGTCCATCCCTGCACCCAGAAATGCTAAATTTAGTCAATTCTAAGATTAAAAGTTGTATTATTCACAATGCTCATATCTTTCAATTCCTACAAACTATATTTTAACTGATATTTTTCAGTGTTCATATCAGGCTTGTCATTTTTAACTGCTTCTAAAAAATGAGATGATGGTTAAATCTAAATGAACTATTTAAGTACTGATTTTTATCCATGAATATAGAAAATGGAAAGTGAACTCTTCCTTTGTCATAAAGTTAATAATCAAATAGTGAAAAATTCTAATAATTAACGGGCACTAGAAATAATGAGATTAATGGACTCACATGAGTTCAGCTGAGACAGCATCCTTGTTGACGTCTCTTGGAAGAGGCCAAACAACTCGGTAGGGCCCCTCTGATATCTCCCTTTGGTGGTAATTTGCCTTCATACCCTCACGCCCATTCGCCAATTTTCCCTGCCTCACCGAGCGTTTCCCCATTATTGTCAACCTATCAATACATATATATGTATGTATAATATAAATCAGCATACACTGTTTTTATAATATAATTAATTAGTCACAATGTACATCATAGAAAAATCAAACCCATACATTAGACCCGGCAATTCTGCCGGGCCGGAGATATCGGACCGGCCTAGCCCAGCCCGATAAAAGTTCGGACCAGCCCGATAAAAGTTCGGACCCGACACGACACAAATAGTAAACGGGCCAGGCCGACTCGTTAGCACGGTAATGAAAATTCAAAATCGTGTACCGGGCTTGAATCAAGCTATTGGGCCCAAATATTTCGATAAATCAGCATATACTATTATATATATATATATATATATATATATATATATATATATATATATATATATATATATATATATCAACATATACTATTTTTATAATATAATTAATTAGTCACAATGTACATCATATAAGAATCAAACCCATACATTAGACCCAACAATTCGTGTCGAGCCGAAGATATCGGACTGATCGAGCTCGGCTTGAACAAAAATCGTGCCTAGCCCAGCCCGATAAAAGTTCGGGCCCGACATGAACAATAAACAGACCCACCCAACTCGGCTCGTCAGCACATAGCACAATAACAAAAATTCAGAATCGGGCTATCAAGCCAGAATTATGCTATCGGAGTCGGGCTATCAGGCCCAAATACTTCGATAATGAATAAAAATTCTTGTCATGATATTGGGCCGACCCAACCTACACTGCCCGGCCCAACCCGATATTTGTTCGTGCCTTATTGGGTCGACCCTATAACGGCCCGAGCACGGTAAAAATCAGCCCGAGCTCGATTTTATATTGCCCGGCGGGGCCGGGCTATCCGGCCGAGACGAAAATTGCCAGGTCTAACATACATAGTATTGTTTAAGAGACAAAATTGCATACCACATATTTATTTCAGTTAAATATTTTTTCCAAAATTAAATTAAATTAAATCTTTTAGTAAAATATACGTACCTTTCATTATCCACCTCCACTTGGATGTCGGTGCTGCGAACACCGGGGAGTTCCAGTGTCAAGACATATCTCTGCCTGGATTCTGCAACATCCATTCGAGGAGACCACTCCATGCCTGCATTCATTTTAGATTTCATATTATCTTACATTATATTAATTAATTAATGGAAAATATATCCAATGAACTTCAACCTTGAATGATCAATTCATTCCATTATATTAAAATTAAATAGCTAGTAGAAGCAAATTTTTAACATTCAATTTCCATGAGTTTTGGGTTGTATAAACAAGTGAGAATATGACAAAGCTAAAGTGCTGAATTAATTATTAAATTTAACTTGCCCATAAACTAGTGCATGTATGTGTTAATTATTATCAAAGATTACAATAGAATTGTACCATAATTAAGCTGCTGCTTCTGATTAACCTTTCTGCTGCAACTTAATTTTCTGGCAAACAATGGAGCATCATTTGAAGCAAAAGCAGCATCTTGTTTCATGGTGGAACCAATCCTTGTTGATGTAGGTGGGCTAGAAATAATATCACCACACTTAGCCTTTCTTGAAAACAAGGGTTCTTCTCCACATTGAAGGACATAACAATTAGGAAGTATCTTTTGATCAGAAGAACCATTACAAGTAGCTGCAGTCTCCTGAGAAAATAATCAACCAAAAACAGACATATATATGAGATATATATTTATAAGTTTACATTCAATTCATCTGGTTTGGTTTTATGGTTTTAATGGAGGGGGAAGAAAATAGATGAGAATTATTTACCTTGCAGTTCCTCTCCAAACCTCAATTTTCTTTCAAACGAGGATGAATAAAATTATATATACATATATATAAAATCGTCCAAAATAAATTTACAAAATTGCCTTTATTATTTTCATAAATTTACATGATATTCATTAAACCCTGATGACCTCTTCTCATTTCTATTGGTTGGAGTTATTTTTCTACGATCAATTTTAGTCTTGTCTCGAAGTATCACATATAACACAAAAAGATTTTCTCATCCACTTCTTTTCTCTTATAATGTACCTCTAAACAAGGTTAATTTTTTCCTTCTCTTCTCTTTCCTTCCTCTTATCAAGTTATATCTAAACAAGATTAATTTTTACTCTTTTTTCCCCTCCCTTCCCCTCTCCTGCCTTTCCTTCTCTTCTCTTCTCTTCCTTTCTCTTCTCTTCCCTTTTCCTTGTTAAGTTATATCCAAACAAGATTAATTTTTACCCTTCATTTCCTTCTCCTCTCCCTTCCATTCTCTTCTCTTCCCCTTAATGAGTCTTATCCGAACAAATTAAGTGTTAGTAAATCAATGAACAGTAAAGTGATACCTGATTATTAGATGAAATTTCTTGCATAAATCGACCTCGAGAATTAGATCCTTGTCTTGCAAAGAAGAGCATGTTGTCACGCCTTTGCACCAAAGTGCTGAGAGTACTGCTGCAGTGCTGATATTAAACGATTAAACATGGGCTTTTAATTATTAGATCACCATTAAAGTATAATTAATACTATTACTTCTTCAGCTATATTTGATTCTTTTGGCATAATCAGTTAAATCATTTAATTATTAATTATCAAATGAAGCTAATTAAATAACGAAGAAAAGCTCGATTAATTGGTAGAGTTGGTAGTTTACCAGGGGGAGGAGGAGGGAGGAGGGCGGGAGGGCCTCATCGGACGAAGAAGAACCGGCCACGTGGTCGAGGATGCGGCCGACTCTCCTCCTCACCGTCAGATCGGCGTTCTCCATGGCGCCTGTGTTGGCAGATGAGTTCTCGGTACATGCGAGCGGAATATGAACATGTTATATATAGGAGGGATTTTTTTGGTTGGATTTTTTGTGTTATAAAAAGTAAGAAATGGAATATGAAGGAGGGAAGAGGAGATCTTTAGCGTGGAAAAGAGTTATCCTTACACGTGATGGGTGCCACTAAAAAGATCTTCTTTCTTCGATATCGACTCTTAAAAATGAGTTATTATTATTATTTTTTCTTTTTTAGATTGAGAAGAGGTGTGAAACAGTGAATGAGATTAAAAATATCTTTGATATTTATTTTACATTCTAGAAATATCATCTCTTCACTATTTTTTTTTGTTGAAATTATCAATGGTATCAAATTTAGAAATTTAACCAGGTTAGTATAAAAAAAAGTTATTATAAAACTGTTTATATTATATTTAAATTAAAATTTACATTTTTGTAGAAGATCTGAAATTCAAGTCAACATTCTGATCTTAAATTTTACATCTTGATTTGAATTCAAGTCAATTGCATTTTGATTTGAATTTCGCAGGCGCACACAAAATTCAAATACCGTCTATCCAAATTCCTCACGAATTCAAATACCGTCTATCCAAATTCCTCACGGAACTCGCATTCCATCGAGGGATTCGGATCAGCGAGTTCTTTTATTTTATTTTAAAAAAGAAACAAACATACCAACACCGCAAAAAATAATTTTTTAATCTAACAATTGCATGCTTGCAAGAGACGCCAATATGTCACACATATTAGAGCCTTGCCCGGTGCCGAAATGTGAGAATAGGCTTAAGCGTCGAAATATTATATTAGTTTGGCATCGAAATTAATATGATTTGTTGTAGCGCGAGAATTTAGAAGGATTTGGATGCATGAAATATATATACTTTGAATAGCAATTTTAAAGTAAATAATTAAATAATTTGTTGAAATAACTCTCTCGACTCTTGTTGAGCCTAATATTGCCCCTCTAATCATCATTTTATCTCCTTGAAGACTGCTCGAATTGTTATGCCTTAAAGTTTTTTGGACCTCTTTGTAAATATATTTCTTAGAGGGGGTGGTTTGCAAAATGCAAATCCTATTTAAATGAGCCTAAACCTCTCTAATCCTTTCTTTTCTCTCTCGGTTCCTGTAGCAGCAGCAGCGATCGTCAGAAGAGTTGGAGGCGTCGGCGACGAGAAGACTCCGGTGAATCGAAGTTCGGAGGAGATTCCGGTAGGATTCACGTCCTGCTTTCTTTCTTTTTCGTATAGGGTAACCAGTGATGTTTGGATGAGATTCTAGGATTGATTCTTGTTGTCGATCGATTTGTGATTTCTGCGATGTTACTAGATTTATGTGATTATGTACTGTATTTTTCGTTCGCTTTTTCTCGTCGTTGAATCTTTCGTCGGTAACCTTAATCGTCGGCCGACAGTCGGGAGGAGTTCCAATTGTCACTGCCAGGAACGTCGAGGCGAGGTTCCCTGATCCGGCGATCTGGCAGTGCTCTTCCATTGCTGATTGTCGCCGCTGCCAGGCGGGTGTCACCGGCCGAGTTGCGGCTTGTCTAGGCCGGCGACATGGCCGTCGAACGCGGCGCTCGGCATGACAGTGGCGTCCTGCCGTCGAGCGCCTTGAGATCGACGCGCTATTGGAGTCGCCGTCCTTCGATCGGTCGCGCCGGCAAGTCATCGTCGGAGGGCGAGGGTTCCGGCGAGGGCCGCGTGGTCGAGTTGCAGTCGGCACTGGGTGAGTTGTAGTCGGCGCTGGCGAACCAGGAATTAGGATTAGGGGAAATGTTAGGTGTGGTTTATAACACCTTTTATGTTTGTATCAGTGTTACATAGATTATAACAGTGTTATTCATATAGTTGACTGCTTTGATTAGATAGCACTGTTATAAGTTGACATATGGTGTTGTAGCAGCATTGAGGAGTTATAGCACTGTTACAAAAGTCTATAACAGCGATATATTGAGTAGTCATTTAGGTTATTTCTTTATTATTTAAATATTATTTTAGAGGCTTTATAGTGGGTCAAAATAATCATATTATATATGAATTTGGACCTACTCGTCGCCCCGAATCCATTGGTGGGGTCAGTTTTGTCGTTTGGCTTTCGGATGTTGAAATCAGTAGGCGTTATTGCCTCGTTTTGCCTCGTTTTGCGTGTCGGGCCGAGAATTATTATTTTTTTCGGTTTCCATGGTTTCTACCCGAGTTGTTCTGTTGTTGTAGTTGTTGTCAAGGTGAATCTCATCCTAGATCGGTTGTTACCCTATGTCGAAATATATCTTGTTGTTCTATTCCATTGAAAGTTGATATCTACTGTTGTTGAAACTCTTTATGCATATTTTGTTGATACATGTTGCCAGCATGATGTTATATGCATATTAGTTGAGGATGCTAGTTTAGACGTTGCATGTCTTATGCTGTTGTTTATTTACTTAATGCATACATGATGACATGACTACTAGCATTATATTAGTTGAGTTGTAGTAGATGAGTTGTTGACATATGCATAGTTGATCTACTTTTGGGCGATAGCCCTGGACACTGTTGATATATTGCCCAAGGTGTAGGGCAAGTGACACCGGTGATCACCTATTTATCACACGGGTTATGTGATCGGCGTCGAGGTGTTAGACATCGGCGGACTATCAGGTTGGATAGTCGCATCTCTAGCGGGAGCGGGCTTGAGGTGCCACTCTCGAGGTGCGAGAGTGCGGGGGAAACCCAATGTCCACTACGCTCTTGATTGAGTTTATGACGCATACTCATATAGTTGATAGTTGACATAGTTGATTGGTCTAGGTGCATCGAGTAGATGGTTGAATCATATCTTCCGTTGTACACATGGCATCATAGCATCTTGTTGAAATCCTACTCAGCCTTCTGCTGATGTTTGTTGTTTTTGCCTCAGATCCTCAGGTATGACGGCTTTATCTCCTGGGGTAGCTAGAGTTTTGGAGGAGGAGACGCCTTCCGCACAGCATTTAGTTTCCTAGTTTATTAGTTGAACTTTGCATTTTTAGCTAGACTCTGAAATTTATTGTTCTCTTATGGACTGTTGGACTTTTATTATTATCTGGTTGGACATTTGATTCGAATCTGATTGTAAGTTTAAATTCAGTCCATTTGATGATTGTTGATCTGTTGCTAGTTGCGCTTCTCCTAGGTGAGGTCCCTTATATAGGGATAAACCTAGGTGGGGCGTAACACGAATAGTGGAGAAATGCTAACAGCGGAAAATAATCATCATAAAAGAAATGATTGAAATAGGTACCATTTGATATGCGTAACAAAGGCCTTTGCTAAACATGACTCCTAAAGTAATGCGATAATTACAATGCATTGACAAAACTAATGTACATATTTGCATAAAGTCAACAACTATCAGATAACATTGGATGCAGCAACTTGAACCTATGTTGACTACGGAACGTTTTGCAAGCACAAGAGCTGGAAGAAGATTACATCCTGATTCTATGTGGATATTGGCAAAGATGGCAATCGTTTATCACTACATTTTCAGACAAATGATAGCGAGAAAATTTGGTAGCCTTTCAGCAGATGTTTGATTGCCAATTTGCAGCAACATGATGCAACATCTGAAAAGAATTCCCCTGATGGATCTGTGCGTATATAGTAGTATCTTCCAAATTATTGTAGGTTAGCAGCTTTGTAAATGTACATAATCACTGTACAAAGAACTGAGGAATGATCAGAACTCCACACCACTATTCAACTGAACGGAGAAGGAAGGCCTGCCAACAGAGCTTAGAGGAACTTCTGCTCTTAAAACTACTCCAGACTTCCCAGCATTCCCATTCCACTTAGATCTCCCAAGCTGCTAGTTCGAAGAGCGAAGATAAAAATTAAGTTTAATCATCTTCTCATTAACTTGGTCTAAACTAAAAAAATGAGGCTAATTGCTAGCTTACAGCTATAGATGCAAAGGCAGACGGATGATATGTAACTGAACAACCACAGCTTAAACTAAGTTTCTCCTCCATAGTATGTGTGATCTCTGTTTGTAACCCAGGATTGATTCCACCGAAAGTGGGGCATAAGCTGCAAATTAAGAATATATGGAAAATGAGTGATAAAAGTAATTCTATGCAAATATGTAAAATCATAGAATCAGAATTACACAAATGGACAATTAACCAAACACTGCTAGGGATGTCAACAGGGTGGGTTCGGGGCAGATAGTGCCGAATTACACAAATGGACATTTACTAAACTCGCCTCTCATACCCGCACCCACACCCATGACGGGTTTCCTTCGCCCATACCCGTGGATATCCACGGATACCCATTTAAGCTATTACAAAAAAAATCATTTTGTTTTAATAGTATACCATCAACAATGTATTCATTACATGCAGAAAGGTATTACTTGATAAGAGTTTGTTTGGGAAATTTAAGTAGCGGATAGGAGAGGGAAGGTGAGGGGAAAGAAAGGAAAGAAAGGAAGGGAGAGACCAGAAAAGCAGGAGAGGTTTTCTTGACTGCAATCTTTAGTCACCATACAACCCCAGAAGGCCAGAATACTAAACATCATTCCAATGTGCACGTAGAATAAGATTGCAGACATCTCTTATTCCTCAAGCACCAAGACAATTTTTCAGAGAAACAGCCACATAAAAACTACCCACAAAGGAAGATGACCTAAGTGAAACAATGCCTTCAAGCAGATGGACACCTCCTACCTTATCTCTTCCCCTGTCTAAAATTTGGCACTTAAAGAGAACATTAATCAAACATGCAATGAATGAAAGCTACTTTTACCATTTAACAAGCCAAAACAGTGTGTTTGAGTTTGATACTTCAGAAATATCATTTATGATACCCACATTCCATCTCTAACAAAATCAAGATACACGAATATTAAAAATTAGAGAAAGAGAAGGCCACAAGCATCTATAATAACTTCTTCTACCATGGTATGCAATAGATATTTAGCACCAACAATTACAACCAACCTGAACTGAATGGTTGGCCGTAGCATCAGACCAGATCTCTTCCAGGCTAAAGCTTGTGCGACCTCAAGTGAAAACGACTTATCAGGCCATTGCACCATTGGAGTAATACGAGTGCCACTTTTATTCTGCACAAAAACAGACACAAAATAATGGAGCCTAATAGTAAGTCACATATCAAAAGGCATGAAAAGCAATGCAATTATTTATAAGATCAGTAACTTGAGCCAAGTCCATTTGGCTTTAGTTTTAGGGTAGGTGTTGCCTGATTTGTATCTATAGTTCCACTTTTTTCTCTTGTTTCTAATCCCACAAAAAATTTCACTTAACCCTTTTTCAGTCACTATTTGCATCCCTACAGCATTTAACGGATAGTACTACGAGAACAGGCCACAATGTGAACAAAGGATCTGTAATATGAGCTCCAATGCTTGCATCAGTAATTCAATGTTTCTTAGAAAATACTGAAGTATGTTTTAAATACCGTATTATACCGTATGGTCAATATTTACCCATTTTTGAAAAAATGGGTATCGGTACACCTTGGTACAGCCTAGTACCGAGGTTACCAAATGTACCGCCAGGTAGGGACCCTGTACAGAGTTGGTACTGCCAAGTACAGAGCCCGTACTAGGCGGTACATGCCCAATGGCTAATTTTTCAGACTTTGGATATGTTTTGTACCGACCCTAAACAGTTTTTTATGGTTTTAGGGACGATATAAAGCCCTCAAACCTCTCATTTATCCTCTCACTCACTCATACTCTCAAATTTGTATCATTTTCTTCGCTTTCTTAGAGATAATCCCAATTAAGTATGTTTTTTTAATCATCTATTAGTAAGTTATATGTGTTTTCATAATTCCAATGATAAAATAATGTATTTGGAGCTTGGAGTTATATTTTGGAGCTTATATTTAAAAATGGGGGAAAAACTGATATAGGCTGGTATAGGCCTGTTTGTACCGGGCTGTAGGTATGAGATTTTAAACCTTACACTGAAGCACAAATCATCTTGTGGATTCCAATCCAATATTCAGATGAGGCTTATGGCTCGTTCTTTGTTAAGGGAAACTTGTCAGATTTGACCAGCCATACTGCTAAAAAACATGGGAATTTTTTACAAAGCTCAATTTTTTAGAGTAACCTTGCAAGAGAAGCTGAATCTTGTTTCTCCTGGATATTGACCTTGAACCTGAAGCAACCCACCAGAAACAGGAACAAAAGCACTAGTAGTCAGCCCCTCTCCAGCCACATATGTAAGTTGTCCATTTGGAAACTGCAAATCCATGTATGTCTGGGAACCAAAATAAATAGAAAAATTAAGCAAAGAATGTATATAGTTCTAATACTTTGAATGAGACTGTACATTGACTAACAGAAATAAGACCAAGAGTTATGATGAGGGAGGAGATATTAAGTTACCCGTGAACCAAAGACATAATGCCAATAGCCAAGTTTGTGATCAGCCCTTAATTATTACTACCAAGACCTAGGATTACAATATATAATGCTGCTCGTATACAATTCTTCACTGAAATCAAATATAATCATAGTTGGATATTTAAACTAGAATATCTGAATATGTACCCATGCTAATTCAGATCCATAGTAGTTCCATTTCCAATTAGTATAGTTGAAACTGTGTGAAAGATTATAGCTAATGCCCATGACAAGAGCATCTCCAAAGAAATCTTAACTTTTGGATGAACATACATGTTATTCAAATTTTGCAAGGTATATGAATTCATTCAAAATTGACAAGAATATGTACACACTCATTGGCCCCTGTTTTTTAAAAAACATCAATAATATATGTTGTGAACATAAAAGAAGGATACTTTGTGGGAAAAGGACAATAAATGTGCATGAACAAAATAACAGTTAATATGTTAGACAAATGTGAAAGTAACACATGGTTTCATCTTGTTTCTCATTGCAGAATTGGGATATTAGCAAAAATTGATACACTTCATACCAAAAAAGCGCATTTAAGCTTCTTATTGGAACATCTGCATACACATCTCAGATGCATACCACAGATAAGATGAACCTGAATTATCATGTGATATAGCTGGACTTTCTACTTACTTTTGATACTTCTTGCATTAGACTTTTGAAAATTTTCTTCCAATAAAGTAAAGCTAAGTACCACAAACAATCTAATGGAACACAATTTCTTGTAATCCTCATTTATCTCCTTGGCCAGTCCAATAAGTATACACGCCAGTTATCCATATTTAATTGCTCAAGCATTCATTTGTACAAGGGAATAATATAAGATATTCAAGCAAATACACCAAGAAGGAAAAAGAAGCATTAGATAAGGCTAGAAACATCAAAAGACCAAAAAACATAGAAGTCAAACTTACACAAGTGAATGGATTAAGACAGATCATTGACATCAACAGCCATCGCCTATGCTTTGACCATAGAGCTGGACATAGGGAATGCATTCCGTTCTGTACAAAAATTGAAAAATAAGTATCCTTAAAAGAATTACTATAAAGTATCGATAATCATGGATGAACAAACCAAGTATGTCAATTTTGATGGATGAATACACATAAATAGCCGTCATCATCTGTGTAGTTGTGTATAACCCAACAAAAAAAAGTGAACTGGTACCTAACAGGAAATTCAAGCTAAATCAGGGAATCTAATAGCATTGTAGGTTTTCTATTTCATGTATATTAGAACATAAGAAAGACATCTGTACTATGAACTTAAGGAATATAAAAATGATGAATTTAGTAAGAAAATAAATATTTGATTCAATGAAAAGTAATACTAATTATTAAATACCTTAGTAGTGCTTTTAACTATGAAATCAAGACAGCGAGTGGAGATGATAGCAAATGGGTGAAAGAAAAAAAAAACATGTCCAATTTCAAAAGAAAAGCCCTTTGGTTAAGCATGATGACTAAGACAACATGGTGGAACTGTGCATAAGCAAGGGATGAATGCATCCAAAAAAGAACATATGTTTCCACCAGCTCAACTAACCCGCCTTATCTACAACAAGATAAAATTAAAACAAGGCTAAGAAAAAAGAGTAAGGAGAACAAGTTTTTATCTCATCAAATACAGAAATGTTCTAGCAAGACATAACCAATTCAAATCCTGCTACGTTCATTTATATTATAAAATCGACTAAAAGAGAAAGATGCTAATAAAAAATCAGATAACATGAATTACTCCTAAAGAAAACTAAGCAAATTAGAAAAATATTTTACCTTCCGGTCATAGCCATACCAAAGCAAGTGTTGCTTTGATAAATGAACAGGCAAAAGAAGTGTAGTATCCCGGACAAATAGCACAGGTCCAAGCTGAATAAGAAAAAGAGGTGAACTCTCATTTCTTGAAGCAGAGACGCCATGTGATGCTTCCAATCTCCATAGGTCTCCCCTCGCCACCAATGAATTTTCAATACCATTGGTCCTACTATCATATGTTGATGTAATATTAATGACCCCCTGCATTGTATTAGGCATCAACATTAGCTTCAACCAAATGCATCAAAGATGAGAACAACGTCCAAATTACTGTTTGGATCTCCTAAGTATAACAAACTGCTGGACCTTGAAACATAAAGAACATGAGACTTGTGCTAACACATACAAGTTGAAGTGATAAACCAAGGCAAAAGGAAGAAATTGAACATTATGAGCAATCATTGCTAGTGGCTCACGAGGTTAGTAAACAAGCTTTAACTTATTTTTTCTTGATGATGATGATTACTTATTAGATAGTAAGGCATGGAATGAGAAGAAGTATGAGTAGTAGTGTGCTGCAATCGAACTAAATCAATATCTTCAAGTTAATAAAGGTTTGATTTGCTTACGAACCGCCATATATCTGGTGGCTGAGTTGTGAATTGTTTGCCCATCAGGATTAGCAAAGAAATGTAAGATGAATAATTTGTCAATTGTTATTAATCTTTTCGAGGACAACCGAATTAGATCGGTTTTCTAATTTATATATTTCCTATATAAGTTAATTAATTTCCATTAGTTTAGTTCATCTAACAAACTATGAATCAAGCAAATTAAGGGCAAATTAAAAACGAACTAAGTGTTACGACCAGAAGTATTCAAGTCAAACTCGTCTAACAACCTATGAATCAAACAAATTATGGGCAAATAAAAAATGTAATAAGTGTTAGAAGCCCCACCTGCGGCCTGTTGAAACGACCAGAAGTAATCAAGTCAAACTCAAGTTTCTCCTCATCTTCCAATCCATCCAAGCCTCCGACGGCTGACACCGGCTCCAAGAACCCCCGACCGCCGAACTGTTCAGCAATCAAGCCGAAATCCTCAGCACCTCCAGTAGAACCACTGCTGCAGCACGTTTCCACAGCCTCGTTCCTCGTCCTAGCACCATCCAGATCCAATCTTAGCTGGGCCGCACGCCTCCCATTTTCCTCCTCGTGCCAGAATGGCACCGGAAGCTGCCGGAAGAACTGCTGCACAACGCCGTTGATGCTGGCTCCGAACTCAGCGCTGGCCTGGCCGAGGCGATTGCCGATGTCGAGGATGGCGGAGACGCCGTCGGTTGCGGCAGAGGGCGGGGTCACTGGGTCGATCTTGTGGGGGGAGGGCCAGGAGAAGGTGGGAGGCGCTATATGGGACTGAAAGAGTCCGTTGAAGCCCTGTGCGAGGCGATCGGCGAGGTCGAAGCCATGGCGCTGCACCTCCTCCCACGCGTCGAAGGATCCCTCTACGGACATCAGCTGTAACTTCTGAACACCTCTACTCGCCTCTATCTTGCCCTTCTTCTTCGAGGAATCGATCGATCTCGAGAAGCAATTAGGGTTTACAACGGGAGCAAGGATCGCGAAACGGAGAGCGGACTGAGAACGAGACGAGGTAGAACGACGGGATGTAATGTGGTCGCGACTCGCGAACTATTGAAATAATGGCAGGGGAACGGCGAAAAAAACTAGTATGAGCGGCCTGCTCATACAAATGTGTATGAGCGGGCCGCTCATCGTCCGCCACGCCAGCATCCCGAACTCATTTTTGAGTTCGGGATGCGTGCCCGAATTGTGCTGGTGTGCTGGGCACGCATCCCGAACTCAAAAATGAGTTCGGGATGCGTGCTAAGCTGGCGTGGCGGACGATGAGCGGCCCGCTCATACACTTTGTATGAGCAGGCCGCTCATACAAGTCCTGCGACGGAACTAAGAGTGCTACTTCTACCGAATCAGCCCTGAACATCTTCATGGGTGGTGTCACTTCTCCATTCATGATTTATATCATGGGCCCCGCGAAGCCGTGAAGAATTTCCAAGCCGAGTCGATCGAGTATCCGAAATTTGCGCCTGTGAATACGTGATCGTGTGTGGGGTGGATGGTCGATTTTGGATGTCAAATCACGGTCTTTTGATGTTATGTAATTATTATTTTATTCACTGAATATTAGAAATATATATGTTAAAAAATAAAAATAAAAATATTAAATATTAAATATCTTTCCGTCATTTGTAATTTAATTATAAAATTTTAAAAATATAAACAGAGAAAATTTTGCTGATACAAAAATAATCAATGAGTATCTAAAAGAGTCAATATTAATAGTATCTGTAAACTGATTTCCTATATATTTTGAATAATTATTCAATAATTACTTAATGTTTTATTTCCATATTTATTTAAATAAAAGTGGGCACTTATAACTAAATGGTTATATGCTTATTTCATATATATATATATAATAATAATGAAATTTATTAGGGGTGAGCGAATTCGAATACCCTGTATTTTTTATGATACTCGAACTCTATCCTGTATATGATCGGTTCCTAAGTTCTGGAATCGAACTCTACCCTGATGGAACCTGGAACATGACTCTACCGACCGGAACCATGTGTTCCGGTTCCGATTTCGGGTACCCCGTTGGCATATATATGTTCCAAGGTACATGTTTCGAGTATTATATTGGAACATGTTCTGAAACCTACACCGTGGAACTTGTAAATAGTTCCAGAGTACAGGTTCTGGGTACCGATTTCGATTTCGATTTCGGGCACCCGATGTGTTGGAATCAGAATCGAAATCAGAATCGGAATCGGTTTTAACCGGTTCCTAATTTTTTGTCTCGGATTCTACTCGAATTTAATTCGGGTATATTTGGAACCTACCCAATCGAATCGGTTTCAATCGATTCCGGATCTATCCGGTACTCATGGACACCCCTAATATTTATACTAAATTGTGATTTTTAAATGTAAATATTTATAATTTTACTGAATTTCATTATGAATTTTTTAAAATAAATCATTATTTACTATTTAATATAACATTATTGCTTGACAATGTCACGTGACACTTTCTCAATAAAAGTTTGTTAATATGGTATTTTCTCTTTTTTTTGGGTTTTGTAAATTTTTTGCATGATTTTATCGAAATTTATATATTCTTTATATTTTTTATATTTATATTTGAATTTAACGTGAATGTTATCCAATTTTATATTTAATATTATGTAAGTATTTAATAGGGCAGTTACCAAAATTTTATAATATTTTATATATTTTTTTGATGGAAATTTATAATTAATACACATTTAATATCGTTTTGATGGAATTTTGTGTTAACGTGCATGTTACCAAAATCTATATTTATTAAGTAAGTATTTAATAAGATCGTTACCCCAATTTTATGTTTTTATATATTTTTTGATGAAAATTTGTAATTAATACATATTTAATGTCGTTAGGATAGAATTTTGTATTTAATACACATTCGATGAAAATTCGAAATATCTTTTTATGATTATTTTAATATCATACATATATATATGACACATTCGCAGGGAAGTTTTGCTGGCACGGCAAATGCATAACTTTTTAGATAAATTTGTTGTTTTCTCTATTTTTATTAAACCCCACTCGGCCACTCATCCTCTCTCACCCCACGTCTCATTCTCTCTCTCCCCGTACTTCCATCACATATTATTCTCTGTTCAATTAAAATTTTCTCTCTCCTTCAGTTATTAAATTTATTAAATCTCTCTTTTCCTGTCTCATCCAGTTCTCTCTCCTTTGATTATTAAATTCATTAAATCTCTCCTTCGGTTATTAAATCAAAAAATTTAGGCAATTTTTTCTTCAAATTACTTTATCTTCTCTCACACACGTGTTCTCTCTCTCATTCTCTATTAATCCTCACAAACAGTAATAATTAAAAAATTAATACCAAGCGATTATTCTCCCTATAATTAATATAATTAATTTAATTTATTTACGTAAGAGCAAGCATTCACTGTAGTTATTCTTTCTTCACAAAAGTAACTGTAATCTTTCTCTCACCCATTTTCTCTCTCTACCACGTCTCCTCTTTACATAAAGGAAGAGAGAAGACGAGCGTCGAATACATCGTGGACTTCTGCGTCTATCGTCTCTGTTCCGATACGCTTACCGCCTCTCTTCCGAAGGCCAAGAGACAGCCACCTACAATGTTGAGCCCAAGCCTTCCGCCTCAACCTCGCCAGATTCATAACATGCTACTTCGTAGCCGCTAGATTCAAAACGGACCATTACGATACATGCACTAATAGCCGGCAGTACAAACTCATCCTCTACGCGCGTTGTCTCCTTCCTCTCCTTCTAGCGTGCCTTGCCGGTACTCGATCATATGCCCTTATTATTATTTTTGATATAGCTAGTCAGCGTGATGATCGAAGGCTGGCCTGATGATCTCAAAACATTAATTTGTTCTTTTCCAAGTGTGTCCGACGATACCTCGAGGAAGGATACGACGTCAACCAATTGGCGAACGCCATCAAGTACGTTTCGACCATAGTGGCGGTCGTCGCCAGGGGGAAGTACGCCGTGGACCCGACGACCATGTTGCTGGTCATCGTCCTGGTCGCGTCGAAAGCCGCCACTTTCTCACGTCGATAGCCACCACCTTCTACTAGCTTTTATGGGACTTCGTCAAGGACTGGGCCGGCGGCTATTTGGTATGAGATCCAAGACCAATCTCCTCAAAGATAAGCTCATTCTCAAGAGCAAATGGATCTACTATTTCTCCACTGTGAGTGCAAGTTAATTATGCTTTCAAATTTTGATGTAAGAATCTACACCTACATAAACACAGCGAGAAAGCATAGCAAGCTAAAATGCTAAGGGTGTGTTTGTTTGCGAAAATATTTTGAGACTTTTCATTTCGTGAAAACCGAAATGAATTTTCAAATTTCGAAATTTCGGTTTCGATTTTTTTGTTTGGCGAAAACGCGTTTGTTTGACATGTCCAAATTTAATGTTTCGCGAAATGAAACCAACGAAAAATTATTTGTTTTGTGTTGATTTCGTTGACAGTTTTGGGACGAAAACTGAAACTGTGTTTGTTTATCAAATATAGTTTTAGTTTCAGTTTATTAAGTTATATTATTTTATTATAATTGTGAATATTATTTATTTAGGGTATAAAAATTATTAAAATATATTTTATTATATTTTTAATTTATAAATAATTCAAAATAAAAAAATAATATTTGTAAATAATATTTATTAGTTAATAAAAATATAAGCTAAGTATTAATATCATCATGAACTAATTATCAATTATATATCAACTAAGTATGAGCTACATATCAACTAAGTATAAACTCGTATTTTTTTACTTCTTTAACTAACCCAACTTAATAATGATTGAAATTATTGATTTTTACAAATATATTTAAATTATTGAACTATTTAAATTATGTTACAAATATATTTTTTCGATTTGATAATTTGTACTACGTGAAAGATAGTGAAGTAAAAATACTTGTTAAATACAATAGATATTAGCAATTATTATTTAAGTATCAATTCACACAAATTATTGATCCATTACTTGCGGGATAAATTTCACCTTTTTTATTCATTATGTAGCGGATTAATTGTGGGCTCGAACTTAATATATGTTAAGATAATAATGAAGATAATGTTGGTCAACGTGCAGAAGTTAACTGAGAATAAATAGACTACTGAGACTTCAACCCGGTGATCTTTTTCTGGCAAATGTTGTAGGGATCGAACAACAGAGTGAAGTAAAGTGCACTCACTAGACGAGAGAAGAAACGAGTTATTTTTTTATTACTTATTAATATCTCTAAATTGAGCACTGATCCATGGCATCAAAGTAAATGAAATATCAATTCACACACTAAGTAAATGAAGTTAGTATCTACATTTAAAAGGAGAGCAAAACTGCTATGAATAGTGCGATACAATGATATATGTTTTATTAAGTATCAAAGACAATGACATATGTTACCGCATCCGCCTGTGGAACCAAGGACATGTCATGGAGGTCGATCAGCCAACGAAAGTTGTCAATCGGAAAATGTCGGCCGGCATCAAGCATTGCTACGTTTCTTTTTTTTACATACACTCGCCGATAAGCATTGCATAATAGTTACAACCCAGCAGCCAAACACCATCAACATAATAGTTATAATCCAGCATTGCATAATAGTTACAACCCAGCAGCCATGCACCATCAACCCAGCATCATTGTCCATCAACAATTCTCACGATATCATTTATGACGATAAAAATATAGGATAATAAAGGAAAATACGTATCACTATTAATTGATGATCGCCTCTAATTCATAGTCCACCAAAATAAAGTTTGTCAATTATCTTAAAACAATCAAAGTATAAAATCAACCACATATTTATATAAGCACAACCAAATAATGAAACAACCACACATTTATATAAGCACAACTATACATTTATATAAGCGCAACCAAACAATGAAATATAAGCACAACCACGCATTTATATAAAACCATAACTGATAATGGGCAACATTATTTTACGACCTTAGAAGGAAAATGTGCATAACCATTGATTGATTATCGCCTCCAATTACCCACCGATATAAAACTAAAGTTAATCAAATAATAAGATAAAATAATCAAATTGCATTAGTAGTCCAATAAAGTATTTAGGTTTACATCAACCCCTTGCAACCCATGTTAATGAGCTTGTCCATTTTTGTTCATTTCTTCTGTGACATTCTTTGGCCAGAACTCCGACTTTTCCCTCGGATTTCGATGACCACCCATATGTTCAACTTATTATATCTACTAAAAAATTGATACAGAAACCGAAGTCAAGCAATAACCAAAGGCATGCAACCATATAAACTCATAAAATATAATATTAACAGTAGATTAAAAAACCAGTGTTATAATCAGTATCTATAAATATGCAAACTGTTATAACAGTGAATTAAAAACCAATCAAACAGATAAATTAACAAATCATAGTTACAAACCAATAAAAAACCATAGGTACTAGTAAGAACAAATAGTAACAGTAAACATATGAATTAACAAATAAATAGGTACAAACCAATACTATTTAATAAGACCAAAGTAAACTGATAAGATAAGTCCAATAAAACATCAAAGTAAACTGATAACTCATAATAGAGCAAGTATACTTTAGCAAACTGATAGCAGATCATCAAAATAACCCATTGAGAAAATATATCCCATGATACATGCATCACTGATACAAAGTATACTAACACAAATAAAGTATACTAACAGCACATAAAGACATGAATGAAAGAAGGAAAACGTAAACCGAACATAACTGATTACAGATATGCAAAATGAGCATAATTGATACATAACTGAACATAAGTGTTATAATTAGTATCTATAAATATGCAAACTGTTATAACAGTGAATTAAAAAAACAATCAAACAGATAAATTAACAAACCAATAAAAAATCATAGGTACCGGTAAGAACAAATAGTAACAGTTGACATATGAATTAACAAACAAATAGGTACAAACTAATACTATTTAATAAAATCAAAGTAAACTAATAAGAGAACATCAAATTGATAAGTCCAATAAAACATCAAAGTAAATTGATAACTCATAGTAGAGCAATTATACTTTAGCAAACTGATAGCAGACCATCAAAGCTGATATTAACTGATAAATAATTATATCAATTATAGAAATAGTATACAAGATAATGAAACAATGATAATAATCAGATAATGAAACAGTATAAAAATAAGATAAAGTATACCAACTTCTATGTTATGTATAATGAAACAATCAGATAAAGAGATAATCAAATAACAAAACCCTAGATCTGTATAACCCTACAAATAAACTTAGCCGAACCACCAAAAAGTTCTGGAATAAACCCTAAAATCGGATATAAGCATAGATAAAAGGCCAAAATCAAAAAACAAAACCCTACTTCTAACCTAGATCGAACTAGGAATAACAAACCCTAATTTGAAAGAAACCATAATTAGAAGATCAGGGAGAAGAACCTTTTAAAATGAAAAATCAAGCAGTCGAAAGAAAAAATCCCAAGATTGAACCCTAAAACCCTAGATGTAGCCATAGAATAAACTCTAGGTCTAGTTGAAGGGTCGAGAAGAAATCAAAAAAATAAACACCAGAATGTACAGTCGGAGGAACGAGGTCAACACACAAACGCAAGAACAGACGACATAGGAGAAAAAATGCGCAGCTGGAAGAACATGGGAAGAAGAAATTAAAAAAATATTAACATGGATGAAAACTTACCTTGAAGAGTGGTTGTCGTCTCAGGCGACGAGGAAACAAGATTTAGGACGTTGTCGGCGAAATGGGATTGGCGACAACTTGTCACTTGTTATCGCCGAAGAGAGAGGCTCACACGAAGAGAGGGGTGGGATGCCCTAACCCGCTCGGTCACGGGTTGTGTTAGTTTTCGTGAAATGGGCAGAAATAGATTTAATTACAAGTTTGTCATCGTCCATTTCGAATTGTTTTCGTGAAAAACCTGAATTCTACTCCGAGTAGAATTTGGGCTCATGTACAAAATAATGTTTCGCGAAATGGATTTCAAAATCTGATCCGATTTCAATCAACAAATACGATTTCGGAGCGAATTTCGGTTTCACACGAAACGAAAATCCGAAAAGGACCCTAACAAATAGGCCCTTAAATGGATTGCTACGTCCGTTTGCAAATTTTGAACCTTGTTATGCGGCTTGCATGGATTGAGAGCGTGATGCAACTGGGTCTGAGCACGGGAAATGTCCAATACAAATTACTTGAGTTCACATCGGCTTCGCTGGAGGTCGTTCGACGCGGACACTGGAAGTTCTATGTGTAAAGTAGTTCTTCAATTATTGTGCCACAAATTGATATATGTGGTGATGAATAATTAATGAATTAAACATACTAATATTATAAACGTCTCTTATATACATGAAGGGTGGAGAATGAACACCTCAACAAAGTCGGCAAGTTAATTCAGGGCTGTGAAGACCGTCATGATTTATTCATTATTTAATTCGTAATATTCATTTAATAGTTATTTGCATAATTTTTCATTTTAACTAACCAATGCTTATTACCTTATTTTTTTATTGACTTTTTCGGCATAAATATTCATTTTGATTGATCAATCTATATCTATTACCTAATTTAAAGCATTCATTTATATTAATAACTATAATGTTATCATTTTAATTTCCCATTAATGTAGTCCATTTAATTCTATACTAAATGACTCTTTATTTTTTGTTTTAATTAATATTATCAATTTATTTACATTTAATTTTGACACGTGGCATTGTAGCAGAAAAGTAACTAAAAGTGATGCAGAAATTTTAAAAAACTTGCAATATTATTTTTTTAATAATATATTTCATTTGTTGTTTTAATTAATATTATAAATTTAATTTTTTAATTTGATATTATCAATTTAATTTTATATTAAATGACTCTTCATTTTCTTGAAATATTATATTTTAATGATTTTTCTCATTTTTTGTTTTAATTAATGTTGTCAATTTATTTTCTAATTAATGTCGTTTGATTTAATTCTTTAAGATATTAGTAAAATTAATTCTTTAACTTGATAGTAAAAATAATTTTAGTAATTTATATATTAATAACCAACTCATTTTATTAAATTTTTACAATTGTTTTTTAAAGACATTATTTTCAAATTTTAAACTTAATTGAATTTTTATGAAATATACCATGACATAGTCTTATTATTTTATTATTTTTAATTACCTATTAGGTCATAAATTTTAATTTTATAATTTAAAGTCTTTTTAATAATAGGTAATCAAAAATATTATAATACATTCTACATTCTGTTTAATAAATAAGTGAAGAGTTCAACAAAAGTTTAACTTATGCATTTTTTACATTTTATGTATATTAATGTGTTTTGATTAAGTTTTGATTTCAATTTTAAAGTAAAAAATGTAAGATATCTATATTCTGTTTTTATAACTATATAAATTAAATTAAGTTAATATTTATTATTTTCCCTACACTTTTAAATTTTCACTTATTATATTTATTTTTATTCTAAATTATTTAGGTATTAATATTAAAGTATAATTTAATCTAAACTAATTATAATGATTTATTATCATAGTTTTTATAATTATTTTAATTTAAATTATATATACATATAATTAAGCAACGTGTGGATTTTCGACTAGTTTTATATCAATAATTATTATCAGAGACATAAACTTAAGTTGATTCAAACAATAAATCAAATAGAGATTTTTTGAAAAATTATAAAAAATATGATTTATTGGTAAAATCATAAATAATTTATGATATCTATCATGATCATATTTTTTTTTATAATATACTCAAATTGTCTCTTAATCTTATTTATTTACTTAATCATAATTATAATTATTTACTCTGTATATAAGTCCACAACTTATATATGAGTTTTTATTATAGAAAAAATATTAGATTTGACTTGCTTTTGAAATCAATAACTTAATAATCTAAATGGGAGATTATTTGCGGTTAATTGCAATTATATTAGTAGTTGAGATTTTTGGTGAAAAATCTCTAACAGTTTATATATTATTACATATGAAATTTTAAATTTTACATATTTATGATCTTAATAAATTTAAAAATCTAAAATATATTTTAATAATAGTTATATTAATTATTAGGGGCTTCCTCAAAGTTGATAATTGTCAATATAATTATGATTAATATTTCATTTATGTAACTAGATCTTCTAATTCTATAAGTATGTCAAAATTTAATATTTTTATGCAATAAAATGCATTTATAAGTCATTAGAGACTTGATTAAAGTCTATAATTATGAATATAATTATGATGAATATAATTATGATTATACAAATGAATATGATTTGAGACAATTTAAATAAACTTAATAATCTAAATGAGAGATTATTTATAATTAATTGCAATTATATTGGTAGTTGGGATCTTTAGTGAAAAGTCTCTAACCGCTTATATATTACTGTATATGAAATTTTAAAATTTTCATATATGTGACTTTAATAAATTTAAAAATTTAAAATATATTTTTAATAACAATTATATTGATTATTAGGGACTTCCTCAAAGTTTATAATTGTGATTAATATTTCATTTATGTAATTAGATCTTCTAATTTTATAAGCATGTCAAAATTTAATATTTTTTTATACAATAAAATACATTTATAAGTCATTAAAGACCTAATATACTGTCTAGTGTGGTAAAACAAAGACTAGGAATGAGATTATGTCAAGAAGTGATGATATCCCTTTACCTTATGTAAATGGTGTGAGTTGTTTCTCCACTGAACTTTGTAAAGATATTCATTTTAGTTTAAATAAAGATATTGGACAGACTTAGGCAATACTCGCTATAAAGTGGCGGAGGGTGCACGTCTAGGGACCAAAGCCCCTTTTACCCATGGAGATTGAGCAAAGTCTTAATCTGATCTAGTTTATGTGTTTTTTTTATAAAAAAAATCATTAAAAACCTTGGTCTATAATTGTTAATATAATTATGATTATACAAATGAATAGGATGAGAGACAATTTAGATATATTATAAACAATTATGATTTTAACGGGTACCATAAAATATTAATAATTTTATCAATAAATCTTAAAACTTTTAATGATTTTTCGAAATTACTCAATTGTCAAAATAAAAATTTAAAAATATAATTTTTTATTTATTTTAGCTACCACTATACAACTATACAATTTATATAAAAACTATTTTTTAATATATTTTTGTTAAAATAAATTTTAAAATGATATTTTATTTAAAATGCATTAATTAAAAATAGAGATAAACAGTAGGGGCTTTTCTTGAAGGCAACAACGACACGTTGCTTGAGCCATAATATATGCAGAGCGATAAAATGACACGGATGCTGTCTCACATGGAAACCTCTTATCCATTTAAATCCTTGTCGTTTATCAAAATTATTTGAAGGCCTTAAATTAAGAAATATAATGAATACGAGTGAACAATATTTTTGTTCTTTGCATGTGTTGGAGGTTTGCGCAAGTGTCGCCGATCCATTGATTTGAATGTGCCGAATTATTTGCTATTTTTTCATGCTTATCCTCACACTTGTCACAAATCATATCTGAGTATTTATACTATTATTTATAACTTGGTCAACAGTGACATTTTTGGTCCGTAGATCATGACACAATTGCCACTGTCGATTTACAAACAAAATTATAGTCGTCTTGTCTCATCATCTCTTGAGATAATTGATCATAATTATTTTTTCTTCTAAATTGAATTATGTTTTACTCAAATTATCACGTGTTGGTTAGGATTGACCGGTTCATTTTGGATAGGATTGTTCACGGATAAGATCAGATTAAGTTTAGAGAAAAAAATGACTCAATTCAATCCAGTTAATTGGGTTTGGATCGAATAGTTGGATTTAATTACTTGTTTTAGATAAAAATAAATTTTTAAATATTTTAAAAACAATTACAAAACAATTACTTTTAATTCAATACTTTAAAAATAACTAAAAAACATAAATAATTAGGTTAATAGGTCGAGTCTCATATCACATGATTTCAAATTTTAAAACTCGAGATTCGATTCAATTATGATCAAGTTTGCTCAAATTGTACCGACCTGATCTCTAAATAATTTGAATTGAATCGAAATCTTCTTTTTTTGAATTGATCTGACTCAATGAACAATCCTAATTCTAGGCCTAGGCCAAGAGAATTGGGTAATGTTCAATTGATTGATTTGATATTGGTCCATCAGAGATCCGGTACTAATTTTTAATAATTTGGCCCAAATAATTTAGTGTGTTTTAACATAGTGAAAAGTTTAAAGGAAATTAGTGGAGGAGAAAGATTTCCTTTTTAATTGTGAGAGATAAAATGGAAAGGAAAGTAAAAAATCCTTAACATGAAATTGGTTAATCGGTTCATCGAATCTTAAAATTCTATTTCAAATAATAAATTTATGGTTAGATTTCAATTATAATTATAAAATATAAAAAAATTGATTAAATTTAATTCGCTTTCACTAATCATTTCATGAATAATTAATAATCCGAAATCAATTTATATATTTCGGCTTCGATTATCGATTATTCACGATAACTAATATCTGAAATCACTATAATTAATAATTTTAAAAATATTTAAATATTTCATAATCCGATTTTTTAATTGGCAAGTCATTTACTAATTGATTAATAGTTAGTATATATATATATAAAACTGGCTCTCTTCGGTTATCCGTTGGTTAATTAATTAATTTCAGTTCAGGCAGGTTGAATTTGATTTCAATTTAGTTAGTACATCAAATATCACTATTTTTTCTTTAAAAAAATATATTTTAACATATCTATTATTTTATTATTATTATTATTTTTTAATTTTGATTCAACTTTTTTTTTTGACATTTCTATTGAGTTCGAGTATCATAGATTTGTAATTTTTTTATTCCTGCTCAAACTGCAAAGATTTTCATTTTTCCGTTTAAATTTAGCGATTACGTTAATTATATATTGAAATTTACTATGGTTGTTGAATTTATGTTTGATTGTTGTGATATTGGTTTTATTTTAAAATTTATCAGTAAATAACTTTATTTTTTTGTATCTCTATGTTTAATTAGTGTTATTTATTATATATGTCAAATATAATTAATTTTATAATTATTATTGATTAAAATTATTATATATTTGTTTATAGTGTACACTGTAATTCTGACAGGTTGAGAGTGACGACTTTTTATTTTAGGTAAATTATACTGACATCCTTGAGATTAGTGAAATTACACTGATTTCTTCTCTATTTATCTATGTTACAATTATTTTCTCTGAGTAATCTTTGAGTAATATTTTTAAGAGAGGTTTGTATAATATTTTATAAAATTCAGGAGAGATTTGTGTAATCTTATACAAAATTCAAGGGGATTATAAGATAAAATTATAAATAGAGAAAAGATCAGTGTAATTTCACTAAACCTCGTGGGAGATGAGTGTAATTTATCATTTTGTTTTTGTTTTTATTTTTCTACTTTGTTTAGTTTCTTCTTTTTTTTGTTTTTTTCGTGTTGTTTTTTTATTCCATACATTTTTTATACTTTATAAAAATGAATATATATTATTCAATTCTTTACTTTTACTTTTTATATTTATTTTATTTTCATACTTTTTGTCATATATTGTTTATGTGTAATTTTATTTTATTTTTATTATGGTAGTATAATGTTATATTATATCTTAATATAATTATTTATTTATTTATTTATTATATCTCAATTCTTTATTTAGCTTCCGTTTAGGTTCTAAAATCTCTAAATGAGGTTGATGTATACTTGTAGGATGTTAGAATATTAGATCTGAGCGAAATATCATAGACGAGATGATGTTTTGGAGTTTGGACACAGCGACTTGTTGTGAGAATTATCTGAATGTTATAAAGAGCACAAGATGTTGTGAGAATAGACATAATGTTATAATCACAAATGAGATATTGCGAAAGTGAGTGGATTGTACTGAGAATGAACGAAATATTATAATCACAGACGAGATGTTATAACTACGAATGAAATATTGTGAGAGTGGACTGATTGTTTCGATAATTGACAAGATATTATAACCACGAATGAAATATTGTGAGAGTGAGCGAGATATTGACTTAGTCATTTAACACATAAGAACAATATTGTCCAAAAAAACAATCAATCTTGATATTTTTTGTTAAATTTATAATCGAAGTCATTTAAAAAAAAATCTTATCCAAATGAATCATACAAGAAGGCATGAAGCCAACCCTATTTTGTTTTTGTTTTTTTGCAAACCAGGGGCGAAGCCCTCAAAACTCTATATATTAAGTAATGGAATTATGAAAATCCCTATTGAGAATACAAAGTAAATCTTGAGGTGGAGGATTAGTCCAAGATATCAAATCTTGGATCACTCGCGACCTCTTTGCTACCCAATAAGCAGCTTCATTTGCTTGCCTATGAACATAAGCTATCTGAAAATTTTGGTTATTATAAAGTATATCAAAGACATCTTCTACAATATATCGAATTGACCATGGTGGAGGTGTGATCTTAAGAAGTACATCAATAAGAATTTTACAATATGATTCAAAAATTGCAGCTGGGATATTACTGTTCATTGCCCATTCCATAGCTAATTTAAAAGCTATTGCTTCAGCTTTTAGAGCTGAGATTGAATTGATAGGAGAACCTTGCAAATACAGATAACTTCCCAAGCAGTTCCTGACAACAAAGCTAGCAGCAGCAACATTAGTAGTAAAAACTCCATCACAATTAATTTTAAGAGTGTTTGCTGGAGGGGGAGTCCATTTGGTTTCCAATGAATTATTTCGAATTTTATTACCTTCAGGTTTGGAAATCGAGAGGTAATTGTTAGAAATAAAAGATTTTATACGATTCATGAGACCTAGAATAGAATGCTGCCTACCCGTGTGCAACTTATCATTCCTAGCGTGTCAGGTGAACCAAAGGGTAATGACTATGATTATTTTTCTCGAGGGGCCAACCGAGGCAACAATGCTTTCAAGGGAAGCAATTAACCATAAGCCATTTTCCCAATTTTCCCTTGAGGAAAAGTCCATACCCAAAGAAAAGCTGAGGGCTAACCAAATGTCATTGGTAAAACAGCAGTTTAGAAATAAATGTTGAATAGTCTCAGATACATTTCCACATAACACATAGTGATCATTAGAAGCTATACCATTTTGGAAAAGAAAAGATTTTGTAAATAGCTTTTTGTGAAAAAATTTCCATAAAAAAGTTTTGACTTTAGGAGGAACCTGAATATTCCAAATACTTACCCAGATGTTGGACTTTTCCAAATGGGAAAGGTTACGACTTCTAAGGAAATGATAGGCAGCGCGCGTGGTAACTATTCCACTAGGTTCATTAACCCAAATTCAAACATCATTTTTAGGCTTTCTAGGCAAGTCAATGGAGCAAATGGATTCCCCCACAATATCACCGAAGCAACCATGAGTGTAATTTATATTCCAGACATTGTTGCTAATTAAAGAGCTAACATTAGCATTAATGTCCACATCCATTGATATAAAAGTAGACTTGGAAAGCAATGGTATATCAAATAACCAAGGTTCAGATAAAATATTTGTATTTGAGCCCGATCTAATAAGCTTGGAGAATTAGAATTTTAGCTCAGAGAAGGCTTTAAAGCATAATCTCCAAGGCCAAGAAGAGTTTTTAGGAATAGATAAAGATTGGTGATTTAGAGGAGGATATTTTGCTTTAACAGTGTTGACCCAAATATTTGAGTCATTATTTAGATAATTAAGTATTCTTTTGCTGAGAAGAGAAGAGCTTAGAAGGTTTAGGTCTCTTATACCCAACCCTTCAAGGTGCTTAGGGAGAGTAGCAGAAGACCATGGGATGACATAGAGAGGCTTTTTCTCAGGGTCACCAGTCCAAAGAATTTTTTTTGATAATGGAGCTGATTTTATCCATACTCTTTTGGGAAAATCAAGAGACAGAAAAGTTGTGCAGAGGAATTGAATTAAGAACATGATTTATGAGAACAATTCTGTCAGCCTTGGAAAGGTATTTAGTTTGCCAATTATCTAATTTAGCTTGAAGTTTAGAGATAATAGGCTCATGGGTATTGTGTGAAGGTTTGGAAGGAGAGATAAAAGTACTAATATATGAAAAGAGAAATTTACCTTGTTTCATATTGAGAGTACTGCATATATTAGAAATTGTATTTCTAAGGCTGATTTGGGGAAATAAATTGCAGATTTCAAAGGATTGAGCTTTTGGCCAATTAGAGATTCATATTGATTGAAGATTTGATTGAGAGCTTGGAGACTTTTGGGATCCGCTCTAATAGCAATAAGGATGTCATATGCGAATATGAGATGACTAATTTTAAAATTTCTTTTAATTTTGAATGAGGTTAGCTTATTAGCATGAACGACTGAATTAAAGATATTTGAAAGAGTTTGAGCTACAAGGCTTATTAGAAAAGAGATAGATGATCTCCTTGTCTAACACCCCTATGCGCATACAAGAAGGGAGAAAGCTCTCCATTAATAAGGCATGAAAAAGTGGTAGGGGATATACAATTAAATATCCATTTAATGAAAGTTTCTGAAAAATTACAAGCATGGAGAACATGAGATATGGTATTCCAAGATAGCCTATCAAAGGCTTTTTTAAGGTCATCCTTAATAAGAATATAAGGGTGTTTTCTTTTAAATTTAAAGAGAGAATGAGCAATTTCTTGGGCTACTAGAATGTTGTCATGAATACTTCGGGATTTAATAAATGCATATTGTTCAAAGGAAATTAAATTAGGAATATGAATTTTCAGCCTATTAGCTAAAATTTTGGAGAGAATTCTGTAAGAGATGTTGCATAAAGCTATAGGTCTATAATCTTTAATCTTTTTTGGATTTTTGACTTTGGGGATGAAGGTAAGGATTGTCTTATTCCAATCTAGAGGGAGAGTTGCATGATGGTGGAAAGAATTACAACATGCCAGATAATTGTCTGATATAACATGAGAGTAAGATTTAAAAAATTCAACGATGAAGCTATCGTGTCCCGGGCTCTTACCATTTGCCAAAGATTGAATTGTCAACCATAATTCATCTTTGGTAAAAGGCTTAATAAGGAATTGAGGGTCTTTAGTGCTAATTTGATTGAAGACAGGCTATGAATGACAATGATAAGAGGGACTAGGGGAGATCCGATCTATGTAAAAATTGAAGAATTGAGATAATATATCAGAATCAGAGGTAAGAGTTTGAAAATTGTCATCAATGATGGAGGATATTTTGTTTTTCATTCTTTTCATCATAATAGTACGATGAAAGAATGCAGTGTTTTGGTTTCCATCATGAATCCAATTAGTTTTTGCTTTAGACCACCATTTTAGTGCAATTTATCTATGGAGAGCTAAAGCCTTAAGATGAAGAGATTTAAGGGAAAGCTGTTGATTTAGGGATAGGCCAAAGAGAGCTTCAGAAGATTCAAGAGAGGAGACTTCCTTTAAAGTTTCTTCAAGCCTTCTTTCAATCCTACCTAAATGGAATCTATTCCACAAACTTAAAGCTTTTCTAGTGCTGTGAATGTTATTAGAGAAGGAAGAGAAGGGGAAATTAAGTTGGAGTTATTAGTCCAATTCTTAGAAACTACTTTAAAGGATTCTTCGTATTTAATTCAGAAATTTTGAAATCTAAAAAGCTTATTTTTGTGAGATTTTCTAGGATTGATTTGAATAGTGATAGGACAATGGTCTGAAGTTGTTATGTGAAGGTGCTCTACAACAGCTTTATCAAAAAAATATGACCAAGCAACATTGATAAAAAGTCTATCAAGTCTAATAAGAATATGATGAGAATCATTTCTATTATTGCACTAAGTAAAGTTTGGACCAATAAAATCAGCATCAATTAAACCAGCATGAGAGATAAAATTTCGAAAGCTTCTGACAGATGTATTAACATTAAAAGAAAAACCTCCAGATTTATCTACAGTATTTAGAATATAATTAAAATAACCACTGATCATCCAATGGAAGTTAGACAGATCAATAGATGACCTATATGGTAACATGTCAAAAGACTCAAAACTATATTGCCAATAAATTTAATACTATATTAAAAAAGTATACAATATTCGCATAGAGTCTGTCGTATATTTTGCGTGAAGGAACATTATTTTAGTACATATACATTTTAGAAAGGAGCTCCATATTGTTCATCTAGACTAGGGATGACAACGGTTCGGTTAACCGCACTTTTAGGGGTTAATCAAAACCGAAACTGATTTCCAAATCTGCTAACTAAAATCAAAATAGAAATAGATCGATTTTAAAAACTTACATCCGAAACCGAAATCGGCTCAATTTTGATTATCTGCGGATAACCGAAACCGATTTTCTGGTTCGGATAGAATCAGTTATCCGTTTACTAACCGATTAATCGGTAGTAAACGAATAACCGATTCAAAGATTAGTAACAAAATCGGCTTTGAATATCGGTTAACCATAAAAAACTGGTAGTAAACGAATAATCGGTTCAAAGATTAATAACAAAACTGATTTTGGATATCAGTTAACCATAAAAAATCGGTAATCGAAACCGAACCTGTTTTAAATGGTATTTGATTTTTACTATCCGAAATTGAAATCGAACCGTAAATTCACTATCCAAAACCGAATTTATTGGTTCGTTTAACCGGTTAACCGATTTGAATTATCATCCCTAATCTAGACAAAATCTTGGATTTAATACTCGAGGAATCACCTTTTACCTTTCAAGTAGTCTTTCTCTACTCTTTGTATCTACTGTAGTAGAATATTCTCATGGATCTTTCTAATTGTTCCTCCGCGCGTCTAATAACCACATAAGCTCAAAAAACATTGACCGAATGGAACATCCATCAGCATTTTCTTCCCTGTTCAATTCGCTGAGCATAGGCGTATTTTGCGTAGCTTATACTCATCGAAATCAATTAAGCTAAAATGGATTCCGGGAGAAGGAATTAGAGAGAGAACATATCTTTTGGGCAAACCAAGAGCCACAAATCGCAAAAAGCTCAAGAATAAAGTCCTCTCGTTGTTCACGACATTGTGCATTGGGATATGCCATCAGCAAGGCCGAGTGGTCGAGAGCCGCGCTCGCCTCACCGGCCTCCCTTAAATAGTCCCTCGCTGCGCTTGCTTGATCGCCGTGAGCGCTTGATCGGTCAATGCGTGTAGAGCTGCGCATTACTGGGTAACTACTCCCTTGGCAGTTGGACATTTCGTCGAACACCGCGCGTGCGCGTGCGCTGCAGCTGGTTCTTGCTCACTGCCAAAGGAGATTTGCCCTGCAATGCTCATCTCGTCTCCTCCTTTTCTTCTTCTCTTGTTATGTTTTCATCCTAAAGCTTTATGTCGTTGGGAAATGAATTTTTTATTTAATTTGTTTTTCTTTAAATAATAGATCCCAATGTTTATTCTTATTATTATTTTAAATAATAGATAACTTGTCGCATTATCGTCTATTTCTTGATTATTTTTAGCAACAAAATTAATCACATCAACAAAATATGATGATGCCAACTGTGGGTAGCACAGTTGGTGGCAACATATTGAACGTTGCCTAAATATCTAGGGTTTGAACTCTAGTATTGTCACTTATTGTGACTTTATATTTTTATTAAAAAAATATATGATGATGAGAATTATTTTACATTTTTAATCAAATATTTTAATGATAGAATAAAATTTAATATAATAATTATAATATAATATAATGCTAATTTTTAATTTTGATGTTTATTAAAATATTTAGTTCTAAATATAAAATAACGATTAACTTATTGAAGTTAGGGATGTGCATGAGTACCCAATAGATTCGGAACTAGTTGGAACCTACTCGATCGGGTATATTTTGGATAGACCTGAATTAAATTCGGATAGAATTTGCGACAAAAAATAAGGAAAAAGTTAAAATTGGATCAGGTTTAGGGTCCAACACACTAGGTACCCAAAAACAAAACCAAATCGATATTGGAAACTTGAACATGGAATTTGTAAATGAATAAGTTCCAACAAGGGTGCTCGAAATATATATATCTTGGAACTTGTAATTGAACAGATTTCAACAAGGTACTCAGAATATGTACCCTGTAACATGTAAATGAATATGTTCCAACAGGATACTCGAAACCTGTAAATGAACAAGTTCCAACATAGTATCTATAACTTGTAAATGAACATGTCCCAACATAGTACATAGAATTTGTACCCTGAAATATGTAAATGTATACGTTCCAACATGGTACTCAAAATTTGTATTACACCATAGGATCCGATTCTAGGTCCCAACAAGGGAGCATCCGGTTAAAAAACCTAGAAACCGATCTTGTAGAGGATAGGGTCCGAGTATCGTGAAAAATATATGATACCCGGATTCACTCACCCCTAGTTGAAGTGATAAAATTTGTTATTAAAATAATCTATCAATTTTCCAAAATCGGATTTTGGGAGTGGGAAATTCCTAGATCTAAATTTTGGAAATCAAAATTCCTAAAATCGGAACCTAGTGGATTAGATACCTATTTTACCACTGGGTCAAAGTCTATAACTGATTAGAGTTTTTGATCAAAAATTAAATATAAAATATTAAAAAATATTAAAAAATAATTTAAATTTATAAAACATTTTTTACGATGAAAATGAGATATTAAAGTATAATTTTTTTTTTTCAAATTCTATAATGCATTAAAGATTTTTGCACGTAGTCTATAAATTTAAATTTAAATTAAAAATTATAAAATATTTTGATGTAAAATATTTTTTTGGATCATAGTAGATATTTTATATCATTAAAAAATTATTTCATGAATTCAAATATTTTTTTTAAAAAAATTATGAAACTATTATAGTCTTTGCACAAAAATGTCTAATGAGTTAGAGACTTTTGTTTATAATAATTTTTTAATTATAAAAAATAAAATTTAATTCACAAAAAATATATGTGATATAAAAGATGTATTGGAGTCTATGAGAATATTTTGGACAAAAATATTTTAATATTTTTATTTTAAATTTAATTTTATAAACTTTGGGTGAAAGTCTCTAATGTATTAGAAATTTTTGCCCAAAGTATATAATAGTTTTATATATTTTTTAAAATTTTTTAATTAATAAAATATATTTTTTAAAATACAAAAGATGCGTTATGATTTTAAAAAAATATTTTTCATCAAAATATTTCATAAATTTAAATTTAAATTTACTTTTATAATTTTTTTGCAAAAGTCTCTAATAAAATAAAAAGTTTGAAAATATATTTTTTATACTTTAACATCTCAATTTTATTATAATTCTTTTTTATAATTTTTAAAATTTTTTAACCAAAGTCGCTAATTGGTTAGAGACTTTGGCCCATAAGTAAAATGAGTATATGATCCACTCAATTCCGATATTGAGAAGTTTGAAATTTCAAATTCGATTTTGGGAATTTTTCATTCTCAAAACCCGAATTTGAAAAATTGCTCTAAAATAATTAAGGAAATATGATCTACTCATCTAATATTATTATTTTAAAAAAATAGTGAAGTTGAAGTTGTAACTAGAGGTGCTAATGGGCCGTGCTCGATCTGGCCTAGGCCCCTGGACAGGCCCATTGTTCTCCGGGCTATGCTTTGCATGACCCGATTGCTCAAGGAGCGCGGCCTAACCTGGCACGTTGGGCGCAAGGCCCACCCCTTCATGCGCAGGCCGGGTTCGATCAACCCATATTTTTCCTTTATTTTTATTTTTTTATAAAAAATTTGGCCCGCACCAAACTTGAGTTTGGCACACACCAAGTGGTCTAGGGCACGCCAAGTTGGTCTAGCGTAGGGTACCTAGCCGTGCTCGGCATGATCCATGTGCCTAGCCCATCCCTCGGGCACAAATGGATTGTGTCTTCCCAGACTCAAAATATTTCGGGCCGGATCAAGCACAACCCAATATTGGATGGGATCAGATCCGCCCAGGTCCACTGCCGCACCTAGTTGCAACTTGCAAGTTGCAACGAATGTAAAGTTGAGGGGTGGATAATTCAGTCATTTTATATGGAAACCCGACAACGACCTAAAAGCCTAAAACCCTAAAATTAACGATTTGGTTCGGCGCACCATTTTGGGTTTCTTCCTCCTCCCACCGCGCTGCTGCCGCTGCCTCCCCCCCTCGCTGCCATGGTGGATGTCTTCCCCTCACCCCTTCACAATTTTCTTTTCGTTCTATGGTCGCTAATGCCTTTGTTAACCTGTCTTTTCTCTGCAGGCCTCCGAGAAGAAGCTGTCAAATCCGATGAGAGAGATCAAGGTCCAGAAGCTCGTCTTGAACATCTCTGTCGGTGAGAGCGGTGACCGCCTCACCAGAGCTGCCAAGGTATGGGAACCGTTCCGGGATCCTTCTTTCTGCCGCGACAATTTTTGGTTTTACCAAAATTTTTTATGCTCCAATGTTCCTATTTCGAATCATTTCAGATCCAAAATGTCTCGATGAGATCGTTTCGCTGTTGCTTACTTGTTCTATTCCCTTCCTCGGAGTTTAATTTTTATTATTTTTGTTTCCTGTTGTATGCAGGTTTTGGAGCAATTGAGCGGGCAGACTCCAGTGTTCTCAAAAGGTATTATGCTTCTATATTTCTAGTTTGATAGATGGCTTCAAGTTTCAATCTTATCCATGACTCTTGGTATTCTCGCCCTGCTGCAGCAAGATACACTGTTAGGTCTTTTGGCATCAGGCGTAATGAAAAGATTGCGTGCTATGTCACTGTCAGGGGTGATAAGGCGATGCAGCTTTTGGAGAGTGGACTGAAGGTGAAGGAGTACGAGCTGTTGAGAAGAAACTTCAGTGATACTGGTTGTTTCGGCTTTGGTATACAAGAGCATATTGATCTCGGGATTAAGTATGTTCAATTTGGCTCTCATTATGCTAAATAGTCTTTTTTTTTGGTAAATATAGTTTTTTGCTTGACTACATTTCCATGAGAAGAGGTATTAGTATCACTGTATTACCATTCACATACTTTTGCTCTTGCTTCATAGAGTTGGTTTATACTGAATGGTACAATATATTGGTGATAGTTTATTGTTTTTTCTTTATCACTTTAACCTTAGAAGGATAGGGTTTTAGATCATATGATATATATCTAAGTATGTCAAATGTATCGGTATTTTTTGAAATTATTGTGACAGTCACCCACACTTCTTGCTTGTGTTGTATTATTCATAATTAATTTACAGAAAAAATATTTTAGGTATATGTTTCCTGCTTTTGCATGCCCAATATAATATATGCTGGAATCAGTATTTGCCAAGAATGGTTGTTTCTTTCTCTGATAAGAGATTTTTCTGTGTTTTTTTTATTATGTTTTTACTAAATAACCTATCCATGTTCAAATTTTTTATTTTAGTTTTAGGGACTACAGTTATCGCTTTACTCATTTGAATATCGTTAATTGAATTGATTTGTCTTTATGTCCAACTTATATGGATCAAACCCTACATTTGATTTGGTTATGTTAAGATTTATTGTTTTATTCATGACAACCATCTCTTTGAGTGAGCTTAAAATGTAATCATTAAGTCGGCATGTCGAGTATGTTTCATTTTGTGTGCATCTTATATTTGGTTATTAGATCATCTCGGTAAGTTTCCAATCCATGAATAACTAATATTGGGGTCAGAACATGTTGGCCTCGTTCAACTTAAGATTTAGCAACCATATTTCTATGCAATACAGTAAATGTATTGATATTCAGGGTAACTAAGATTATATATATATATATGAACTCGCCAAAGATAGTGCATCCAACTATATCTATAAATGGAATTTGTGATACCTACGTATTTAATATCATAAATTATAAATGTCGCTGATACTTGTATTGTATCATTCATACAACTGGGGTACAAACAACTTTTGAAATTCTAGAATTACATTCTTGTATCTGTTTAGGCCAAGGGAAATATAATTTTCTAATTTTAGTTTACCAGTTGGGTTCTATCCTCATCGTACTTTAGTTTGCATCTTCATCTGTAATATCTCCTTCTAATGCACAAAATAATAGAAGTTACATACAATTTGGTATCAAGTATTTTTCTGTAACTAAATCTGAGATTAGGTTCACTAAAAGTTCCACATTGGTAGAAATGTGGACATAAAAAGGTATGTGGATGACAGCTGTCTATGCAGGTAGGTAGACAAATTTTGTAAGAAGGATCCCAAAGGTTCCCACATGTGCAACCATTAGCCACTGGAATGGTATGATGTATTACATTAAACAGTCGAGGACAGATGCGAAACAAATTTGATGGGAAAACTGAAGAAGTTTCAGTCATCTCTTATATTGTGGATGCACATGCAACATATAAAATCATTATTGCGCAAGCATTTAATCATCTGCAGATTTGCTGCATTTGCTGTTTCTATTTATATTCTAATTACTTGTATACATTGTTTGGTGCATGAAAGTTAGATGAAATATTGATCTCTTAGTTTTTTCTACAAAAGTAGGCTCTGTTTGAAATCTTGAAACACTCTGGATTAGTAGTTAAGATATACTGAAAACACTTGTTATAATGGTTCCACCAATGTCATAGACTCACTATGTGTTTGAAATTTTGAAACACTCTGGATTAGTAGTTAAGATATACTGAAAACACTTGTTATAATGGTTCCACCAATGTCATAGACTCACAGCATTGTTCTCTAATTTGCACCTCTGAGCTGCATTGCATGGTAGGAAATCTTTTGTGCACTTGTAGAATATCTTCTCTGATTGTTCCGAAGAGCTATGTTAATAATCATGCATTATTATTTCTTATACACTAGAAATTATCTTTTCATTCCTCACCAATTTAATAATGTTGTTGCTTTGCTCAATATCACTTTATTGCAGGTATGACCCCTCTACTGGTATCTATGGAATGGATTTCTATGTAGTCCTAGAACGCCCTGGTTATCGTGTGGCCCGTCGCCGTCGATGCAAGTCTCGTGTTGGAATTCACCAACGAGTGACCAAGGAGGATGCCATGAAGTGGTTCCAAGTCAAATACGAGGGTGTGATCCTTAACAAGTCTCAAGCAACATCTTAAGAACCCTAATATCTCATAGCCTGTTCTGATACTATTTTGCCTAATCTACAGTTTAGTATGTGCATGGAACTTGATTGCTTGCCAGTTTAATTATTGTACCCAAGCATTTTGATCCTTCAAAATTCTATTTACTTTTGTCATGGCGCTGCAATAAACAATTTATTGAATTGCTTTATGTTGCAACTGAAATCAATTATGGATCTGGTTAGCTATAAGTTCAGACTGTTTAGCATACAACATTTTTGTTCCGATGGTGTAGATGTGTAGACTATTGTCTATGAAGAACGCTGGTTTTCATTGAAGCACTAAAATGTATGATAATTGTCATCTAGGGAACTAATACAACAAACCGGACAGATTTTGATTTTTTTATTTGAGGTCTAAACTTGATTCAGAGTGGTGCTTTACGTTGTCTGCATGCTCGCATGTCATTTTGCTGCACCTCCATAAGATGAATTCCATACTTTTGCCAATACAGAGTTGAAACATTATTCGCTGTTGCATGATTTTGTTCATAACTACTGACTGTTATATATATTGATAAATGGTTATCCAAACTTTATTTGATGTACCCTTCTTCCTCTGAAGGGAGCATTAAATTGAAGGAATGAGTTATTATGTTTTTTTGTCAAAATTGTTGGCAGTTTGTGTTTTGGAAAAATACTTACTTCGGTTTGAAGCTCAAGTTAATCGTTTTATAGGAGATTAATTGTGCATAATTATGAGTGAATTGCATGTCTATTCTCTTTGCTTAATCCTACATGTATGTTGATTTCCCATAGGTTTTAATTAGCACAATATTAATTAACTTTTCAAACTTTTTTCATGTTGTGGAATTGTGATGGTTCATAAAATATATTAAATTTACCATCTAAATCAGTTTATTCTGATTATTCATTATATTTGATGACATAATTAGATTTTATTTTTTTATGCAGTCACATTCGGATGATTTATTCTTTAAATTTAAATTTTATATATTTACTTGAACAGTTGAACGTGTGTCTGCATATATATAGTCCATGCTTTGTTAACAACTAACTAGTTTGGATAAAGAAATTTAGAGGGGAAGACAATAATGAAATTAAAAAAAAATAATTAATTTTTCATGTAAAAAATATTTTTTAAAGCACCGAGAGGAGATTCATCATTTAGAAATTTTATTATATTTGATTTATTTTCATTAAATTATTTTAAACTAAAGAATGAATTTTATTTTCTTCAAATTAGCTGATCCAAACATGTGCAGAAACACTTGAAAAATTTACTGCACATACGCAACTTATACAATACAACCAAATAAATTACTATAGTTAATTAATCCCACCGACATAATTTAGCCTTTAAGTGCTATTGGTTATATATTTAATTATATAATATTTAGCTCTATCCTCCATAATTTGCCGTCATAATATAAAACATATATCGGCGTGGCGTGTGGCTTCCACGCTTCTTCCAAACTTTTGCGTTGTCTCTCCATCATGCATGCATGCACGCACCTGGCCCACGTAAAGCTGGCAAATGGTTCTGGTGAGATGGAATCTATTGGACTCATTACATATGTGTATATATATATATATATCCAACATGCAATTCTACAGAGCACGATATTATATAAAAGTATATAACAAGAAGAACACCACACCCACCGTCAAATGCACTATTCTCACCTTCGATATCTACATTTATTACACACATATATAGACTGAACAATTAATGGTGGGGACATGTGTCTTCTATATTTCAACCATTAAAGCAAAAGCCAATCAATTTAGCCAGCGCATTAAATCAATGGTCCAATCTATGTACTTTTTTGCAAAGTACACCATCTAGCTAGTTGTAAATCTTCACTCTGGCATTCTAATTCAAATATACCCAAGCAACTAAGCAAGTGAGCAACGTGGTAGGTCTCCACTGTCCTAATCAAACCAAATAATTTGATATGCATATAGCTAGATGGATGTCATACATACATAGTTGCATGCATGTGATGTCCCCCTAATATATAAGATGCCAAAGTGTACTCCTTTCTTTATATCTGCCAGCTTCGCTATATATGTTATCTCATGGCCTTATTATTCCTTCCAAATAATACCCGCGTTTATTAGCATGGCCGCGTTCTTCTCCATCGGCACCTTTCTTATCCTCCTGCTCCTTGCTTCCGCTGCCCGCGGGCAGCGCCTCTCCCACAAGTACTACTCTCTCAGCTGCCCAGGCCTGCAGCCCCTCGTCCGCGACGCCGTGCAGCAGGCGCTCCGCCGCGACCCCTCGCTCGGCGCCGGCATCGTCCGCCTCTTCTTCCACGACTGCTTCGTCAACGTACGTATTAACTTCGCCCATGCGACCGCAGCTTGGTTTGTTTGATTGGAACCTGGAAGCGCTGTTCGTGACGTGAATTTTTTGGTAATTGGTTAATTCGTCGCAGGGCTGCGATGCGTCGGTGCTGCTCGACGACACGCCATCCTTCGCAGGCGAGAAGAACGCGCCGCCGAACATGAACTCCCTGCGCGGCTTTGAGCTGGTCGATTCGATCAAGGCGCGCGTGGAGGCGCGCTGCAGGGCCACCGTCTCCTGCGCCGACATCCTCGCCCTCGCAGCTCGCGATAGCGTCGCATTGGTTAGTAATTTAGTAATTCGCGCATCATGATTTTTGAGTCAATATATTTAATTTTAATTATAATTAGGAGTCAGCGGATATCGGATCCTACTTTGCATATATATATATAAAACTGGTTTCTAATTTTGCAATCGGACCCAATTCTATTGAAAGTTAGAGTTGGATTTTATCCGAAACCTATAATGTAGTACTAGTTTCGGGTATATGTTAGAACTTATTCATTTATAGTACCATTTTGGAATTTGTATTAGAATTTGTAAATTAATTACAAATTTCAACGGGTACAAGTTATGAGTATTGGTTTTGTTGGACTTGGATCAAGAATCGATTTCTTCGGATCATTCTTGAATTTAATTCGGATCTATTCGAAACTTACTCGATTGGGCAGGTCCTAATCGGTTTCGGTTCTCGCCGATACCCTTCACAACTCTAATTATAATTTATTTTAAATGTTAAATTAAACCCCCTGAATGTTCTCAAATTATAATTCGATTCTCCCGCTTAATAAAATTGTATTCGCAGCTCGGAGGGCCGTACTGGGCGGTGTACCTCGGCCGGAGGGACGCGAGGACGGGGAGCCGGCAGGCGGCCGCGGCCAATCTCCCCTCGCCGGGCGCGGGCTTCGCCGCCCTCGTCGCCGCGTTCGCCGCCAAGGGGCTCACCGCCCGCGACATGATCGCGCTGTCGGGGGCGCACACGATCGGCCAGGCGCGGTGCAGCAGCTTCCGGCAGCGCATCTACGGCGACCGAAACGTGGACGCCAGCTTCGCCGGCGTGCGCCGCCAGACCTGCCCGCAGCAGACGGAAGGCGGCGGCAGCTTGGCGCCGCTCGACGCGCAGAGCCCGGCGGTGTTCGATAACAAGTACTTCCAGAACCTGGTGGCGCGGCGGGGGCTGCTGCGCTCGGACCAGGAGCTGCTCAGCGGCGGGCCCATGGACTCCGTCGTGTGGCATTACAGCGTCAACCAGACGGCCTTCTTCGCCGACTTCGCGGCGGCGATGGTGAGGATGGGAGGTATCGGAGCGTTGACGGGATCCAGAGGGGAGGTGAGATTGAACTGCAGGAAGTGGAATTGATGAAGAAGAAGAAGAAGTAGAGGGACTGTTTTGTATTAAAAAGGAATTAAGTGGGGGGAATTGATCATTAAATTTGTGTTTGAGACATTTAATTTAGGGATGGATTAATTGCTGTCCTATTTTTTTCTCCATCAAAATAATGTATTTGCAAATAATTGAGCTGCAAAGTAGTGCTCATGAGTCATGATGAAGAATAAAGGAGAGAGTTATTTATTACCGTTCTTTGAACATTCTCATCCTCACCAAGACACCAATTATTGAGTGTCTTATGCATAATTTATCATGGTCTGCTTTTATTGAACGTACTGTCTGCCATCATGATGAAGTGGAAGTTGTGTTGCAAAAAGAGGATGAATAAGAATTCCGATAGAATTACGTCCTCATCTGCCTACCTACCTGTTTCTAAAATGTTGGAACATCCTCCTTGACGGTTTAAATCAGATCTAGATCTAGACGAAAACTTAGAGGTTAACTACTTTACAAGTTTTTTCAGGTAATATTTTTCTTTTGCTAATTTGGAAAGTGGTTAAGGTAATATTTTTCATAATCATTTGGGTATCTATCTATGGAAATAACTATTATAGAGCCCGGCTCCATAGAAGTTGCGTCCTCTATCTATTTGCTACTTGTAACGGTAAGACATGAGACCCACGTACTTTCTATTGTGGTCCACATACTCATTTGCTTATTTCTACGTGGTTCATATAATTAAAAATAATTATCTAGTTCGATTTTTATTCTTTTAATTCAATCAAGTCTATCTCTTTATCATCTTTGATGATAAGATAAAACTATAAATAGGTTGCAAAGATCTAGACTCTATGTCATATATACCATCTAAAGTGAGTCTAGATAAGAGTCTAGAAGAACCCTTGTAGAGATGATCAACACGTAGCGAATCTCAAATTTGGACGACGATAAATATATGACAGGAGGTTAGCGATTCTACGCTTTCGTATTCTTCTACAATTTACATGCTCTATATGTTTATATGATAGATATTAAATACATGTACAAATTTATTATTCATGATATGTGCAAATCTCTCACAATCTAGTTTTGCTATACATTGTGAGGCCTTGGATGTCTAGTTTGCTTTATCTCATGCAATTTCAATAATGTTGCAATTGACTGATTGTTTGAGCAAGTCCTCTCCATTTCGTTGCAATTGACTGATTGTTTGAGCAAGTCCTCTCCATTTCCTTGGAAAGTGTATGATCATATTCATGATATCTCGAATGTAATGAGTAAATTTACTAATGTAATATTTTTTATATTCCTCGGAGGATAAATAAAACTATCTATTGGGCAATAAATATGGCTCGAGCCATAAAGGAACCCACCGTTTGGACTTTTATTCGACCACTTGAGCTTGATAGTATTTTGTTCTTGAATTATATGGCTCTTGGTCTTATGGCTGAGTAACTTAATATTTTTTTTTAATTTTTGTCAAAAAAATATTGACTATCTTTTTCGACTTTCAGCGCAACAATTCTACTCATATGATTTACTTTAGAAATTAAGAATAATATAAAAATATAAATTTTTAAAAAATTGAATGCGATGAGCATAGATACAAAAGATATCAAAATAAATTATTATTATTTTTTCTATGTTAATACGTCAAACATTAAGGTACAATATGAATGATGTACCATGGTTTACTCACACTAGCTCAAACTCCACCTACTATCTAACTCATGCAAATAAGCACTATCATGTTCTGTCATGATGCATTAAAAGAACAAACACCGAATTTACTCACGCTAGCTCAAACTCAATGCATTAGCACCGTTCATTAAGGTGAGCATGGATCGATTAATCGATTCATTAATAATTTTTAATTTAAATTAGTTTATTAATATCAGTTTTTTAAAATCATTAATCATAAATCAATTTATTAATTTCGGTGAACCGTTACTTCAGTTCTGATTTTTGCGGTGTAATTAACCAATAATTTTTTGTTAATCGATAATTTTTTTAACATATACAAATAATAAAATTATACAAATTGCACAGTCCATTTCAATTGTCTAGAGTACTTTAAAATAAAAAATACAAATCAAACATAATACTCTTAAATAAAAAGTCAAAAGAATGATAACATCCTCAAGAACAATTACAAGAATTGGATATGTTCAATATGAAATTCAAATATATACTTAGTAAAAATCTGCATTATATATATATATATATATAATTGGTTAGATTTTGAAGAATAAAATATAATTTAAATATATTTTAATGTATTACTTTATATATATATCGGAGAAGAATTAACGGTTAGTTGATACTCAAAAACCCAAACCGAAAAAATTAAAATGAAATTTGAAATCGTCGGACCAGTTAACCGAAAAATTCTATTCAATTTCAGATTGATTTTTCAGTTAACCAATTTTTTGGTTTTTTTTTTGCTCATCCTCCGATAGAGCATACCAAACTATATATTACTTTAGATGCTAATTTATAACACTATTACTATGACTCTAAGAAAAATATCATAATATATAAACTCTCCTTTTAATCTTCAACATTTTTTACTAATCAAGAGTAGAGTTTTAACATGCCTTTATGCCAAAATATATTTTGGGTGTAAAATTAAATTTTTTAAAAATAAATTAAAAAATATTTTAAATAATTTTTGTAACAATAATATTAAATTATATATCAACATATTATGTATTAAATTATTTACAAAAGAAAAATTGACATTTTATTTTAAATTTAAATATATCTAAAGATAAAATATACACTATGGAAGACTTTCTTGTAAACCAACCTCCCAAAACAATGAAAATAATTTATTTATTATACATAATGAAAGACTTTCTTTTAACAATATTTGTAGTGCTATTTTTTTCATTGTTATCGTTGTCATGTATAAGAAGTTTCAAATCACGATTACTAATTATTTTAGAAATACCAACATATAGTTAACCATGAGAGGACACATATTAATTTTTAGATATACTCCAATGCGTTTAAGGCTTTGACCTTGGCTTTTATTTATGGTCGTAGCAAAATAAATATATTTCGAAAACTGTCTCTATTGAATTTTAAAAGAACTTTTATATTTGATGACGTCAATATCAATCTTGGAATAAAAATTTTATCCCCTATATTGGTTCTTGATATTATTTTTCCTTTCAACACATGTTGACCTATTCAAATTATCTCAAGTCGAGTCTTATTGCATAGACTTGAAGATTGATCTATGTTTCTCAAAAATAGCATGACAGGAACACCGAGTGTGAATGTCATTAATTGAATCATAGTCACCATCCAATGAACATGGGCTATCAAAGCTGAGATAAATCTTTATTTCACCAGGAACCAAAGACATCATAAAATTATTCACCTTTTGAACTATTCCATTGGTAGGTACTAAGATAGCTTTGTGCTGCAAGTAATTGAGATTGCCCATGTTATTTAAAAACAATAGATAAATGACATTCACAATATATTGTAGCAAGTGGATCACCAGTTTCTTCTATGAGCAAATCATCAAGAATTTTTATGTTGACATCCCCATCATTAGCATCACCAAGGGTCTCATTTTCAATGCTTGATACAATGAATTTCTTGAGTGCAATCTCATATATGTCTTGTTAATGTTAGGATCTCACACAATATCACTAGGGGTGAGCGGGTCCGAGTACCTTGTATTTTTCATGATACTCGAGCCCTACCCTGTATAGGATCAGTTTCTAAGTTTTGAAACCAGATCCTACCATGATGGAACCTGGAATCGGACCCTACCCGGAACCACAGGTTCCGATTTTGGTTCCGGGTACCCTATTAGAACCTGTTCATATACAAGTTCCAGGGTACAAGTTTCGGGTACACTGTTGGAACATGTACTCGAACCTGTAAATGAACATGTTCTAACATGGTACCCTATTGGAACATATTCTGGAACCTATAAATGTACAAGTTCCAACAGGCTAACCTGTTGGAACCTGTACCCTGAAACCTGCTCAGTAAATAATGTTTCTTCATCATTGGAGTTTCATCATATATAATAAATTTCGTTTTATTATCAAGTCAATCAATGGACTACCTTAATTTATATAACAGGTGGAGTCTTCGTCAACATTTATGAAAATTGCAAATCTTGGATGTATCGTACTCCCACTTGGAATGAGCAAAGCCACTATTCCACTCGAAACAACTGTTAAAATAATTTCACATTTGGATCTCAAAGTTGCCGAAAGAGTTTCCTAAATGAATATTTTTCCAATGCCACTAAATTTATATAAAAAGAATAATATATTGGCCTAAGGTTTTCTACATTGGTCTTAATCTCGGTTTTGATGATAACAAATATGGAACTAATGTTTCATTGAGAAATCTTTCAGGTTCCAAGTCGGTTAGCGCACGACGTCCTCGATCAAAAAAATCGGAGAAATCGACAAGGATGCTCGTCGTCGCTCGGGATTCTTCGGGAAGTTAAAGTTTAGATTTATGGTGTCTAGTTTATGATGTAATCCTCATGATGATGCATAAGAACACAAAAAACAAATCCGAATCCCAGAACATGAAATCTCAAAAATCGTCCTGAAATTCACTAAGCCTAGGGAGCTCCTTGGAGGGCTATATGACCTAGATATTTTCTTGACATAAAAAAATAGCGATAATTGTTCTTTGGGTAAAAACTAGATAACAAGGTATTTTAAAGAAATTTTTGGAAGCCTTTAGCATACCCATATTTGACCCGGGATATTAGAAAATTTTCGTTTTTCAGAAATTTGTACTAGACCCCAAAAACTAGATTTTGATTCTTAAGGATTTTGAATTTTTAGATATTTTTATTGAATCCAAATGGGGGGTAATCCCTATATAACATTTATGTTTTAAAGTTAGTAAATATTATATAAGTAGACTTAGCAAAGACGGAACCCAAACGAGCAAAAACAAACTTAAGGATTTTGATTTTTTAGATATTTTTATTGAAACCAAACGAGTAAATATTATATAAGTAGACTTAAGGATTTTGATTTTTTAGATATTTTTATTGAATCCAAATGGGGGGTAATCCTTATATAATATTTATGTTTTAAAGTTAGTAAATATTATATAAGTAGACTTAGCAAAGACGGAACCCAAACGAGCAAAAACAAACTAGCATAACCAAACTGCTCTGCCTAGGTTCGGTCGATCGACTGATTGACCAGCAGCATTTCGGTCGACCGAACATTGCCCAAAATGGGCAGAATGCTCCGATCGCTCGGGCGGTCGACCGACAATCGACCGGACAAGCGACCGGCGGTCTGTAACGAGCAAAAAATTGCCCGCTGAGAAGAGAGAGCTCTCTCTTCTCTTCGTGGCCTATAATTAGGAAGCCATGAGAGCCTTCCTTCATGATGTTAATCACCTCTAACCTCCTTGAGCCATCTCTTGATCAATTCTAAGCCTCCATTGAGCAAATCTTGTAAAAAGCCTAGCTTGAACCTTTCATCTACTGATTAAGCCTTTACTTCATTGTTTCATCATCAAAGATATCAAGAGGAAGCTAGAAATCTTACTGTGGAGCTAAGTTATTTATTGTTTGATTTATTGCTCCATTTATTGTTGTATTTTGTTGTTTATTTTATTATATTTGAGTGTGTGCAAACCTAGAGTGCTAGGTTGATTGTGTTGGTAGTTGCCTTGGTGTTAAGGCTTAAATCCACCATTGTAAACTTAGTTTACTAGGATTAGTTGAGTTGTCCCTTAGGTTGAGGTGGGAGAGTGCTCTCGGTAGGAAAGCGAGATACTTCCGGGTGTAAAAGTGCATTTGGTTTGAGAGCGGAGACTTTTCGGTGTAAAGTCATCTTTGTAAGGGAAACGATATAATCTAGTAAAGCTAAGTTTGAAATACTTGTGTTAGGTAGTGGAGTAGGCATTGGGGCCGAACCACTATAAATACTTGTGTTAGCATTGATATCTTATTTGTATTAATTGCTCTATCATTTATTGCTTTCGCATTTAATCATTCAATCGTGAATTGCCTAAGTAATCTAAGAAATGTTTAAAATCGAATTTAGACGATAAGATTTAGTTAACACACTATTCACCCCCATTTAGTGTGGCCATTTCACCAACATTTGGTATCAGAGCGGGTCGTAGTTTAAGATTTCACCATCTCCTCTACATCGTCTATCGATCCGAAAAATGACACTAGAGAGTTTAGCGTGTTCACCTCCTAGGTTCGATGTCTCGAACTTTGGTCTTTGGAAGTCTAGGATGTACACATTCTTAAAGATTCAAGGTTTAGGTGTTTTTAACATGGTAAAAATTAAATATATTGAACCTAAGAAAAATATGAATGTATGGATCCAAGAACAAATTGATATGTTTGAATTAAATGCTAAAGCTACAAATTGCATATTTTGTTCTTTGAAAAGATCATGCATTGTACTTTCGCATTCGATATTTGGGCTACCTTAAACATGCTTTATAATTATGCAAAAACTGAAGAGCTCAATACGTTTGACGAGGGGAGTGATGACAATTGCCATCCACCCAATACTAATATGGTTTTTGAAGCCCATAATGTCTCTAGTCATAGGAGCACTAAAAAAAAGAGGTGATTTGCCATGTGTGCAAAGAAAAGGGGCATGCGAAGAGGAATTGCCCTACCATGAATAACAAGATAAATAAGAGGTCGAATGCTTCCAAATTCTAATTCCACTCAAGTGAAACATCCTCTTGCCATGACTATGAAGTCATCTCAAAAGAATGCCTCATGAATGATAATAATGAGGTACACTCTTCTCATTCTAGTCATGTTAATAATAATGATAGTATTAACTCATTTAGCTCTTATGATTTTGATGAATTGATGGATGAGTATAAAAATATGTATGCCTTGCTTTTGAAAAAGGATAAGGAAAATAAGAAGATTAAAAAGGAGAACTCTAGACTTAGTGCACATTTGCATGATCTAGAATTAGAAAATGAGAAATTAAAATCTAGCTCATTTGATCTTAGTCATGATACATTGAAACTTGAGCTTAAGGACTTAAAGCTTGAAAACGAAAATTTAAAAAATGGTTTCAAAATTAAGAATGAGATTTTGAAAAATTTAAAGTCAAAAATTAAAAAGAAAAATTATATGTTGAAATTTCAATTGCATGTTTTACATACACAACAAGAAAATTTCAAAATAACGACGTTTATTTTTTGACGTCCGAAGAAGCGTCGAAATGTTTAAGGACGGATGCGAAAAAGTTTAAAAATATCGACGTCTATATTAGACGTCGATATGTAAAACGAGAAATATGGCGTTTTTTCGTCGAAAAAGCAGCGTCGAAAAATTTCGACGCCAGCGTTTCGACGCATCTGGCGTCGAAATATTTCGACGCAGGTGGCGTCGAAATATTTTCCCGCGCGAACGCGCGGTCGTCGAAGCAAGTCTCACGGGTTGAAAATTTCAACCCGTGAGCGTACGGTAAGCAGCTGAAATTTCATTTCAGCTGCAAAACGTACGAAATTATATATATATATAATTTTTTTAAATATTGCTACAGTTCTTTAACTAAATAAATATAAATTTTACCTATAAATTTCACGTTCACCGCCTAAATTTCTTCCTCCCGCGCGCCTACTTCTTCTTCTTCATTCGTCTCATCGCTACTGCCGATCGATTTCTTCCGTCGTCGAATCAGCAGGTAATTTCTTCCGTCTGATTTCTT